>PITA01000424.1:27473-215409 GCA_004023965.1 Spilogale gracilis | reverse complement strand
AAGAATTTCCCTTGGGCTGAGACTGGAGTTAGCACCCTTCAGGTAGGTGAGCAATGTGGGAAGAGGTGGAAAGGAAGCGTATTTCGAGTTCTTTAGGGAAGGGAGAAAATGGGTGGCAGCCGAGCTAAAGCAAGGTCCACTACAAGATCTGTTTAATTTTAAGCAGCTCATGAGAAAGTAAACTTTCTTCTGACTTTCAAGTGGCATCTTTGGCCAGAAGTCACCCTGGTGAATTTCATTTTGGTGTCTCTTTTCTTTGTCTAAAAACGGGAAGACCTGAGTGTCACAGGAGTTTCTGTGACCTTGTCGTGACAGGCGTCTGTGAGCTGGGCCTCACCATTCTGCAGCCGTATCTCATCCCTTTCTGCCAGGAAAGCCTCAGCCAGATAGCATTGGTTTCTTTAGAGTCAGACTCTTGGGACCCTTTCCAGTCCCAAAACTGGCCATGTATACTGGTCTCACTTGCTTCAGGCTGCTTTCAGCAAGAAGCTAAGAGAGAGTTTCTCACCCTGTATCTGTTCTCTTTGCTCAGTAGTCTTTGTTGTGATGGGTGGACCAGGTGTGTCTCTTAGTCCTTCCATTTTTCACCATGATTGTTCATCTCGTCCCTGCCTCCCGGCTCAGTTAGCCACATTTTACAGAGGTTTGGACGAGGTGCTTGCCTTTCTGTCCTACCAGTAGTCTGGCTGCAGCGAAAAGGTACTTTCTGTTTCTCTGACACTGTTATAATAGGCTTGAATACAAGGTTGCCTAAACTGTGTATATTTACAATTTGCATATATGAGCTATTTTTAAAAATAAGTATTCAAATTTCAGTAAATCTTAATTCTTTTTAAAACCTTTTTTTTTGCCTTCTTTTCATCAAAAGTTTGAACTTCATCAGCATTTTAAACTCTGTTCTTCAAATGATACCATGAAAAAAATGCAGAGGGAAGTACAGAATGAAGAAAATATTTATAAGATACATCTTACACGGGGCGCCTGGGTGGCTCAGTTGGTTAAGCCACTGCCTTCGGCTCAGGTCATGATCCCGAAGACCCGGGATCGAGTCCCACATCGGGCTCTCTGCTCGGCGGGAAGCCTGCTTCTCCCTCTCTCACTCCCCCTGCTTATGTTCCCTCTCTGGCTGTGTTTTTCTCTGTCAAATAAATAATATCTTTAAAAAAATAGTTTAAAACAAAAAAAAAGATACATCTTACACATCTGACCAGTGGCTTATTTACATAATATGGAATGAATACATATACTAGGTATAGATAGCTTTTAAAAAAAAACACAAATCACCTAATAAAAAAGTGCAAAAATTGATTAGCTTAGTTTATTATTACAGAATTTTGGAAACAACCTAAATACCCATACACAGAAGGGTGATTAAATCAATGGCGGGTACATCCATCCAGTGTAGTACAGTACAGCTTTATTAAAGAATGAGAAACGTCTCAGAATTGAGATGGAGGACATTTTATTAAATAGAAAAAGCAAGTGCAAAAGTGCATCTATATAATGCTACTGTTAATTTGAGACAGGGGAAAATACAATAATATACATATATATGCATATGTGTATTTATGTTTATTTGTACATGGGAGGATTGGTTGTAAGGAATGAACCCTGTGGGATTGGAGTAGGAAATAGCAGTATCAAGTCATGATTCTTAATAGGTATCTACTTAGATAGATATGGAAATATGTTTATATGTTTGTTTATGCATATATATATATATATATGTACACACACACACACACGCACACGTTTCTTGTTCTGTCTCCTGAGAATGCCCAGAAACAGTGATATCTAGTAGTGATAAGTCCACCTAGCAGCTAGATCTTGATACCATTGTCCAACAAAAAGGTCAGGATATTTGGAGAAATGGTCCCATTCACTTCCGGGGCCAGGAACATATATGATGATTTTGGAACATCTCATGGAACCAGGAAATAAGGTGATCTTCAAAAAATAAATGAGGGAAGCATGTCAGAAGTGCCCGAGAGCCCACCTGAAGGAGTTCCCAATAGCCAATCTGGGACAGCCGAAACAACGAAATAAATGGATGATAGTCATGGCTTATAACCCATAGAATAAATTAAACATCCATAATTCCATATATAATAAATCTATAAATGAGGGAAAAGGAATAATTCTCCCTTATAGTACAATTCCATTAATAAATGTAGAAGAAATGAGGGAACTAGAAAACCAGTACTTAACCAACACCCCAGTAAAAATTGTTACAAGTCAGAATGATTAATGGATGGTAAGTTAGTGAGTGAAAGTAGGAGAGTCAGGATATTTACCTTGTCTCAAAGGATCTCTCCACAAGATATTTATTAATAACAGAAAAATAATAGCACTACAGGGGAGAAACCTGTGAGAAACCAAGTGGTCAGAGTTAATAAAGCCAGTAACAAGAAATGCCAACATCATGTGCCACCTGGTGTGATGCCCTGAGAAGGGGGCCACATTGCTTTCCTCCCTTGCCAAAAATGCCTAACCTGAAGGTAAATATAAGGCAGTATCAGACAATTCAAACTACGAAATATTCTACAAAACAACTGGACAGTACTCTTCCAAAGTGTCAAGGTCATGAACAACCAAAACTGAGTGACTGTCTTCTAGTACCAGGGAAGGAAGGAGGAGGGAAACTGAGTGGACATGACAACTAAAAGCACTGTGGAAACCTGGATTGGATCCCGAATAAAAGGACATAAGTGGGATAATTGGTGAAATAGAAGGAAGGACTGTGGATGAGTTAACAACACTGTAGCATAATTCAGTGGTCACTGTAACAAGCTTATGTGAGATGCCAGCATTTGGAGAAGCTGAGTGAAGGGCATACGGGAATTTTAGGGACTTTTTTTCAAGCAATTTTCTAATTCTGAAATTATTTCAGAATTAAAAGTTAAAGATGTTAAAAGACTTGAACACACATTTCCTGAAAGATGCTGGCCAAAGTACATGAAAAGATGTAAAGAACATTAATAGAAAGAATACAAATTTCAAATTAAAACTGCAAAGGGACTATTTTGCTCCTACAAACTTTGATGATAAAGATGGACATAACCGAACAGCAGCCAGTGTGTGTATTAGCTGGCACTCTTAGACATTTCTGGTGCGAGTATAAAATGGTACGCCACCTTGAAAAACAATTTCACAGTTTCCTATAAAGTTTGTATGTATCCTCTGCTCTCTTTGTATGTATACCTGGCCTCCAACCTGAAGTTCTATTTCCTTGTATTTATCTATAAAGATAAAAACAAATATCCACACAAATATGTGTACATGAATATTAATAGCATCTGTATTCATAGCATAAACTATGTATACTTATACAACAGGATATTACTGAGCAATGGGAGAAAGAATGAACCAGTGATATAAGCAACATGGATGAATCTTAAAAGTCAATGTTGAACAGAAGAGGTTAGAGACAAAAGAGAGGTGCCTGTGCCGTTCCATTCATATGAAATTCAAGAAAGGCAAGCAAGCAAACAAACAAAAACCTAAACTGTAGAGATGGAAATCAGAGTAGTGATTGCCCAGTGGTATGTGGGGGTTGGCTGGAAGGGGGGTGATGGAAATAGTCTGTATCTGGATTTGATGGGTATGTGCCTTTATCCAAACATATTGAATTAGACAGTAAACTTTTTCTCACTTAAACACAAGGCACAGAATGGAGCAGACTGCCTGGCATTTGATACGCACTTAGAAGAATTTTGAAGGACTTGTAGCTTAAGCAAGAATGGCGTGTATAAAACTGGAACATTAAGTTAATAATTTATGTATATAAAGCTTTCAGTAATAGTCTGTATAGATGCCTTCAGGAAATTTTACAATATATTATTTTTTCTCAGCATATTATTTTTATTAGATTTTTATTAGATATTTTTATTAGATATGTCTTAGGAAAGCATATTGCTATTTCATCTAAGTTTCATTAATACATTTTGTACTGTGGGTTGCAGACATCTGAGAATATCTACTTACTTGGGTAAACCTCTGTATCAAGCTAGGACATTTATTAGTAAGTCATAAACATTCTTTCTGAAAGGGAGAAAATGACCCAATGAGTAATAGAGTTAGAATGCCAGATGTTTGAGAGCAGTTTAAGTCAGAGTGTAAAAATACTAGGATTATCATCTTCTGGATGAGTCTGCTGCTAAATACCTTGCATTTATTTCCTCAAAACATTGGTTTTTGTTAATGAAGATGTTTTAATGGGTTGTTTTTTTTTAGTGACTTTTACTGGAACTGAGTAAATCTGATCGTGGCATGGAAATGATACTGAAATTTTCTTTTCAAGAGAGCTCTAATTTATTTCAAAGTTAGTCAAGTTTTAATTTCACAAATTATATGTAATTCATTAGGAAATTATGGGAATGAATAATTTCTAAATGAATATTTGTGTCAGTTTCAGCAGAGAAAAATGCTACAGAATTCATAAAATTATGTATAAAATTTTGAAAACAAAGTTCTGAAGATAAGGAAATTTATGTTTTTATATCTGTCTTTCAAGGTATTATTTTATGTTGTTTCATAATGAATTGTACTGGCAAACATGAGCTAATATTACCTGATACAGGGTAACTTTTCTAGACACTCACACAGCATTTTCTAGACTCTAGTTTTACTGATCATTCAGCAGAAGGCTTCTGTCAGGTGTCAAGGTTCACCAGAACTCTGGATTTGGTGACAGGATTCTCTAGAATCTTGTGTCAGCTGGGTGGGTGGAGGGTGAGGACAGTCCAGTTAGAAGAGAAAAATAGTTGGTATTTCATCAGCAATATATGTTTTTATGGCTTCTGGTGGACCCAAGAAGATTTAAAGTTCCAGTTTTCTGGGTGATACCCTTATTTATATTATAGTTTTCAATACTTAATTCCTTGTAATACAACCCTCTCTGCTTATCAGCTTTAGCAGAAAGAGGAAATACTTGATTAAAATGGAAACAAGAGCTGAATTTCAGTGCTGGGAGGTTTTTTTCTGAAGGTAGTTTTCCTGAAATAAGAGGGAAAATGAACTCTTTTCTGAGTCAGGCCCTCTCACTGTATCTCTTACTCCTCATAACTATCCTGTTAGATATTGTCATTACCGTTTTTAAGTAAGGACGTGGAAGTTGTTACTTCCAGAAGCTTCAGAGTTTTACAACAAATGGCTGAGTTGGAATTCTAACCATTTTGCTCACCTCCAAAGCCCAAACATTTTCCCACATGTCACATAATCTCTTGAAATTTAGAATGTGTTGAAATCCATAAAAAGCAAAAAAACTTTGAAATGATCACCAGCTATGGAATGGATTCACTATATATAGGACTCATTGTCTGTGTAATCCACATTGTAATGCTACCTCACTCTTTGCAAGTTAGAAACATTTTGCACGTTCATGTGACAAACATTTATTCACTGTTTGCTTTGAGCTTTACCAGGAGGACTGAAGAGGTAAAAGAGAATCATTGTGCTTTGAATGTCATTCTAATACATTCTATTTTGGGTGTGTGTGTGTGTGTGTAGTCTTTTATGAAATCCTTAGACTAAATTCAGTATGTCCCCTAATCATAAAATTCTTGACTATCCAGCTCATTAAATTTATTGCAAGATAACCTATTTCTTCTTCCTAAGTTTAGGCAATTTCAAATAGCCTCTGCTAGTTCACACTTTTCCTCCACTTTTTTTTTCCCCCCTTCTTTCTCTCATTCATATTCTCACCTAACTTGAGGTTCATGACTCTCTGGTCTTTCCCTTTCTTGGCTTAATCCCTTTGGTATATTTGATCAGCACAGGTTTATGAACATCTCCCAAATCAACAGATTCAGCCTCAGTTCTCAGTCATGTTTTATCTGTTCATTTGTCTCTAGGATCTGTCTATGCACAGATTTTGTAGATGCCTGAGACATAACAAGATGAAAATTTAACTTCCCAGCCTTCCGTAAACTTGGCAGTTCTTTCCAACCCCTGCATTACTGTTAATGTGATAGCACCATTATTATTTTGCACTAAAGTTTATAACCCTAAAGTCATTTGGATTTATCTCTTACCTTTGTTCCTTTTGTAAAATCACTCTCTAACTCTTGTTAACTCTTCCTTCAGAGTATCTCTGCCTTCCCTTCTCCTGTTTAATCAGGTATTGATTTTCTGGCAATTGGCAGACTCTTTCCTTTCCCTAAACTAACCATACTACTGCTCAGCTGGTATTTCTCCAGTGCTTATTTCTTTGTGCCTGTCTTTAATAAGAGCTTATCATAGCTCAGTAACAGTCTGACTTTGCTCTTAAATCAGATTCTACCCTAATCAACTACCAAATATTTATTGAAAGCTTGCCAGGCACTGTGGAGAATACACAGATTTGTATAATACACAGTCCATGTGCTCAAGCAGTTTATGGTCTAGTTAGAGAATTAAAACATATGTGTGAAAACAACACTAACAATACATGGTAGTGCTTAATGAGGACCAAGTGAGTGCTTCCTTATGGGTCTGAAGCTGAAGCTTAGAGAATACTAACTTCCAGAAGCAGGGAGTGGGAATATATTTGAGACTGGGGAGAAAGAATGAGTGGAGATTTGAGGGAGACGTAGGAAATATTTGGAGCTTAATGCATAGCTCTAAAATATTGCTGGGGGGCCTGGGGGACTCAGTCAGTTAAGTGGCCAACTCTTGGTTTCGACTCAGATCATGATCTCAGGGTCATTAGATTGAGTCCTGTGATGTGCTCCGTGCTCAGCTTAGAGTCTGCTTATCCCTCTCCTTCCCCCCACCCGCCTCTCACCTGCTTGCTTGCATCCTCTCTCTCTCTCTCTCTCAATAAGTAAATAAATTTTTTTTTTAGAAATATCAATATTGCGGTGCTGCAGAGTGGCAGTCCAGGGCCGAGTGGATGGATAGGGTTGAAAAGTCGGGAGGGAACCAGAATACCTTTGACTTCTCGAGCTATTCAATTTCTAGCTTCTTTAATATTCTTCCTAATGTATTGCTAAAGAATTTGTTTTTCTTTTACCCAATTGCCTATATTATCTCTACCACATATTTTTACCCTTGATACCTTTCTCCTTTCTCTCTGACACACTTAAGTAGTAGATCCTGTCACATTCAATCTATATTGTGAAGTCCTAAGGGCAGAAAATGTTACCTGAAATATCTTTGTATTCCTCTAGTATCTGAGAAGCTGGGGGGCACACAGTACATGATCAATAAAACTTATTTTATTGAAATTGCAGTAAAATAAATAGCAAACTTCTACCTTCTTTGCTCCTCCCTCATAAACCTTTCACATGGCAAGCTGTAAAAATTACCTGAATTAAATAAGGAATCTTAATCAAACAGAGCATATAACCTGTATTTTAAATTGTCACTTTTATTATGTTTCATTAATTTCCTAAATGCTACCATTTGTAGTAAAATATATGGAAAATTTTCAGTTGTTGAGTGACGGATTGCTGTTGAAAAAATATGAATTTGTCCAGCTTTTCCTTAGTAGTGTTGGATAACCAGGGTGAATTTCTTTCAGGCAAACATTATAGGATAAAGTGGGCTTTGGGCTCATCTTACTAAATTAACAGGCTTTGCGTACTTAGCTCCTGGCCCCCTAAGAAATCGGAATCTTTTGAGGAATTTTAATTGTTGATGCCTCCTTATTCCCATAATTACAAATAGTGGAAAATTCGTCATTTTAGGTGGTATCTTTTTTTTTTTTTTTTTTTTTTTTTTTAGGTGGTATCTTATGACTCTTCCCAAGGTATGTTCTAATTCCAATGATGTTTCATTTAATCTTTAGATGATATAATGATGGTGGTCTATAATTAAACAGACAAAAATGTCAGTGAGTCTTGGTATCACTGAGGGTCTTTTTTGTGTCAATATCAATCATTAATAATATAATAATTGCTAACCCTTATTATTGCTTATTCAACTAGTGGTCGAGTCAGTAAATAAGCTGAGTGATTGACAGACATAGTTAGCTCCTTATAGATTATATTCATTCATTTAATACACAAAAATCTGTGCTATGTTATTATAATTATTCCATATTAGAATATTAAGGTTAAGAATATTAAGAATATATATAATATTAATTATAACTGACTCTGACATGTAATAAAGATATGTTTTACTTTTGACTTAAATCTTCTAGTTATGGAGGTTTTGTTCATTTCTAGTCTCAATGAATAGAAAAAAGTAAACTTTTAATCGATTTGTTTTGAAGAAGCTTATCCAACTCACTCGATTATTTCCTCTTCCAATTTCTGTCATCCATTTTCTTTTTCATTTGTAGTATTTCATAACATATTATGACTAGTAATTAAACAGCTAGTCCGTTTCAAGCTGTCTGAGAATATATTACAGTGGTTGAGAAAGAATTACCCTATGGATTGTACATCTTCATATGACTTTTTAGTGTGATGGCTGGGGAAATCTTGTTTGAGATTTAGCATATGCATTCCAAAGAAAAAGATCGGTAGGTTTACATAATAATAAAGACTTACAATTTACCCTTCAAACCCTCAGCCACTGTGTTCTGACAAGTGTCCCAGGAGGTAGGTGGTCAGCTGACCATGGCAATAACATCATCCCAGAGGCCATCTGTTCTAGACTTATATATTGCATGGAGTTTAACAGGTTTCAACAGTAATCATCAGAAATTTGGTCTCACCTTCAGATACTCTTTGCACATATTTTCTTATTTGCTAGCATCTTTATTCTTCAGCCTGTGATGGCAAAGCCTTAAAGCCTTCAAAAATGTTTGTTGGATCTGATGTAAAGAAGCAGATGTTAAAAACATGGGATTAATCAGAGTCCACTCTGTGTATTCTTTTACATCGACATGGTGCTCTCTCCCCATGCTCCCTGGTCCTTCCCACCCTAATCCACATGGGGAGCCGAGATCCCTGCCACCAAGCCCTGCCCACTCCACCTCGCCATGTCTGAGCCACTTTCTTATTGGTTGCACCTCGAGCTGGCTTCCACAAGTAAGTTTTCCTTTGATTATAGATTTTGTTTGCTGGACTCTGGCATGCGAAAATGCTTTCTGGTGGCCTATATAATAACAAGTCACTCCAGTATTTTCTTCACTTATGGGTTCTCTACCTCAGTGGTTCTCAAGTCTTTGGTTGCAGGATTCCCTGACAGGCTTAAAAATATTGAAGACCTCCCAAAAACCCTTCATGTGAGTTATACCTATCTGTATTTCTTATGTTAGAAATTAGAAGAGACATTCAAAATTAATTATTAATTTCTTTAAGAATAATAATAAACCCATTACATATTAACATAAATTACATGCTTTTATGAAAATAACTGTGTTTTCTGAAAAAAACAAAAGAATGGCACAGGTATATATTTTTGCAAATCTCTTTAATATCTGGTTTCATGGAAGATAGCTGGATTCTCATGTTAGACTCTCTGAAGCAGTCCTAGACCCTGCTTTACAGTTTGAGATCCCTGTTCTAGCTCATTGAATGAAAGTTTAAAGGTCCATCAAAGTTAAACACTAGTTGGGCACATGTATCCAGAATATATAAAGAACCCCTAGAACCCAGTAATAAGATGACAGACAACTCTTTCAAAAATGAACAAAAAGGGGCACCTGGGTGGCTCAGTTGGCTAAGCAACTGCCTTCGGCTCAGGTCATGGTCCTGAAGTTCAAGGATCAATTCCCATGTTGGGCTCCCTGCTCAGTGGAGGGTCTTCTTCTCTCTCTGACCTTCCCCCCTTGTGTTCTCTCTCATTCTCTCTCTCACAAATAAAATATTTTTTTTAAAAAATGAACAAAAAATGTGAATAGACATACACCAAAGAAGAAATACAAATAGCTAATAATTCCATGAAAATATGTTTAGCATCATTAATCATTAAGGAAATGTAAGTTGAAGTCATAGGAATTTTTCACTTCAAACTAAATAGAATGACTATAAGAAAAAATGTAAATCTAAACAGATACTATTAAGTGTTAGGATGTGGAAAAATTCAGAGCCCTCACACATTGGTAGTAGACATGTAAAATGATGCAGCTAGTTTGAAAAGCAATTTAGCAGTTTCTTAAAAAATTAAACTCCAGAGTGTCTGGGTGGCTCAGTCAGTTAAACGTCCAACTCTTGATTTTGGCTCAGGTCATAATCTCAGAGTCCTGGGATCAAGCCTTGCATTGGGCTCCATGCTCAGTGGAAAGTCTGCTTAAAATTCTCTCTCTATCCCTCCACTCTTCCCCCTGCTCACATGCTCACTCGCTCTGTCTCTCAAATAAATAAATAAATCTTTTAAAGAGAAAACTAAACTTAAGACATAGAAATTCCACTCCTAGATGGCTACCCCAGAAAAATGAACATACGTGCCCAGCAAAGCTTGATAAACAAATGTTGGCATGAACATTATTCGGTATAACAATAATGTAGAAAGCCTCCCATGTCAGTCAGTTGGTGAAGGACTAAACAATGGGTATATCCGTATAATGGAATATTCTTCAGTGATAAAGAACTGACTATGAGTACGTGCCACAACATGGATGAGGTTCAAAAGTATTGTGCTGAGTAGAACACATCAGAAGCAAAATATTACATATTATTTTTCCATTTATATGAAATGCCCAGACAGAAAACAGGTTAATGGTTGATCAGAGTGAAGAAGATAAGTGTCTATGTGTGAGCATAATGCATCTTTTTAGGGATGATGGGAATGTCCTAAAACTGGATTGTGATGATTACACAAGTATGTAAAATAACAAATAATCATTGAGTTGTACACTTAAAATGGAGGAGAAAATATATATTTCTATGTTTTAAAAAATGCAGGCCTGAAAAATAAGACAAGGGAAATACACCAAAACATTAACCAAAACAAAACAAGAAAACCGTGAGAATAATATTGAACTCTTGCTACCTATGAGAGAGTGGGTGGATATATCCTTATAGCCTTTTAGATCCCTTAGAACATAGCACTTCCTAGGATTCTGCACAATCCTGCATCATTTCTATAATGGGCTATTCAACCGTTACACATTTTTTGCTTGAGTATCTCATTGGTGCACACTCTCGAAGTATTACTTGTTTTTGCCATTCTATTTTTTATGTATAGCTCCAATGGTATCCATGCATTCTTGTTACTAAAACCTTCTCTTATTTTCATTTTTTCTCATTAAGGTAATACTTATCAATTATAACTATAATATTTGTTCTTGTTTTTGTACTTAAGCTTGTAGCAAATTCATAGTCTTAACATCCTCGAGACACTGGCTCCAAGTGTCTTGAAAAGTTAAGATCAGGGGCGCCTGGGTGGCTCAGTTGGTTAAGCAACTGCCTTCGGCTCAGGTCATGATCCCGGAGACCCAGGATCGAGTCCCACATTGGGCTCCCTGCTCGGCGGGAAGCCTCCTTCTCCCTCTCTCACTCCCCCTGCTTGTGTTCCCTCTCTGGCTGTGTTTCTCTCTGTCAAATAAATAAAATCTTTAAAAAAAAAAAAAAGTTAAGATCAAATATTGGTAATTTTTCTTTTGTACTGCTCTGCTGGAGTTATATGGAACCCCTGAAAAAATTAAAACAAGACCACAAGCATGTAACTGCAGTAGATTTTCCCTGGTTTTAGGAGGTTTTCATTGTCCTTTATATTCAGAGGCGCCACTGTTGAAGTTTCCTACCAGTGGTAACAGTCGTTCGTTATAAGGGACACCATTCATTATGTACACATTCTGTCTGCCCCTTTCGATATACAGTTCTTCTCCATATCTGTCTTCTCCATTTATAGCTCAGTCTTCTTGAGTACTTGATAACAGTAAGCACTCAGTCCCAGTGAAAGAGTGAAAACCTATAGAGTAGCCTGAGTCGCAGGACCATGACCCACACATGTAGTGTCAGAGGCAAGAGGATAAAAAAAAAAAAGGAAAAACATGTTGGCTAGTGGCAAGTGTATCAGCATGAGTCATCAAAAAGAAAAGATGGAAAGAGGTAGAAACTGTGTTTGCAAGGGTCAAGTCACAGTACAAGAATGGATCTGCCCCAGGAAGACATCAGTAGGGACAGTCACGTCATTCAAGTGAATGCTACATAATCTATTGCACCAATGCTGCTGACAAGGAGAAATTCAGGAAGACACGACTGCCCCTGTCCCCAGGCTGAAAATCTCTGAGGGTGTAAAGGTTGGACCCTGGGGACCATGACAGACTGATCCTGTGCTGACCTAGGAGAAGTCCATTATTTTTGTTCTAAGGTAGAAGCACATTCCCTGGGCAGATTGCTGCCATTGGGTTAAATCTAGTAAGCGAGATCACAGGAGCTTCCGAGGGTGAGTTTTTCTCAGGCAGAGACTTAATTACTTCCTAGAGATATAAGGGAGAATTCTGACCACTGGGAACCTATTGCAGTCATGCAAATAAATGCTTTGTCTCAAATCAGGTTGGTTTACCTATGCTTATCCTGTTTAAATGTATTTAAAGTTCTTATGTAATTCTTATTGCCTTTTCTAGCCATCTTGCCAATTTTTGCTCTTGGTAGGGTTTAGGCATGCAGCTTTAGTTCAACTTTGGCTCATCCCCAGTTCTGTGGCAGTAGTTTTGAGCAAATATGACTTTGGTAATAAGACTCTGGGCACCATCTGGGACATAGCTTCTTATGAGCCTGATCTGTAATTCGATGCTTTTAAAGAATTTTCCTGTGATTATGAGCATGAGCTAAGTAACAGGTCCAAAGAGCAGAATGCTTTACATTCAGGATGTGTAAACTCTTC
This sequence comes from Spilogale gracilis, assembly GCA_004023965.1. Taxonomy (NCBI): domain Eukaryota; kingdom Metazoa; phylum Chordata; class Mammalia; order Carnivora; family Mephitidae; genus Spilogale; species Spilogale gracilis. The sequence goes on along the minus strand of PITA01000424.1, from coordinate 202,704 downwards.
ATTAGGAGGACTGTGTCTGATAGTCTTTGTTCCCACAGAGGGTCTAAGCATGTGGTATGTCCTCATTGTACTTTAGAACTAGTGGAAAACTGTACTTTTTTTTTTTAACATCCAGATGCCTGGCACCCATGTCCAGTGATTTAATTTGGTAAACTGAGGCAGGGAGTGGATCTGGGTATTGTATTTTTGAAAAGTCTCCAGTAAGGTTCTGATGCCTAGCCAAGGTGGTAAAACACAATGTGTATGTGTGGCCCTCAGCATGGAGCCTATAGTCTATGTACTTGGGTTCAAATTCTGACTTCTCACTTCCTGTCTATATATACTTAGACAAGCTTCAGCATTCTCATATGTAAAATGAAGATAAAAAGAATACTTCATAGGGGTGTTGTCCCAGTTACATGAATTATGGTAATTGATCAGGAAATACTGTTTTCTCTTGTTTGACTATTTGTCTGGATCAGGGGCCAGATCTAGCCCACCAACTGTTTTTGTATGGTCCTTGAGCTAAGAATGGGTGGGAAAAATCAAAAGGAAAATAATGGTTTATGATACATGAGAAAAAATACATGAAATTTACATTTCAGTGTCCACAAATAAAGTTTTACTGGAATAGAGCCATACTTACTCATTTACATATCTTCTGTGGTTGCATTCACACTACAATGGCATAGTTGAGTAGTTGTAACAGAATCTATATGTCCTCCAAAGCCTAAAATATTTACAATTTGGCCCATCTACCGAAAATTTGTTTACCCTGGCTCTAGAGAGATCCTTGCAGTACTCAGAGCTTGGCAGGGTAATCATACCTTCTCTGAAATAGGATATGAAATCAGGAAACCTTTTTGCCTTGACATTCTTGTTCTCAATGCCCAGTGTTACTTACCAGGGCATTGGAAAGAAGCATAAATTTAATGGCTATTTTAATCCTGATGCTACCAATGCATCTCTTTGGTCATGTGTGGCATTACTGTAATCTGAGTTAATAAATGACCTCCACTTTCTCCATATTGTTTATCTACAGCATTTGCTTCCTTGCAAGGAAGGTCTGGATCAGCTTCTGTAAGCTTGCTGAGTACAGTCTCCACCAGCATACAGCAGTTCATGGCTAAACGCCTCAAGGGCGCTTAATAACATTTGCAGCTTAGTGAACTGGAAGGGTTTTCCAGAGAGCTGCGAGTCGATTTGAATGTTTTTCCCAATACTCTGTGAAACACCAGAGGCATATAGCAGTGAATCCCAAGGACATAAGGGTAACGAAAATCAGGGACATGCCTCTGTTCCAGATGCCCTATTTTCCTTCTCCTCCCCCAAACGGGATTTATATGATGTGTCTTGACGCCAGTTTCCAGGATTTGTTGTGAATTCTTCGATGTCGAAGTACAAATTCAAATACAGAAGGCCAGATTCCTCCGGAGACTAGCGCTGTGTTTGCTTCTCACTCCCAGCCCCCTCCAGTTACTGCAGGCAGCCCGCGGCCCTGCCCCCACACCTGCGTGCTCCTGTCCCTCGGAGGGTCTTCCACTGGTTCCTCCCAGACTGAAATCCAGCTTGCCAAGGTGTTTCATTCGACCCATACAATTTTTCTTTTAGCATTTGCGAATGAATTGCCAGCACTTAGCCATTGGGAGGTTTCACGCAAAATCTGGACGCCCAGCCTCTCCTGAAGCAGAGCAAGATCCGGCATCGCCGCCCCCGCTGGCGTTCCCCACGCCAGCATTTGGCAAAGCCTGCGGAGCAGCTGGAGCAGTTGCTCCTGTCCGAGCCAGGGCCTGCCATCGCCTGCTGCTGCACGCGGCGCAGCATCGCGCAGCCCCAGCCCCATCTCAGCCTCCCGGCCCCCCCTGGCCCAGCCGGGCTCCGGCAGCCCCACCGCAGTACTACCTCCTCTCCCCAGCGTTCCTCACTTCCTGGCGATTTTCAGCTGTCCACCCCAAACGCTAAATGGTCACAAAGCCAAAAACGTTCATTCTGACCTAGCCTGTGACTTAGGAAATCTTTCTGTTCTGTCTTCCTTTGTTTCTAGGGTTGAAAAACAACTCAGATTATAGAAGTGGGTACATGGTCATTATATTACTCTGTAGTTTTCAGTGTCTGTGGTCTTTTAAAGCACAGCAAAATAAAAGCAGCCCAGACGGGATGGTGGGCTGGCAACCAGGTCTTGATTCAGGGCTCGACTTGATAATCCATATTAAAAACCGAAGCTGCTTACGTAACCAGTTCCGGTAAGCACCATACTCCACACCTTAAATATGGTTTTCCCCCGTCCTTTACAATCATCTAGCCGATCACACAGATTATATTTTTACAGATGTACAGATGAAGAAACTGACCCCTGAGGAGTAAAGTAACCTGCTTCCCACTCACACAGCTAGAGACTACATGAGTCTGATTTCAAACCCAGCTCTTCTGGTTTAAAGTCTAGCATCTCTCTGTTATCCCCATGACCTTGGTTAACCTGTGGGTGGGGATGAACTTCTTTCCTCCAGCTCTAAAATTACATGACTTTCTAAAATAAACAAAAGACTATTAAGAAACAAAATTCCCAATTCAGTCATCAAAGGTAGTGTTCAGACTTTCAGGAGAAGCATGCGTACTGTTTCCTCTGCCTTTTTAGAGTTCAAGCAAGAACAAGAGGGCTGTGTACGTTGCAAAGTATCCTGCAGACAGCCACGGTGACTGCAGTTTCACAGAATATTCATTATATAGTTTTACTGGATGAAAGAGAATCAGCTTACAGATCTCATTTGCGAACGTTCTAAGGAACCTTGCATGCCCTATTGAAGAAGATTTTATTTTAACTTTAATCAGAATTCAATTTAAGTAATTTAGAGTGTTTTTAGGCAGAATGGCTGTCTGAGATGTAACGTCTTCGTTTCTTAAGCCATTAGATTGTATTGACTTAAAGGTTGAGTACATGCGAAAGACCATATCCTTGGAAATGTTGCCTAATAATAATTCAGCTTTAATTTCATAGGAGATAAACATAGTTCAGAATACTATAAATATTAAAGCAGAAAAGTGATTCTTTTAATAAGTTATCATGTAACTCCAAACCTACCTAAGCATTCTATCAGTTTTGGGGGTGAGTTTCTTACCTTTTGTTTGACATTTTGTGGACTTTGGAATCATGTCTGTTGATTTCTGGGCTTTTTTGGGTTTGGCGTTAAGATTGTCTTTACCGATTTTTTTTGGGGGGGGGAGTTGGCATTAAGATTGTCTTTACCTGGGCGCCTGGGTGGCTCAGTTGGTTAAACAACTGCCTTCGGCTCAGGTCATGATCCCGGAGACCCGCAGTCGAGTCCCACATCGGGCTGCCTGCTCGGCAGGAAGCCTGCTTCTCCCTCTCTCACTCCCTCTGCTTGTGTTCCCTCTCTATCTGTGTTTCTCTCTGTCAAATAAATAAAATATTTAAAAAAAAAAAAAAGATTGTCTTTACCAATTTTTTTTTGCTATCTTTATTATACTGATTTTAAAATTAATTCCTTGATTTCATTGAATCTTACCATATGTTCTGAGTCCACGTGGAAGGCGCTGCATGTGCGCTTGGACCATGTTATGGCAGCTCTAGTCCTGTGTGGGCAGGTATGGCTCCTGGGAAAGAAAGCATCCATGTCCTTTCCTCGCCTTCTCAGCGTAGAGAAATTGCATTTCTCTTTCAAGATACAGTTAAGATGACCTCTTCATCAAGCCTCTCTAGTACCACTGGCCATATCTTCTCCTTCCTTCATGAATTTCCTCCTCCTCTGTGATCTCATAACACTTCCCCCTCCCCAGATTTATTGAGGTATAACTAACAAAATTATAATACACCTAACGTGTACAATGTGATGATTTGACATACATATACCTTGTGAAAGAATCCCCACCATTGAATTAATAAATACGTTACTTCCCATATTTACCTTTTTAATTTTTTTTTTCTTTTTGGTGAGAACACTTAAATTCTACTCTCTTAGAAAATTTCATGTATACAATATGGTGTTATCACCTTTGGTCACCATATTATATATTAGTCTTTAGATCTTATTCATCTTTATAACTGAAATTTTGTGCCCTTTTATCAATTCCTCTCTATTGTCCCACCTCCTAACCTCTGGCAATCACCATTCTACTCTGTTTCTATGAGTTTTATATTTTTCTTTTTTTAAGGATTCCACGTACAAGTGATACCATGCAATATTCATCTTTGTGTGCCTTATTTTATTTTGCGTATTTCCCAACAGTCTTATCTATATTGTAGCAAGGAGACTTTTGTAAGTGTGAATAATATTACATTGTGTGTGTGTGTGTGCATCACATTTTCTTTATCCATTCATCCATCAGCAGTCACTTAGGTTGTTTCTGTACCTTGGTCCATGACTAATGCTGCAATGAATGTGGAAGTATAGATAACTCTTGGCAATAATGATCTTAATTCCTTTGGATATACACCCAGAAATGGGATCACTAGATCATGTGGTTGTTTTATTTTTAATCTCTTGAATAACTGTTTTCCATAATGGCTTTTACCAGCTTCCAGTCTCACCAGCAATGCACAAGGGTTTCGTTTTTTCAACATCCGGACACTTGTTATTTCTTGTCATTTTAGTAACAGCCATCCTAACAGGCTGGAAGCTCCTAACACTTTTAATACCTGTAGGTAGTTCTGTGTATAGTTCTGTGAACAACTTTGTAAGCTTCTTTCCTTATACCCTTTGTATGTCAGTAAGCACAATGTCTGTCACACAGTAGGTGATTATAAAGGGACAGAAGCTGAAGCCATATACTTAGAAAATACTTTTGTTTTATCACAGATCATTTTGTATCTATTGTAAGATTAAACTTTGGTTAAATGAGAATCTATTATTCAAAATCCTGTTGCAGACCACTAGAAGTCTCCAAAATGTACTTTTTACTTAAATTTTCATTTCATTCAAATGAACTTCTCATTCACTTTCAGATATTTTCTTGGCCCCTTGTGTATACTTATTTTATTATATGGTGATACAATAACTATCGACTGCTCTAGTACAAGACCGTAAATGTTAACTGCTACGACTCTGCCAGCCAGGACAATGAGAAGTTTGGGAGGAAACTGTCGTTAGCACAGGGCTGGTGTACCAGCTGAGAAGACAGGGCCTCCCTGCCCCAGGCAGTAGTCCAGAGGATTGCACTCTTTACTTCTGAGAGTGGTATAAATGCATATTTCACACTTACCATGCGATATGCACCATGGGGCTCTATTGATACGTAAGACATGCTTCCTCCCTTGGAAGTATTCTAGTACAGATATGAAAAATGGCCCACAAACACCACCATTCACATAGGGAAGAAAGCAATAATTCCCTGTGAGAATTTGCCAGAGCAATAAGAATACCATGAAATGGGAGTAATTTTAATAGTGTATGGTATTCTTACAAATCTTAATTAAAATAATGCAGCACTGTGGGGCCCAGCTCATAATAGATCTTAGCTAGATCTAAGCTGGATCCCTGAGGTTCAAATAAAGTGAGAGAGTATTTTAGAGAGAGAAGATATATATGTGTCCAAGGCCAGTCAAGTTTGCAGAGAGTGTTGAGTTTTAGTCAAGACCTTAGTTAGACATGTGTAGAAAGGATGTGAACGTGTTCTGACCTTGGTCTCTGAAAAGGGAGAAAGAATGGGCTGATGATAATGTCCAAAGCCTCCATTACATAAGAATTTACACAAATTCTATTAACTGGTGCTTGATTATTTTTATGGGTAAGAAAATTTAAGCCCCCTGGAGAATTAAATCAGTCCAGCCATATATGCACTGTGGGTATCTGACGAATGCCATCCACCTTTTTCTGACAGATGGAATTCAGAGCTGGGAAAAACTAAGCTATTTTTGGCCTACAAGCTGTATTATGTTTATCACCATCCTGCTTCATACAGGCATATTATCTCACATTACTTGATCTTAGGTGTTAACCACAGAGTACCTCTTTCTTTAATACTCTTCCAGGGAAGCCACAGCTTCTCCGTTACAATAATCTCTGATTTCTCTTTGACTCACATTAAGACTTCTAGACTTTCCCAACACGTTTTATCAATTTTATAATTGCAACATAAAGATAAATACATGAACAAATAGCCTCCTTAAAAACTTGCAGGAGTGAGCATGGAAAATGGGGAGGGGGTCAAAACCTATTTCTGCATTTTTTAAATCTTGAAATACCTTGTGAAAATTTCCTAGTTGGAAATAAAAAAAAAAAAAAACCACAGCTTCAATATTGTAATATGATTGCTTTTTAACTTTCAGCAGTGCTACAGTTCTTTAAGATGTGGGTATGACCAGATCTCTATACACTTATATACACAGTCTTATAATTTTGTTCTTTTTTTTTTCTCTCCTGGAGTACTTTCTTTGGAAGTATTTTCAAAACAGTAATTTCTATTACCTTTGCCTTTCTCACCAAAGACCATAGTGACTACTTTTGAATTCTTTTAACTAATTTGCAATTCGAAGACTCCAGTGTGGGATAAGGACAGTGATCACAGCTCCCTCTCCAGTCTTTAACAATTTACTCTTAGTTTGGCTTTGCCAATTACACTGTGTATTTACATAGGCCACAGGGTAAGGCTACATTGCCCTATTTACTGCCTGCTCATTCTAATGATGACTTTGTATCTTTCCCTCAATCATTCCTCTTTTCAGGAGCATAGAAGCAAAGAGGCAGAGCCACAAAGACAGTAGAGACAATCCCATCTCTACAATTTACAGTTAAGAGAAGGGATTTAGAAAGACTACAGCTTGACCAACATGACCAGCTAGTTAGGAATTCATAAAGCTTGCTGAGGAACTTACCTATAACATTATTTAACTTATTAAAGTAATAATTTATTGGCTTTGTGGCTAGAAAAGGCTTAAAAACACATTATGATTGCTTTACAGTTGCTATGTCTCAGGATTTCTTCATTCTCACAGCATGGTCCTATACCTACAATACATCTTAGGACAAATAGGAACAAAGTGGAGAGTCAAAGAGGCCCTGCCATGCCCAGCCACAATCCATGCATATGGTTGGTATGAGGCCTCGGGGGTTACGTAGCCGAAGACAGGGCGTAGGAATAAGAATCCAGGTAGACAGCTGGCATGTTGATGTTTGACCCGTGGTTCGTGGTGCTTAAACCACATGGCAGGGCAGAGCAGCTAAGAACACAGCGGCGGAGTCAGATAGGTACCTGGGAAAGCAGCTTGGATGGGGGCCAAGACCAAGGCCCAACCCTACCTCCAGTCGCAGGTCTTTTTCTCTCTTTAGCAGTGTGTATAAGGAACACTCGCAAGTGGGGAAGCAATTACCTTTTCTAGTGCAGTGGGCTTGCATCTAGACCCCACAGGACAGGATATCAGAAACTCAGGTAGGCGTCACACCAAAGGATGCCTTATCTGCCCACTTTCACTCTCTGTTAACAGAAAGGGGTTATCCTCTAGAAGCTGCCCCTTCAAGGAGAAGAGGACACTGCCCAGAAGTGCTGACTTATGACGTGGGGTCCAGTAGGGAAATTGAGGCTTGGGAAACTCCTCTGCAGTGAGAGAACAGTATGTAGTGGGACAGCTCTGAGCAAACACAGAAGGCCAGCATCACAGATGGGGAATAGGAGTAAAGAAAAGCTGGAATGTTCTGTGATCTTCTAACCCAAAGCAGTATCATCCCCGGACCTATGGCTAAGACGAGGCCTGAAAAGGGAGACTTGGAGGAGCAGGAAATGGTCCAGACCAGTAAGGGCTGGGAACAACCATCCCAGGCCTATTGAGATTGTCCAAATGAGCTAAAAATCATCCGGCCATTTACATCATCCACTAAGGTGAATGTGTTTCTCTGATTTAAAAGTGACCACAATGATCATTAGGCAATCAATTTGTAAATCTGTATACTTTCTTAATGATCTGGTAAAGTACGTTTTATATGTTCCTCATGGCAGAGTCTTGCTTGTTGAGAAAGGAAAAAAGCACAGTACAGTTGGAAATAAGCCAAATTTTTATTTCTCTGTTTCTCATTTCTTCTGCATAAAAGAAATGATGACAATAATTGGGAAAAGAATACTCATCTTTGTAGAATAAGTAACAATGGAGCAAACTAGAGAGGCCAGGTGGATGAAACCAGATCTGCTCACCAGTATGGGACGATAGGTGGAGCATGGACACCTGTGCCGAAAGAATAGAGCTTAGAAGGCAGAGCACTGAAGCCCCTGTGGTCTGGGCAGGACATTATGAGAGTCTCCGAGCCCAAGAGGAGCCAGGCAGGCTCTCGAGAAACAAGTGTCAGAGTCTCAGTCTTGGAGCTGGACTTCAGAGAGAGCCAGGCTGTTAGCAAATTCCTATAAGAATTTGGGGGTGCTACTATGCGAGCTCTAGAACAGACAGTGGGACACAGGGGAATGAGGCGCAAGCCCAGTTAACAGAAAGTGAATCCAGAATACAAGCATAATTACAGATTATACTGGACTTACAGGTTTAGAATAGAGGGACTCATTCCTTCCTGCTCAAAGTCAAGATTGGCCTAGACAGGGCTGCCCTAAGGGAGAGGTACTATTACTCTCCCCATTTTATGGATGGGGATATGAAGGCTTCATGAGGCCAACTAACAAGCTGTTACAGTCAGGGTGTGGTGAAGCGAGGCGGGAGCCAGGGCTTTGGTTCCAGGAACAGTGCTCCACTCCCCAATCTCAACTTCAAGGGTATGACCTTGAGGGATAAGGTTTGTGAAGCACCAGTTGTGTTCCAGTCATGGCGCCAGACCTTTGAAATGTACTATTGCATTTCTTCTTTATAAGCCCCTGTGAAATAAGTTTGGTTACTCTGACTTGGTGGGCGAGAAAATGTATTCCAAGGTTTGCTTAGCATTACATAGCTGATAAGTCATAGAGTCTGGATATAACCCACATGTGTCTGAGCCCAAACCCATCACTACCTTAGGAACTACATTAGAAACTTTTCTTATTCTGAGTTTCAGCTATAAACAAGGACTTTGCTATTTTCCAAAAGGGAAGTTGTTTGATTTTAAGCAAAATAGTCAAATGATCGAATGTACAAGGTTAAAATGTGTAAGTACAAAGCTTTCTTAGAAAGCAAGAATAGATATCATGCATATTAAGATTTCAGGACTGCTCCCGAGTCCCTTGCCAGGGGAGCATGAGCTTTATCAGATCAGGGTTCAAATCCTGCTATCACCGCTGGCCATGAGAAGCACCATGGACAGCTGCTTATTTTCTTGTCCAGAATACAAGGATAACATTACCTATAAATATCGATTATGGTGAGAATATAACTTTTCCAACCTGGTAGCTTAGAGCACTGTAGCTACTCACCAGCTGTTAGCCCTCTGCCTTTCTAGCTTGTTCTGTCTGTCATCTTCTCATGGTGGTTCCACACACTTAAGATCTGCTGTCTCATCCGCCCCTGCCCTCCTCCTTCTCAGCCAACAGCTCGTCTTGTTTCACAGGACAGTTTCACACAGTTCTTCCACCCTGTCTCCTCTGATTATAATCTTAACTCCGAGTGGTAAAATAATCTTATGCAAAGCCCTAACGTGCACAGATCTACATCCCGTACCACCTTTTCCTCATCAGCACAAGAATTTTGGTCCAAAGATCCTAAAATTTGTGAGTAATTTCTATTGGGAATAATTGGGTAAAGGGGAATTTCCCAATTTAGAATTCTAAAAAAGAAAATATCTACTCTGCTTTGGCAAGGGAAGAAGTTAACTCAAAGCTACCATTTTTACCTTGAGCATACACAGTACCTGCTTCTTTGAGACCATGAGACCCTAGAGGAAGAAGTCAACAACTTTGGGTTATAAAATCAGAAAAGTGTGGAATATTTGCATGGAGGACCAGAAGGAAATAATTTAGGATGGTTTCAGTGGTTCTTACTTGGGTAATGAGTGGATATTGAAGCGAATAAGATATAGAAAAACACATTTGGAGCTGGGGAGTAACAGATTAGGATGACTAATTGGAAATTAGGTCTCCTAACCACCCTTTTAAAGACTCATGTGAATTCTGAGCTTATCCAGTCTCTTTGCCATTACTCTGAATATTTCCCATTGAGCTGCCCCTGTGAACTTCCTAAAACACAAATTAGACCTGCATTGGCTTCCTCACTGCCTAAAGATCCATAGCCAGCCTACGTAGCATGACACGGCAAATCCTTACAGTCTTATTTTTTTATAGCCTCCTTAAACGCTCCCTGTGTTCCAACCACACCAGGCTCTCCCGTCCCTGTATATGATACCCTTTGCCAGCATCCACTTTTTAATATGTTGTTTCTCTAGATAGAAAACTCCTCTCCCTTTCCACCCAAAGAACATTCCTCAAGAAGCTGGCCTAGTGTTGCTTTTTACCGAGGGGGTGTTTTCTGACTTCTGAAACAACAGTCCTTCCTCTTCCATGTTCCTCTAGCACTCTCCCCACGTGCTGTTCTTGCTCTAAGGTTCAATTTACTTAGCGCCCTGTCTCCCACACTGGACCATGTATGAGTCCCTCATGGACAGGGATCTTGCCTTATTTATCTCTCAGCCCCCATGCTGATCACAGTAACTGGCATGTGACAGGCACCCAATAATTATTTGTTGAGTTAATTAGTAAAATAACGAACAGACATACTGAATTAATAGTGCATAACTCAACAAACAGAATATATTCACTGTGCGTAAAAGACGTGTGTCCTAGAAAACCTTTGGAATGCTACAAAGACATTGATAACAGTGATTGCCACTGGGGAAGGGAACTGGGTAGCCGGAGGATAGTGGAGACAGAGAGCGCCATTACATCATATGACCCATAATACTGCTTCAATTCTGTATGGTGCACATGCCATTATATCATTATATACCCAAGTTAGTCTGATTTAATGTGTGTGTGTGTGAGCAAAATAACCTCATATCAAAAAGTTTTGTACGTTCTTTTCCAATAAAAATTTAGATTGTAAGTATGAGCTTATGATATAATTGGTCTCTGTTACCAAGACAGCTCTCATCTGGGTTTCATTTGGGTTTAGAACTGGAATGGTGTTTAGAAACGAGGCTGTGCCTCAGATGGCAAATAAGGACCCACTGAGCTCTGTTAAGACCTTCAAATCTTAGCAAATAGTTTGGGGCCAGGGTGGTTGAACAAGATCCTTCTCTCTGCCAGGACTCATTTCTACTTTTAAGATCTTAGGGAATGTGCTGGTTGGGCAGAAGCAAATGAGATCTGATGATTAAGAACACAGCACATGGGATTCAATTCTGCAAGACTGTGAATATGTTTACTTCAGGTTCTGGGGTTTACAGGTGCATTTGGACCAGACAAAAGTGGTGGATTGGGCAGTATGAGAGTTTGCTATCTTATGTAACATCAGTTGAGGCTTAGACTTGTAGATAGACCTAACCTCATGCCATTTCCCTTCCCAGGTGTCAGAGTAGTTAATATTTTAGTGTACAAGTTATCCTTATATGGTAGCCTAAATGTCTTTTGATGCAAAGATTCTCTTTCTGTTCCATTTTACCCCCTGGGTGTGAATATCTTAAGGATACTTCTAATACGTATGGAACTACTGAAAGAGAAAATACTGTAATGTAAGAGGACCAAGGACAAATCCCAGCTAAACGAGCCACATGATTTAACCTCTCTGAGTGTCTTCATTGACAAAATGGAGAACATATGACCAGTCTCAGAGATTCATTCCCACATCCCATAGGATTTTTAAATTAAGGATTAAATGATATGATTGGTAAAGCACCTGTCACATAATAGGAATTCAACAAATGTTAATTCTCTGCCCAGTGCCCCGAATAACTTATTTAAAAGAAAGTTTATCGAGATAACAAATGTTTTTGCATAGTGAAGTACAACTATGTTAAATTCCTACTGAGTATGTGTAGGATGTAAGTCACTCCTCCTGAAAAAATGTTCCTTGTTCCTTGTCAATGACGTACTTGTCTTTTCTTATTGCACATCATAATATATGTTTCTCAAGGTTAAAGCTTATTGCACTTGGCTTGTTTCATATATTTTCTTTGATTATCTTTCACCAAAATATACTGAGTACCTAAAATTTAAGTAACAATAATTAGAAATTATATATATAATGAAAATGAAATGAAAATGAAAATGAAAAACTTATTTATTTATTTATTTATTTATTTATTTATTTACTTTTTTTTTTTAAATGAAAAACTAATACCTTTCACATCAAGAGGAATGTTTATCTGGGAATTTTGTGTTTACCCACATGGGAAGAACTCTTGAAATACCACAGGAAAAAAAGTAAGTCCAATCTCACTTTAAATTAAAATCTTGGACTCCTCAAAACATAACTTTGAAAGATTGGTGTTTAAAGGTGGCAGAGGCAACCTACACTTACTTTTCGAGAGAGTCCCCCCACCTCGCCCCTGGCATTTTAAAGCCTGTTAATCCGGGCTCACTCATAAACCCCAGCAGCAGGGGATCATTGTTCATTGGTTTATTATGGGCAGACCGGACTGGTTTAAACTGAGCAGAGGAAGTTAATTATCAAGTGTTTTAGCTGGCTCTCACAATGAATAACCAGTTCTTGTCAGACACCGACTTGTTCACTGTGCAACATTTTAAGATGGGGGCAGGGGGATGGGAAATCACCCATCAGAATCTGCAATGAGGGAATTTGCTTGGACTGCCCTAATCTGTTTCCCAGGTTGTTCAAACCAGTTCAAGAGCAGTTAAACAAGGTTATGTAAGTGACATGTGATGTAGCCCAAAATAGTGACTGCAAACACAGGCTGCTGTTGCTGGGCAGTTGTCAACTGCTTTAAAAAAAAAAAAAAAAAAAAATCCTCGAGCAGCATAACAAATGCACCTTTAAAAATCAGAAAGAAATTTAAGCCAAAAGTTAATTCTAAAAGGGATTTGGTAAAATTGCCTTTCTGAAAATGAATGCCGTTTTCAGGAAAGGAAAACTACATTGTACATTAAGCCTGGAAATTCTTAGAGTACCCATCAGGGGAAGTTAAGTTAAAGAGGACTCAAGAAGTTTGGTTTTCTGCTAAAGCACAGAGTTCCCAGGTTTTAATAACAGCAGCATTAACAAAACCTTCAGATTCATTAATGGCTTTGGGCATATAGCAAATTATTGAGCGGTCTGTCTTTCAGATAGTGATAAATATTAAACTGTTATTCATTTTTGCCCCCTTTTAGTTAAATTCTTTTGTAGTTTCAAGATGTGAAAAATAAAATTGCATTTCCCATAGCGTCGTAAGCACAAAAACAAAATTTTAAAGGAAATGAGATCCTTTGGTGAAATCTGTGTTATAGATTGTTTTTTAAAAGGAAGATGAGGAGGCTCCTGAGAGGCTCAGTCGTCAAGCATCTGCCTTCGGCTCAGGTCATGATCCCAGGGTCCTGGGATCGAGTCCCCTCATTGGGCTCCCTGTCAGGCAGGAAGCCTGCTTCTCCCTCTCCTACTCCCCCTGCTTGTGTTTCCTCTCTTGTTGTGTCTCTCTCTGTCAATAACTATTATACGAATAAATAAATAGATATTATGTATGTATTATATATTATTTATATATTAATTATATATAAGTATATAATTAAATAATATGTATTTAATTGTATTTAAATATACATTTAATATATAATGTATAAATAAATAAAATATTTAAAATAAATAAATAAGTAAAAGGAAGATGGAAGCAATCACAGTAAAGGATCTAAAATATGTCTTAACTGTCATCAAGAGGCTTGCACCCTGACATTTGGAGTCTCAAGTGACCATGTAGTCTCTGGGTTCTCTGCCTTCCAACATGTTGCAGATCTGGGGAGTCAGGAATTGGAGCACGCAAGTTTCCATGGAAGTAGGTGGAGAAGGACCATAGGATCTTTGTCATGGGATTCACGTTGGGGGAGCCCACCTAGTATCATATCTCTATTTTTGAGATCCGAGTCTCAGGGACAGTGTTGTGGGCTTCTGTCTTTATCTCTAAGAAACCTAGGAACTAGCCCCATGTCTCCCTACCTGAATGGTGAACTGATTAAGAAATAAAGCAGCTGCTGGTGGTACATAAAATATCATCCTTAGGGGACTGGTAAATAAGTTGAAGGATGTGGCTTAGTGGTAAGAGCAAAAAAGGGAACATGGCCTAGCTCCTGGGTGGAATAAGAAAAGATAGTATATTTTCCCTATGTAGTTAGAGGAGAAGAACATTTCTGGGGAATTGAAAAAGATCAGGACCCCATGGCCTCAGGACCCATTGACTATTGATATCCCTAGATATCACTGAATATGAAAGTAGTTGAGCCAGAGTGAAGCACAAATAGTACTCCTTCCTAAGATCAAAGCAAAGAAGTAATGGGCAAGATTGTACCACAGGTGCGGCCACAGCTCTAAGATGGAATGTGAGCCAGGGTCAGACAGGCCAGGAGGCTCACTGCACTCTGCACTACCCACCTGCAGTTTTAGGATGTCTCTAAGGATGGTTTATAATTCTGGACTGACCTATGTGCCTGTACCTGTGAACAGAGATACAGGTATACAAAGTGACCAATCTTCTGAATTTTTCCATCTTGTTAAAATAAACCGTCAGATACAATGTCTTTCATACCAATCATAATAGCAATCAAATGACAATAAAAACACCATAACTAAAACACCAGTAGAAAAAACAATCCAGTGTTACAGTATCAAATGCCTCTGATCCCAGCTTTGCTTACTTTTTCTGAAATAGCAGTAAATTTTGCTGAACATGTCTTTGAGCTCTGCCTGCCAATCTGCCTGCCTCCCCTCTTTGTGCCCCAGTGGTGCAGTGTCGCTTTGAATAAGGTACAGGAGAGTTTGGACTTGGAAGTTTAGGTAGTGAAGGGCCCTAGAAGGCCTTTCAGCAAAAGGATGAAATGATCAGATTTGTGATTCCCAAGGATCACTACACTTCCAGCTCTCGGGAAGATGGAGGCTCGTGGCTCTGAATGGGTGCTCGGAGGAGCCCTAGGTTTACAGCACAATGTCTTCTGGATCACTGGCAGGTGAAGAATGGCACCAGGGAAGGTCCTCATGGCCATTTCAGCCAGGGTAGCTCTTCACTCTGTGCTCTTAGGTACTGAGGGCTATGTTAGAGTTCATTTCTTTTAGACAGCTTTCAAATTCAAGTTTAATCATCTTGTGATTTAGAAGTAGGGGCATGGTAGAGGCAAGGTAGACTAGTTACAGTCATAATAATATACAATAATATAATAGCAATAATATTGTGATAACTACCATTCACTGACTCCTTACTGGATGCCAGGGGTTATTCTAAGTACTTTATGTTGTGTATTCATTTTCCCAAAAACTCATGAGACAGGCACTTTGACAATTCCTGTTTAACAAATGAGGAAACTGATACACAGAAAGGTGAAATAGCTTGTTTTAGGTCACACGGATAGGAAGCAAGGATTCAAACTCTGTAATTCAGAAATTTCATGTTTGTTTGTTTGTTTTTAAGATTTTATTTATTTGACAGAGAGAAACACAGCTAGAGAGGGAACACAAGCAGGGGGAGTGAGAGAGGGAGAAGCAGGCTTCCCGCCAAGCAGGGAGCCCGATGTGGGACTCGATCCCGGGTCTCCGGGATCATGACCTGAGCTGAAGGCAGTCACTCAACCAACTGAGCCACCCAGGTACCCCTGTAATTCAGAAATTTAACCAAGAGAGCCTAAAATTAGGGGCAAAAGTACTGACAGATACAGATAGGATTCAAGAGAAACTCAGGGCAGAGAATCATCAGGACCTCAGGACCTCATTGACTATTGAGGATTGCACGAGTTTGTGGGGAGGTGGGCAGGATATAAATCAAGGATGACCCTGAAGCCTCTAGTTCTAATAACTGGCTATAGCTTTTTAAGGGTAGGGGATTAGAGGAGGCTGAAAGGCGGCTATCTGCCCATTTAGATGGGCACATTATGCTTGATTGGTGAACATGGAGGATTTGACGTGTCAGAGACCTTCAGATGAGGACATCCACTGAGTTAGGTGGATGAGCACATCTAAAACCCGGAAGAGAGGGCTCAGGAGCTCTCATAGTGTTGACAGCTCCTTGGATGTCCTCTGGTCACCAGAGTCTGTAGATACAGCTTGTTCCTTCTCTGTACCTGTCTTCCTGGGCCTCAACTGGCCAGACCAGTTGCTCACCGCACATTTAACCGTGTCCTTGCTGTTCCCTGCCCCTGTCCTTTGGGATGTCTGCGTGCTTGTTCTCTCTGTGTTTCAAATCCACAGCATTCTTCAAGGCTCACCTCAGATGCTTGCTTTCTGGACAAAGCCTTCCTCATCCCTCTCTTCCCAGTATAATCACTTTAAAGTCATACCTCATGTGATTTATCTTAGTCATTTAAGTTTCCCCAGCCTCATCCACCTTCTCGAAAGGTCATGGAGGGACTGGACCGTGTTTTGCCTTTAATGTGTGTGCCTACTTAATTTTAAGAGTTTTAATGTAAAGTAACACTGGAAAATAGATAAAGCAGATGAGGGGCAGCAGTACGAGGAAGTTGTGACCTTCCAGAGTCTTCCACTGCTCTTACGGTCTTGGGCCCTCATCTGGGATTTTTAGCTGAGCTACAGACTGATCCGAGTCCCATCTTTCCGTACTGTGTTTACCCTAAGGATATCATTCCCCACTCTCACAGCCTTGCCAGCTTATTGAAAAAGGTAAGGCTTGAAGATGAGATCAGAGCTGAATGGTATTTGTCTCGTCTCTCAAGTGGGCTCTTTTCGTCTACAGGTGTTCCTCACTCAGGGGTGATATTCTCTTCCCGCAGGAAGTTCTTCACTGACATATTCAATGAAGGGTTGGCTATGTTTGTTCTTTGGATTTTCTCATTCTACTTTTTTTTTTTTTGACTATACTAACCAAAAAAGATGGATAACATCACTATCACTATTTTTTTTTTTTTTTTGAGTTCTTTCCTTGGGCCTGGCTTCATGCTTCTTGTTCTGTATATATCAATTTAAATCCATCTCACAGCTGACAAAGCAGGTGTTACTATGTCCATTTTATAGATCAGAAAGCTGAGGTTCAGAACAGTTTAAGCAACATGGCCAAGCATCTCACAGCTCCCTATTGACTGAGGTAGGTTTGGGACCCAGGTGGGTCTGGTGGCAAAGATGTGCCCTTCCCCCTATATCTCCTCCCCACTGCCTTCCATGTTTCCACTCTTTCCGTTCTAGCATTATTGATGCTTTAAGGCGAGACCCATATGTCATCCAATCTGTATTTTCTCATTTGGGACCAGCCCAAGTACAACAAAAACTTGGTTCTTGATTTCAAAGTAATTGAAAATTTTAAAAGACAGTTTCTCTTGAGTTCAGTAACTTTTAAAACAATGATGTTAATTTTTAGGCACTTTCTGAATTATTTTCCACTTAAAAGCAATACCACAGTTGATAAAAATAGGGCAAAAATTGTACTTTTAATTTGGTTTTTTAAATTTTAAACTCAACTTTGTTAAAGTCCACGGGCAGTTTCTGTTTGATTTGAGTATCTCTGGTTTGTCTATAAGCCTGTGAATTTATATTACATATATACTAACTAAGCTTCCTGGTACCCCAGCCAGATTTGCTCTAACCTTGGCAGCTTTCTGTTTTCTAGAATGACTGCCTTTTCTCCAAAAAGCTGCCACTTCCTCAAGCAGGAGGTACTTTGAATTAGTATACACCGATGAATGAGTGACTAAAGTTTGCTAAGCTCTACTGAAGAGATTTTCATTCTTAAAACAAGATACTCTTACATGCAAGTGGCTCTGTAGTGACTGCCTAGCCAACTTCAGTGGAGCATGATGTGGGCTTCATGGGGGAATGACTGAGGACCTAGGACACCGGGAAGGCACACTCATTCACTGCGGGATTCTGACCCTGGTTTAAGCTTTGCCTTTCACAGACCTCTCTGCTGCTTCCTAGTAAATTCTGAGAGCTTTTTTTCCCCATTGTTGGGTACATCTAGGAGAGTCTGAAAGGTATGATGCTGGAGATAAGCTGAAAGGGACTTGTATGCACGAATCTTCTGTGGAAGTCAATTATGTAGGAGTAAGTAGGCATTCTGTGAACATTCATAACTGTACGTTCATCTATATACAATATGCTCTATCAACATTTAAGTTCTGTATGTTGTACATGATTGAATTTATCAGTATGTTTATATTCATTAATTCATTCTTCTATTCAATAGCAGCTGACCAGGAAGTATGGTGTTCGTTCTGCCTAATCTTTGTAATGCCTAATAGAGTGTCATGATGGATGTTCAGCAATTTTGTACAAAAGTTTTAATTTAAAGAAATATTTAGGAATTTTCAAAGCATATCGTATTTACTTTAAGCTTTCATTTCTCTCCGTGTTGTGGAAATGAACGTTCTTTTCTTTGGAGTATCTATTACAGTGCTTGTTACCAACTAGCCAGATGGAACTTTCTCTAAATTTTTATGAAGAAAAATAATTATATTCTATTTGAAAATTGTGGGACATTTGCATTTCCCCTATAAGCTTTTGATTTATTTAGTTTCTTTTTTTTCTTTCAGAACAAATTTTTAAATACATGTGCATATTAGTGTACTACCATTGATAAAATAGACTGGGAGTTTTGGGACTTGGGGGCGATCACTGGATTACATTCTTTATTAAAATAGTCCATAGATGCTTATTTTCTTTTAAAAGGAAATGTATTACACACTAGTAGCTTCTCATTAACATTTTGAAAAGTTCAGCTATTTATGGAAAGAGCTCTCGGCGTTACCTATTAAAATTAATTTATTTAAAAAAGCAATAATGTAAATCTTCTAATACTTTGAGAAGAACTAATAGAAAGGCTGAATTTTTTGTTTTAAGTTACTCTTCATAGAGGTAGTCTTCAATGAGGTTCCCCATTTATTTCCAGCTCTTTGCTTTCTGGGCACAAGGTAGGATTCTAATTCCTGCCTTACTTGTGGCTGGGTGGGTTTATTGGACTAGGTCTGAGCATGAATAGTGAATTGTCCTTTCTGGGCTGAAGCATTAGATTTCCTAAGTAGATTCACTAGCCTCTATTCCGTGAGACTCACAGTATTCACTAGGGTGGCTGTTCCATCAGCCTAGGGCCCAAGGTGAGAAGAGGTGGAGAATTCCCAGCCTGTCTGCTGTTGCCTAATTAATTAGGCTTTACTGTAGAGAACTACCTTTTGGCTTTGTTGATTTTTGTCTATTGTCTGTATTTTTCTTTGTCATTGATTTCTACAGTGTATTTCATTTCCTTCTCTTTGCTTTGGGTTTAGTTTCTATTTTTTTCTAGCATCTTAGGATAGAATCCTAGATCATCGATTTTAAACCTTTCTTTTTTTCTAATATAAGTATATAAAACTAAAAAATTTTTTGTAAGTACTGCTTTAGCTGTATCCAGCATATTTGGATATGTTGATTTTTCATTGTCATTCAGTTTGAAATATTCAGTGTTTCCATTCTGATTTCTTTTTTGACCCATAAATTATTTAGATGGGTGTTGCTTAATCTTCAGATAATGTGTGGCTTTTTTAGCTATTTTGTTATTGATTTCTAATTTAGTTCCTTGTGGTGAGAAAACATACAATGCATGATTTTAATCCTTTTGGAATTTGACAGTTGTTTTGTAGCTCAAGATATGATCTCAGTAAATGAGAAAAGAAGTCCTGCTTTTTTTAATCCAATCTACCATCTTTGACTTCTGATTAAAGTGTTTAGACCATTTACATTTAATGTAATTATTGCTATATTAGATTTATACCTGTTACTTTGGTGTTTGTTTTCCTTTTGTTCCCTCTGTTATTTGTTCCCTTGCTTTTTGTTCTCTGTATTTTTTGGGTTGAGTACTTTTTAGTATACCATTTTATATCTCTACTGTCTCTTCAGTGACACTTCTTAGTGTTTTTATTCTAATGGCTGCTCATGCAGTCTCTCAAACATTAATGTGCATCAGAATCACCTGAAGGGCTATATAACACACAGATTTCTATGTCCCATCCTTGAGTTCCTGGGTTAGTAGGTCTGGAATTGAACCTGTAAATTTAAATTTCTGATAAATTCTTATGTGATGTTGATGTTCCTTGTCCAGGGACCATACTTTGAGACAATTGCTCTAGGGATTACAGGATGTCCTCTTATCATTGTCTACCTTCAGTTAATTTCAAGTATGCCATTTTAAGCACAATGTGATAAAAACAGCAGTATATCCCTTCTTCTTTTTGCTTTGTTCTTGGATATTTCACTCGTGCATATTATATAAATCTCATAATCCATTTTTTCTTCTTTTTTTAAACAATCATTTGGCTTTTAAATAATTTTTAGAAAGAAAGAAAATTTCTTTTACATTTTACCACCTATCATTTCCAATCTTGTCGTTCTTTTCATACATCCAGACTTCTATCTGGTATTATTTTCCTTCAGCAAAGAGAATTTCCTTTTCTATATCTTATAATGTGATTCTACTAGCAACAAATTCTCTTAGCTTTAGTTTATCCAAAAATGTCTTTACTTCACCTTCATTTTGAGAAATATTTCCATTGGTTATTCTGGGTTGATAGTTTCTAAAGATATTATATGTTGTCTTCAGACCTCAATTGCTTTGATATGAAATCAGATATTACTCCTTTCTTTGTTCCCTTTTATGTAATGTAATATTTTTTGGCTCTGGCTGCTTATAATTATTTTTATATTTGTTTTTCAGCAACCTAACTATATTGTGCTAGGGTGCTTTTCTTTCTGTTTGTCTTTTAAAGGGGGCATTTGCTAAACTGTCTAGTTTTTCAAGTGGCGTGCTAATCAAATTTATAAATTTTCACACAGTTTTCTGACATATTTTCTCTCTCTTTCTGGGACTCCAACTGCACACATATTGAATTACTTAATGCTGTCATACAGGGTATTAGTGCCTTGTTCATTCATACTGTGATTTTTCAATTTGTGTTTTAGTTTGAATGATTTCTACCTATATTTATTTAATTTCAGTAACCCATTTTCTTATACAGTCTAACAGATCAGTTTTTAAATCCTTATCTGTTAATTCCAACCTCTGAATCTGTTTCTACTGATTAATTTTTCTAGTGACTTTGGTTCATATTTTTCTGTTTTTAAATACTTCTAGTGATTATTATTGTATTCTAGACTTTCTGGAGAATCCAGATTCTGTTATATTTCTCCAAAGAGTATTGAGTTTTGTTCTAGTAATCAGTTACATTTCTAACAGATCAGCTTGAAATTGTCAAGCCTTTGCTTTAAACTTTTTTTAAAAGATAGATCTATTTTGGTTGTGCCTTTAACAGTAGGGTAAATGCCTCAGTCCTGGAATACCGTATTTCCTCCTAAGGTAGGGACCTTCTAGTACTACAGTGGAAAGCCTGTGGTATTTAATGAGTCCTTCTGATTTAGTGGGTTTCAAACTTTTTGCGGTGGGCAGCAGCTGGAATAATCTCAGCCTTTTCCATTTTAAATTGTTTTATCCCTAGACGCTTTGGAATTTCATGTTCAGTTTATGGGTCAGCCAAGAATTTGAGGGGAGTTAATATGTACATTTTATCTACCTCCATCCCCCTATGACACCCTTCTTTCCAAAATATCTTTCTTCAATTTCTAGCTACTATGACAGTCCCAAATCCGTTCTCTGCCTTCTGGAGCTAATAAGACTGAGGATCTTGCTTGTTTTTTTATCTACCCTGCATTGAGTGGAATATAGGCCTTCAAGGAGAGACCTGTTCAAAGGTGAATCTTGTCTAGGGTGATTCTCATTTTTCAAGAGTCCATTTTCTTCCAGTTTCTGCCTGCTTTTGCTTGCTCCGCAGTGCCTTCAAATCTTTCTCTCCTTTTGTGGACAGTTTATAATTGTTATCTGAAGGAGGTTTATCTGATTCAAGCTGTTCTGCCACTACCAGAACTGGAATTCTCCCCGTAATGGACATATAATTTGAATGAGAAATCTTTGTTTCCTTTATCACCAAGATTCTTTTTAACTTCAGGATTATTCCTGTTGCTGTATAGTCTGGCAAATATATAGCTACTAATTTGCATAGAGACCATCTTTGAGAACTTTCAAGTAGACTGTTAATAGTGTCCCCTATTTCCTACTTAGTATATCGCCTTTATATTAATGTTTCTAAAATATGGCTCTGAACTCAGCATACTGCAAGCAAGAATCTTCGGTGATATCCCATCACTTGCTGAATAAAATCTGTTCTTTAGCTTATCATCCAAAGCCTCCACTCTCTGGTCCCCAGCATTCTGATTGTCTGCCTTATGTTAGCATCACAGAAAATTGTTTAAGAATGCCTGGAATGTGATTTACTCAAGATTACCAGTCTTAATACTAGAAGAACACAGTGTTTGAATAAGATATTATGAGACATGATTAAAGTTTTTTAGGTCTTCTAGATGCATTCTCTTATTTTTATTGTGGCTTTTGTTGTTCTTACTTTGATGTTTTAATATAGAATGAGGGGTGGGACATACATTTCATACTAGTGTAAGGTATCATTTAAATCTTTAATGTTTGCACCACTAAAAAAATAAATGATGGGGAATTTTCTGAAAACTCTTAGAGCATTGCTGCAGCAGTCCCTTACAATGCTCCCATCCTATTTTTGGAAGATGAACTGGTAGCAGCAACCACACTGGTTGGTGGAAGCCAGGTATATAATTTCAAATATTGCTGCAGGAAGGAAATTATCCTGTAGCAATTATAGTGGCATAGATTTTTAAGGTATCTTCATTTTTTAAAATCCTTATGGAAATATCCCAGCTTTTGGAAGTTTCTGTTTTTGAATACCCAAAGCAGAAAATCTTCTAGAGTGTATGGAAGAGAGTGGTCATTTCTTATGCATTTTTGTATGCCTGCAATCTAAAAGACTTAGTCACGTTTTATTGCACATTGGCAGAAGTGGAGAAGAACCTTAGATTACCCCAGCCCTTTATGCAAATGTTTGGCAGCCTTGCACACATAGTAGGTTCCCAATGCATACTTGCTGAATTAAAACCAATTAAAATTACATGTAGTTTTCTCTTTGGACTTTAAAGTTTGTTCAGTTTGGTATGAGTTATAGATAAATCTGTGGTTTTGTGTTCAGTTTCACACCATGCAAAGTCACATAATGCTGGTTGCCAATGGATCTACTGACTGATAAAGTAGAGCGTTCCTCATTCAAATGATGTTCCTTTGCTTCTTGGTTCCAGAGAGCATTTTCAACATCTTGTTGGGCCACCAGTAAATTATATTGCAAATTGATGTTTAAAAAAGACTTTGGCCCTTAAGGCACACTGATACTGTCAACTCTTCCTGAATTCTCCCAGTTCCACCATTTTGGGAAGCCACTTTACCAATGCTAGCATGAGTTTTTTTTCTTGTGAGCAAATAGCAATAATAGTAATTGCATTTTTTATCATAGGTTGTTGTAAGGCTTAAATAAGATAGTGCTATAATGGGGCCTTGAAATTTTATTTTAAAATTGAACCAATTCCTTAAGATACTGTGCAGCATCATGAAATGTTATATGAATCAGTTATAGTCTTTACCATGGGTATTGATTGCCTTTTTGTAATTATCTATACCTACTTATATTCACTAAGAGCCTCCAATTTTTTAAAAGGTCATTAAATTATTATAATAGTAGGTTTCCATTCCTTTACTTTGATAGATTTCCCTATTCTAGTACTGTTTATTATTATTATTACTATGATTTACCATAATGTTACTGAGAATGTGCTCTAGATTAAATTATTTCAATTACATTAAGCAACACTCGTTATTTTTATTGAATATTTAATGTAATTTACTTATTAAGTCTCAACAAGGGAGCATGATGGTCCTAAGCTGGGGGGAGTGCTTTAGATCCTGTTCACTGCTTTATAGCAATTGATGAAACTCCCTCTCTCCTTTGTCTGCAGGTTTTCAATGACCTATGACTCGGTTCTCAGAACTCTTCTCTTTCCAGTCTGTGTTCACTCTCCATATGATCTCATCCAGTCTCATGGCTTAAAATAATGACTACAAGCTATTACACCTCCAGCCCAGACCTCTCCCTGACTCCAGACATGTGTATCTAACTGCCGACTTGGCACATTCACTTAGAAACTTCTCAAGCATCTCAAACTTAACATGTCCAAAACTGAATTGGGGTAGTGTCCATAAACCACACGTTCCTACTGTCTTCTGCATTTCAACTTATGACAGTTCCATTTTCCTGAAGGTTCAGCCCAAGAATCTTAATGCCTCCCACTCCCTTTTCTTATCTGGTCTATCAGCACACACTAGCAGTTCTACCTTTAAAATGCATTTAAGAGGCACCTTGGTGGCTCAGTTGGTTAAGCCACTGCCTTTGGCTCAGGTCAGGATCCTGGAGACCCAGGATTGAGTCCCACATCGGGCTCCCTGCTCGGCGGGAAGCCTGCTTCTCCCTCTCTCACTCCCCCTGCTGTGTTCCCTCTCTAACTGTGTTTCTCTTTGTCAAATAAATAAAATCTTTAAAAAAAAATGCATTTAAAATCTAACCACTCCTCACCACTGTCAAGGCTACCACACTGACCTGACCTTTGATCACCTTGCTCCAAATTGTACCAATGGCCTCCTACCCCTGGTCTTCCTGCGTTTGTCTTCGTCCATTGAGTCACTTGTCAACATAGCAGCCAGAGTGATCATGCTAAACCTAAATCACATCATTTTTCTGCTCAAAGCTTCCTGTTGCACTCAAAGTAAAAGTCCGAGTCTTAAATATGATCTTTACTATGGCCCAATGTGATCTGACTCACATTAACTCTTTTTCCTTATCTCTTACTTTCCACTCATTCTTTCTGTTCTTTCATACTTGTCTATTCCTTAAACATGCCAGGTATCCTCCCCAACCCTGTTCCTACCTTGTTTGCTTTTCCCTCTGTGTAGTGTATTTTTCCCCCAAGATGTCCACACAGTATCTTCCTTTCCTTCAGACCTCTATTTAAAGCATCTTTGAGTAATGCCTTCCATACTCTTTTTAAAATGTCAACATCCTCCTACACTTCCACCATGTTATATGCACCTTCCCTAACACTTACAACTATCCAGCATTCACATGTTTTACCTAATTAACTTGCCTGTTGACTGTCTCCTCCTAGTTGAATGAAAGCTAATGATAGCAGGGACTTCTGACTGTCTCATTCATCGCTATATCCACAGTGCCTGGTACCTGGTGGATGTTCTGTAGATCTTTTGAAGTAAATAAACGAATAATAGAGTTAGACTACAATTTCACATTTTGCTAGTAGATGGGTCTCTGTAAGCATAGTCCCACATCTGATTATTTTAAATTACAGTTTGATCTATAGTATGAAAGAGTTAAACATTTACAGTTGTATAACTTACAAGTCTTCCCACTGAAGTCACCTGTGTGTAAATGGGAGGCAGGCATAGCTTAAACTACAGGAGAGCCTTTGAACAATTCACTCTGTTGTTGCTGTGATGTCTAGATGAAAATTGCACCATTGCCTGAGAGGGCTTAGGCAGCTCCCAAAAATTTCAGTGTGGGGGAAGATGGCTCTATGTGTATGAAAGTTGGTTAGAAATAAATGCAGTATTAATCTTACCTGTAATCTAAAATCTCACCTGTGTTAAACTATGTCCATGCCTATATTATCTGTAAATCTTATTTCTCTTCTTTTTTTTTTTTGAAGAAGAAGAAATTTCAGGGCAGAAAAGGGAAGTTTCATATTCTGATTACACTTGTTAGTACTTTATATTAGTGTAGTAGTCTTTATTTTGACAGTTGTTTTTTATTATTCAGGGCAACACAACTATTTATGTGCTGGAAGAAATGATTGTATCATTGATAAGATTCGACGGAAGAATTGTCCCGCCTGCAGACTTCAGAAATGTCTTCAAGCTGGAATGAATTTAGGAGGTAAGTTTTGTGGTTTTAGTTCATTAAAAATTGTTAATATGGGGCACCTGGGTGGCTCAGTGGGTTAAAGCCTCTGCCTTTGGCTCAGGTCATGATCTCAGGGTCCTGGGATCGAGGCCCGCATCCGGCTCTCTGCTCAGAAGGGAGCCTGCTTCCTCCTCTCTCTCTGCCTGCCTCTCTGCCTACTTGTGATCTTTCTCTCTGTCAAATAAATAAATAAAATCTTAAAAAAAATTGTTAATATGTAATATAACACTACTCAGCTCTGTATACTCCCAAATTTAAGATGACTCTAACATGGAGCAAAGATTTCTGAAAATCTAATGAACTTGTGGTAAATCGTTTTAATATTTCTTTCTTAGCAGGAGTTTAAAAGAAGCGTGTTATGTGGCAATGGTCCTAGTGAAGTTTTCAACCCTGAGTTAGCTAAGGTTTCAAGAACTCAGAACTTAACTAAAACCAAAACAAAAGTGAATGACTTTTTATATAAAACCATAACTAACAATTTTTATTAGTGTCTGTTTTAGAAATATGCCTTATATGAGATAACATTAGCCAGATAGGAATACATTATAATGCTAAGAATAAATGTAATAAACGAAGACCTATATGAAGAAACTTAGAAATGCCATAGTGGCCCACCAAAAGATGGGGTTGGGAGGGAGGCAGGCTGGTGGGGGATGGTTAAAAGACTTGAACCGAGCACAAAAGCACATGATGTCCATGGATGGGAAGATTCAGCTTGCTAAAGGTATCAGTTTTCCCGGAATTTATAAATATCACACAATCCTAAAAAAATCACCAATGAGTGATTCTAAGTTCCTAGAGAGCAGCCAGCAAAATTCTGGAAATATAATGAGGTCACTACCTCTACCAAGTAGTAAAACATCTGATACAACCACAGTAGTTAAAATGATCTGTTTGTTTATTGATTGTAAGACCAAGAACAGAAATTCAAGTATAAATAAAAATAATATGAGGGTTTTGTATGTAATAAAGTTGTCATTCAGATCAGTGGTAAAAGGATAGATCATTCAACAGAAATTATTGTGACAACTGGGAAGCCATCTGGAAAACAAGAAAATTGAATCCAAACTCATACTATCCACCCAAATAAATTGTAGTCTTTCAAAGTTTTAGACTTGGAAATAAAACCACAGAAGTACTAAAAGAAAACAGGGATTTAAAAAAAAAAAAAAAACTTTCCAAGGGAGAAGACCTTTTTAAGTATAAAACTCAGAAGCTATGAAAGAAGAGAATTGAGGAAATCAACACTATTTACATATCAACTATTTCTGCAAAAGCAAATAAGAAACTGGGGGAAGTATTGACAATGACAACTTACAGACAGTGGGTTTTGGGAGGTTTTTCTGCATAGAAAGCTCCCATAATTCCATAAAAAAAGAAACCAATTTATTATAAAAATGATATTGAGGGGCGCCTGGTTGGCTCTGCTGGTTAAGCATCCAGCTATTGATTTCAGCTCAGGTCATGATCTCAGGGTGGCGAGGTCAAGCCCCAAGTCAGGCTCTGTGCTGGTCCTGGAACCTGCTTAAGATTCTCTCTATTCTTCTCCCTCCGCTCTGTCTGCCCCCTTCTCAAGAAAGAAAAACCACAACAAAGACAGTGATATTGAACAAAACAAGAATATGAACAGAATATTTATAGACCAAAGAAATACAATTGGTTCTTGAAACACATGAAAAGATTTTCAGTCTAATCGTAAGAGAAATGCAAACTAAAAATATGAGATAAATTTCTTATGAATGGCAAAAATAAAACACTTTTATGATATATTGTTTGGTGATATAGAAGTAAAGTAAAATTCATTGGTGGTCTCATGCATTTTAAGTCGAAGTATAAGGTGATACATCCCGTATAGAGAGCAATTTCGTTATTTCAGTTAAATTGTAAAGGACATATACCCCCTTGACTTAATGATTCCTAAGTATATTTTTGCTATGTAAGAAATTACACATTCATAAGATAGTCATCATAACATTGCTGACCATCCTAAATGCATTAAATATTAAATATTAAATAAATTACAGGTACTCTTCAGACAATAAAGGAAGCCCTCTATGGATTGATCTCCAAAATGTCTACTGTTTAGTGAAAAAAAGCAGGTTGTAAAATAGGGTGTTTTGCCTATTTGCTACAAGTGATTTCACTCTTTTAGAAAAAGAATATATGTTGTATAGAATATTTCTGGAATACTTTACAAAAGACTAGTAATGCCGGTTGTCTCAGTAGGAAGGACTGGGCAGCTGGGAGACAAGGATAGGAAGGAGAATTATTGTCACAGTATTCTCCATGCCTGTGAGTTTTGCATGCGTTGTGTATACATATTACCTATTTAAAAGAAGTAAAGTAATTTGAAAAAGAATGCAACTGGCCGGCTAGTCAGGACTTGGGAGCAGCACACAGAGCAGAGCGACTCTTAGAAATCAAGAGGAGTGTATGGATTATGGCCAGCTGGGGCTGCTCATGTCAGAGTGTGTGGCCGGAAGATGTTGCATAACAGCTCAGCCAGAGAGACTCACACCGGTTAAGAGGATGGGCTCTGGAGCCAGACTGCCTGGGTGGGAACCCTTGCCCTGCCACTTCCTGACCTTGTAACCTCAAGCAAGTTACCACCTTTCCGTGCCCTGTGTCCTTATCTTCAACTTGCCGTAATCAGCTTGCTTAGCTCATAGGCTCTGATGAGGGTTGACTGAGTCAGTGTGCAGTGAAAAGAAAGTGATCACTCAGTACATGTCAGTGGCTTGGTGAGTGGTGGCAGTGTTCGCTGATTTCCAGAGCGCTTTCACACATGATCTGAAAGACATTTTTGCCCCATGTTATGCTGATGGTGAACTTCAGCCCGAACTAAGCGGCTAAGTGACTTGCCCAGAGATGCCACAGCCAGTGAAATGATGAACCTAGGTCTTCTAGCTCTAGACTCTCGGTCCAGTGGTTCTA
Source organism: Spilogale gracilis (assembly GCA_004023965.1). Classification (NCBI taxonomy): domain Eukaryota; kingdom Metazoa; phylum Chordata; class Mammalia; order Carnivora; family Mephitidae; genus Spilogale; species Spilogale gracilis. The sequence goes on along the minus strand of PITA01000424.1, from coordinate 173,898 downwards.
GTATACCACACTGTTCTCTTGTTCTGTTATCTGAATCAGTGCAAATGTTGCACAAAGATCACCTCCTTAAGCGTGTGAGTGAGAGTCCAGAGAAATTAATCATTTAAGGTCTAGATGGCACAAGGGTACAGCCATTGGTTATAAAATAAATTTTAAATCAATTTTGTGAAATCCAAAATCTGAACTTACATATACATACACACCACTGAGGTATCTTTTAAAGTGTCCATATGTACATTTTATACAACTTTATAAACACCATAAACCTTTAATATATAAATATTACTATGTTATGTAATTATACTCTATAAACTATAGGTAGTGTTAGTTATTACAAAATAATAAAATAGCATATTTATAATTCCTGCCTCATAGGTTTTGTTAAGGATTAGCCAAGCCCATCCATAACCTTTAAAACAGGGTTTCTCAACATCTGCACTGTTGACATTTTGCGTACTTTGTATATCAGCATTCCTGGTCTTTACCTACCAAATGCCAGCAGCAGTCCCTTCTCCCCAGGTGTGATAACCAAAAGCGTTTCCATACTTTGCTAAATGTACCCTGAGTGGCCTGAAGACCCACTGGCTTAGCTATATTGTAAGCACTATTGAATGAGATATTTTCTGCCAGGATATAAATTCCTGCAGGGGAAGAATTTTTCATTGCTTTTTCCCCACTGACTAGAACAGTGCCTGGCATAAAGCAGGTGTTCCATAGCTATTTGTTGAATGAATGAATGAATGAATGAATGAATGAAAGAAAGAAAGAAAGAGAAAATGGCATTTTTGAGGGCTTCTGTGTTCTGAGTATTTTGGTAGGCCTTTATAGTTGTCATCCTTTTTAAACCTCACCTTACAATGTTTGATGCGTACTATTAAATCTGTCCATTTTGGAAGTGAGTTCTCAGAGGCACAGAGAGGTTAAAGAAGGAGCCTAAGGCCACAGAGCGGTACGACGTAGGTCTGCTATTTGTATATTGGCATTTCTAAAATCGCCCAGATTGCCTGTTAATGGCAGCCGTGGCAGCCTTCTCTTTCTTCTGTGTCTGAAAGGACCTGAGTGGGCGTGGCCCCGGGCCTGATCTAGACTTCACATGGTCTGCCGTTGCTTTCCGTATGTGCAGCATAGGTTCTGTGGCTTTGGGTAAAACATTCTACTAGAAAGAAAGTGTACTGTGAAATTTGAGGTCATTGAAAGTACTGAGTCAAAAACAAGCAGAGTGGAAATTAATATTTATGAAAATACCGTTCGCTTTAGGCTCAAGTTCTAACTTAATCACTTCTGGCTCAGAGATTAAATCCTTAACTTTTACTGATTATCTAGTTGCGGTGATGTGCATTGGAATTTTTTTCTTTTTCTTCTGTAATTTATTTTGAAGACTTGCTTTTGGTTTCAATGTGGGCAACAAGATGTGCAAGCAGTTTTATTATAGGCAAAAACATGAATTTTAACCTTTTAACAGGAAGCAGTTTTATAGATTAAAAGTGTGAGTTGAATTAAAGCCTGTATCTCTGACATGTCCCAGTCTCACCCCTGTTCTTAACAGAGCAGGGCTGTCCAGTTTCTTTTGATCCACTCTTCTTGCCTGCTGTCTCTCTTGGGGGATAAGGCAGCTGCCAACCCAGCGTAATATTTGGAAGGCATTTTCTGTTGGTGAGTGATCATGACTCTGGGAACAAAATTAGCTTTCCCGTTCTGAAGGCTTTCAGGAATCCAAAATACTTTAGAATAATTTTTGTTCCTATCTTATCAGCTTGTTAGCATGTAATTTTAACCTTTGTTCCCATGCTGGCCTCTACCTTAAAAAGTGGAAGGAAGAAGAAGAGCAAATAGATTTTTAGTTCTCAAGAATTAAAGCCACAAAATGTGCCTCTTCCCTTTTCTCCAGATCCACTCACTCCTTCCTACCACAAGTACTATTCCTTCTCTTTAAAATCCTGCTGAGCTTTAGGCTGCATGCAAAGGAAAATATAGCAGAAGATGTGAGAATGTCAACAGAGAAATTGAAAGGAAAATAACAGCTTTCCTGGCCCCAAGCTGGGCCTGCCACTCTTGCTATAGCCCCTATCAGTAGATCTAAAAAAGTCATGGTTCCATATGCATGAGAATTTACTGCTTTGCATAGCCTTCTCCAAAGGAATTAATCACTTTTACTTGCCAGTGTTCTGAAGAGGATGATCTATACAGGTCTTTTAGAGCTTCTAAAATAGATAAAACATAGCATTAAAGCCAGTAGCCCTTAGACGAAGAATGGGGGGCGGGGGCCAGGGGTATTTCCAGCCCACTGTACTCTGGCCATAGAATACAGAGAGGGTTGTCAAGACTTTTCTATTCCAGTCCTCTCGTTTACAGATGAAGAACTCGCAGTCCAAGATCATATCATTAGAGACTTAAAAAATGCAACGTAAGGATTCCAATTCCATTGTCTTTCCTCTTTTCCAAAGCACTCCCCCGCCCTTATTTCATTTTTCATTAACTAGGCTAAGTATACTTTCACATTCCTTTAATGAAGACTCTAAAATATTAAAATCTTGCTTCGTGTAGCTTTAGAAATTAGACTTTACAAACCACAGACTATTCCTAACTTGGGTTCCAATTTACTTCCAGAGCCTATCTGCAGCTTTCCTGCACACCAGCCATCACTTTAACTCAGTATAATAGGAGCCTTCCTTTAGAGAGTGGCCCTATCAGGCAGGTCTACCTTTTCCTCTTGGAATGGACCATGCCCCATGCAAAGCGAGAAGGGTGTCGGGCTCAGGAAGCAGGAGTAACAACAGACACGCCAGCTGCTTTCTGGAGACAGAGACAAGGCAAGTCGGTGAAAAGGGGACAAAACATAGCACTAATGCTGGCAGCATTCAAAGAAACAGAGAACTCTTATATGGGACTGATGAGAATGGAACCAAAGAAAGGAAAATCTGTAAGTTAAAACTTATCCACATAATGCAATATTAATCAGCCAATAAAATTATGGCAATGAAAATTCATAGCAACACAGAAATTTTCTAAAAAAATAATGAAAGATTAATATGCAAAGTTATTTAGGTTACTTATTCTAGGATTACAGCTAGATAGGAAAAGACTTGCAGGAGTGGAGAGACGAGGGGGAAATCCTAGAGTACCAAAAATGGTTGGGTCTGTGAAGTATGGGTAGAGGCAAAGTTTTTCTTTTCCCTTTTCTAGTTTTTTAGTAATAGAAGCATATTTTATAATAAAACTTAAACTAAAATTCACAGTTTTAAACTTAAAAGAAGGGACACATGAAAATAATACTATTATTGAGCAGAAGGTGTAGAGAATTAGACGTACAGATGACCAAAGGAGTTGTCCCTGAACAGGAAGGAGGAAAAAGGAGGAGAGAGATTAGAGATCTCAGTAAATCAATCTCCTGTTGTGAAATGCTTAAAAAACCAAAATGGAGAAGTGAGTGAAAAACAAAAGAACCAGAGATGGGGGAATGACAGAATCATAGCTAATGCACCAAGCCCAATTAGAGGGATCTTTTTGCTTGAGGGAAATTGGCTTTACCTGCCAGCAACTTACTGCAGCTAGTTGGCATGGTCACCTGCGAAACTCACACGCAGTGTGGGTCTGGTGAGAGATATTCCAGGATCAACGCCAGTGAAGAGTAGGTTTAATATCTGAAATCCAATAAGAAAAACAATTTTTATATCTTTAAGGGTCTCCTGAGGCAGGATATATAGTAGTCTGTGGAAGTTCAGAAAGCCCAAGTGTACTGAGTTTTATGAAGAAATACCATTCCTCACATTTTTTTTTTCTTTCCAATTCCTCTTGCTTGTAGACAATAAGAATTTCAATGGGACTGTTGAACAGTAAACTGGAAGGGAAAATAATACATTTTTATAAATCAGCAAAAATGTTTTTTTAATCTTCATATATAAGTTAAGCCATATTAATTGTCTTAGTAATATAACTTGAATTGAACAATTGACATTTTTACCCTGCAGAACTTCATGGAGGAAAGTTCAAGATTGCTCTGAAAGTGGGCAGAATTTAAAGATTTGCTATATTTCTTCAATTCCAAGGCATTTTCTTCTTTCAAATTTTAGCTATTATGATTATATAATTTGCAGTTAGTATGTGCATTTAATTTTTACTAGTTTCCCTCAATATTCTTAATTATATTGGTTTCTTATTTTGTGACTGATGACACATTAGAAGTAGTAGAGGCATTCAATTCAAAGGTTCATCCATCCCAAGAATATACCATTTGTAGGCACATACTTGGGCCTTGGCAAGCTTACTAAAGTAGGCTGCTTCCCTTGGGTTTCTTTAAATATATAACCCAGAGATGTTGGAAAAATTCCACTTGGTATGCAGAATTGCATTGTTATGTCCATGTTTCCTTTAACTTTTTCATTTGCAGTCTGTCCTGGTAAGTTGTCATCCCCTCTTATTTAGTGGGTGGGAGAGCTTAGCCTTGACCGCATGGGGCCAGGATACCTTGTCACTGGCCACAGTGACCTCCAGAGACCCGGTGTCAGACCTGGCCATTTGCCCTTCTGTGCAGCACCTCACGTGCACAATCTCTCTTTTGGCTGGACTACAGCAGCCTTTCGTACCCTCATTGATGTCTTCCATAATACATGATTGTTTTCTAACTCTTTGGTAAACTATGGGGAGTTTTGGTTTCAGTTTTGTTTTGTTCATGGCACTTCATGTTGTTACACTCTTTGAAGTTACCTCGGGTGATAGAGTTCTATTTTAAGAAAATTGATGGTTTCACAATTGGTCTTTGGGAAATACTGGGATGTTCTTTAGAACACTTCAAGTTTTCAATTTCTAGGATTTTCTTTAATTTTTTTCTCCTCTTTTTATGGTTTCTTTTCAAGCAAAAAGTTCTGTTCTCCCTCTCTTAGTGTTTTTGCTTGCTCGTGGTTTTCACTATACTTGACTCTATGTACTGCCTTCTCTGTCTCTCAGCTCTGTTGCCACCTGAGTGTCCTATATTCATAACTTCCCAAGAGAGGGTCTGGGCTGATTGATTGATTCCTTCCAGAGTGGACCTCCTGGTTTGGGTGGAGTCCTCCATAGACAAGTGATTGCCATTGCCTCTCCTTCCCCTACCTTACCCAGGTTGGTGTGGCAGGTTATAGACCCATGGGGCACAACACTTGATTATTTTTGACAAAAAAAAAAATTTGATCCCATTTTTGAGAAAGGAACTAGAAGAATAGATGGCAATCATAGTGTAATAGAGTCAATACAAACTCATGAAAATTATAGTCATCTGTTAATTGTAGAGCACCCCTTAAATCAGAGTAATTTTTTGACACAGCTACTTTGAAAATACACAAACCAAACACACACACACACACACACACACACACACACACAAATAAAGCAAGTCAATTTAAAAAAAAAAATCAGTGTGTAAAGTGGATATTCTCTTGTAGAACATCTCTCTCCATACTCAAATTGTTCTCTGCCCCTAAATGCCAGGTTCTAATAGAGAGGATGAGCTCTGGGATTAGGCAAAGGTAGGGAATTGAGAGCTAAGGAAATACTAGAGAAAAAGATGAAACCACTTAAAACTAAGCATCATAGGTTTACTATACTCAACTTAGAAAGGGGTGAACAATGTTTCTAGGTAAAGTCCCCGCCTGTTCTGTAGGAGTCATTTTACTACCTCAGACACTGGCTTCATAAAGTCAAAATTATTGAACTCATTTAATTAACAGGGATAATTATGCCATCACTAAGGCATTTCCATTGAAAACCTAGAAACTAATGGTCATCTGTCTTTTGGCTTTCGGAATAAGTATCTTCTCCCCATATTCACAGTAAAATGTTATGAGTGGGAAGATGGGGAGAGGAAGCTATTTATGTTACAATAAAGTCCTCTGTCCTCACCTCTAGAATATACAAAAAACATCCAGCTAACTTGCCAACAGTTCTTCAGTCTTTGGTAGAAATATATATGATATTTAATAACATTACTATCATTTAAGATGATGATTTTTCTGGGACAGATAGCACACCTTTTAAAGGCTAACTCAATTCTAACAGATTTTTAAAATATTTTTTTGATTTATCAAATTATAGATACTCGCTACAGTGACTAATAAAGTAATAGTTCTCTTTAATATATTGAGAGAATGAAGGTGGAAGAATAGTCAGGACGTTTGCTGAGCACTTTATTTACTGATTAAAAAATAATAATTCACATTTTGACAGAGAGGCTCTTAAAGGCTGAACTAGCAGGGCTAATAAAAATGGTTTCTTTAGGATGTGCTGCTTCATTATTTTGAAAAGAAGGTCTATTAACAACAATATAAAGACAATTGCTGAGTTGGGTCATAAAAATAAGAAACTCCAAAATGTAATTGTTCTATATTTCTCCCTCAGTGTTTTGCACAGTATTTGTTTTGAGAGGATAATAATATGAAATGTGTTTAAATAGTGATAAAGATAAGCAGTTACTCTGTTACCATATACTTAATTTTTATATTAAGATTAATTTGTATAGGAGCAGATCATACTCTTTAAAAAGACGCATCTCTTCTGCATCTGTTCATTGATTTGTTCAGCAAATATCTATCACATGCTTCTGAAATTCTGGATATCCCACATGATGTTGTCAGTGTGGTATAAGAAGGCGGGGCACTGGCCTTGCTTTCAAAGACCTAAAGAATGAAGACATTATGGACCAGATAAGCATTAAAAATCGCAACAGCACATTTAAGAGCACCATTAGTGTTGGTGGTGACACAAATCCCTAGAGTTTTTTGTCTTTGCCATAGAGTGATAGCCACACCTTCTTCATTTGTGTTTACTGATTGAGATCATGGCCCCTCAGGAGGGCTTCCCCTGACTCTGTCCCTGATATTCGGTTGGTTCATCCTGGTTGCTTCCTTTGTGCATTGATCCCACTAAATGGCCTTATGGCAGCTTCCCATATTTGGATGGGATGTTGACTGGAAAGGAGCAGCTCTGCCTCATGGAGCCTTAAAGAAGGACCACACAGCAGACCACCCAAGTTCCAACTTCAGCATCTATCTTCACCTGATGTTGCTTCCTGAATTCAAACCATGAGATTAGACTCTTCACATTCTTGCCAAAAAATTAAACTGAATTTACTGTGAAGCTTTCTGGCCATCTTAGAAGATTTTCAATCATTTCTAGTCTGAGGGCAACTGAGGCAGCTCTGGTTAGTATCCTGGGAATAAACGCCATGTCTGTATCTTATGTAGCTCTTATAACAGATGAGAGGAAATGTCTGTAGAGAAAGGCTCAAACTTCAGAAGCCACCTGCTAGCAGCCAGCCTTCTGCCCACTCCGTTCAGTTCCTGAACCACCCTAGCATGTTACTGACCCCCCAGAAACCAGCACTCACCTTCAACAACTGCCAGAGAAGGCAGGAGACAAACTGTTATGAAGAATTTTTTTTTAATGTTTTTAATTCTTGATGATTTCTTTCCACACAAAGTTTTCTTAATCTAGAAATAGTCAAATCAAGCCATTATCTTTTTTTTTTTTAAGATTTTACTTATTTGAGAAAAAGAGAGAGTGTGAGCTGAAGGGAGAGGGAGAGGGAAGGCGAGAGAATCTGAAGCCGACTGTGATGCAGGGCTCCATCCCACGACGGCAAGATCCTCAACATCATGACCTAGGCTGCTTAACCTACTGAGCCAGCCAGGCTCCTCTAGCCATTCTTGATTCTAAAATTAGAGTAGTTCTCCAGTGAAAACTCAGTTTCATCTTTATTTGGCAGTTCATGATAATTACTTAGAAACATTTGCATATGCGAATTTGGAGAGAGAGAAAGTGGTGGCTGTTAGAGGAAAAAGGAGAGAGAGAATCTTAAGCAGACTCCATGCCTACCATGGCACCTGACATGGGGATGGTCCTCACAACCTTGAGATCATGACCTGAACCAAAATCAAGAGTCGGACACTTAACTGACTAAGCCACTCAGGCATCCCAACTCACTTTTTTTCTTTCTGTTCTTTAAAACAGAAACTTAAATCCTATAGAATAAAAACACCTTTCCATTCTGCATATACTCATATTTTTAGGTAAGCTAAGTTGAGTCAGGGTAGAAATTTTAGCCCAAATTCAAAAGATTATGCTGAAGAGAGATAAGAAGTCCAGGAGGATTCTGCAGTGAAGGGGTACTTTAGGACAGTCATTCTTGGTTCTCGCTGCATATCAGATTCACATTCGCCCACACTCTGCTCCCAGGGGCCCTCATGCAGTAAATCTTAAGGAGCATTGGCATCTTTACTTTGAAAATAAAAAAAAACCCTATGCATTGCGCCTCAGTTCACTAGAGCTAAAAACAACTGTTCTATGGGTTACTAGAACATTGGCAACAGTTTTCTTAGGATAAGAAAACCCTTTCATTTTTTTTTTAAGCACCTTAGTTTTATTTTTTTTTCTATTTAGTGTACTTTTATTTTTCTCATGTAAATCATTAAGCATTTAGAAATATTTATCAGGAGAAGTCCCCTAAAAATGATATTTTAAGTTAATGTATTTGTATTTTCATTATTAACCCTAACACAGCCTTACAGAGGGCTATGTTAGCTTTTAGTCTACTGACTTTATGGTCTATGCTTTTCAAAGCAATAACTTTATAAGTTGTACACTTAAATGCTACAAATATCGGGGGCTGAGTGTTCAAAGTGCAAAGAATGAAGGTTGGTTTATTTATCCTGAGAGAGGACAAGTCTGAAACAAGGGCCCTACGGTTCTCTTCTGGGGAGCCATGAGCAGAGAAGGAGATGAGAAGGCAGAGAATGATCTCAGGAAGAAAGCTGAGGGGGAAAAGAGGGGAATGTGGAAAGGATTTGATTTGTTGGAGGAGAGAAAACCAATTTAGATATGCCATTCTAGGTGTCACATCAGTTTTGTTTGTTCGCTCCCACCTCATACCCCAGGCGTGTGTAGACATTTGCACCCCTGAAGAGAGCTGTGAGGATCACAAAGGGAGCAAGGTCCCATCTTATCGCCCACACAGTGCCCTGCCCCCGCCGTGGTGCTCCTCTGTCCAGCGAGTAACCCTGGGGTCCAAAGATGTTTGTGTGCGTGATGTCTCCTCCCTCAAGGGGGTCTGTTCCCCACACTGTTCTTCAGAGTAAAGGACTTCCTGACCCACTTCTTAATCCTTGCTCAATAGAGATGGTTTGGGTCATATCATTAAACTTTTCAAATAATGGTGGTGACACATGGTTGGCTTTCCAGTTGTTTCATAGTTAAACAAAAATCCTTATCAGTCTTTAAATGTGTAAGGGATTTGATTAAAATACCCTGGAGTCAAAAACAGATTCAAAATAAAACTTAAAAGACTTAGTTCTATTTGATTTATTTACTCTAAGTTTCACTAACTGCCCTGTTCCCAGCAGGCTTTCATATCCAATAGATCAATTTTTTTTCAAAATGTTTGACTCATTTTCTTCTTTAATAAAGAAAATCTGAAGCCTCCCCTTAGGTTATTTGAAATAAAATAAATGGGATCCTGTGACTAAACATAAGACCATGAACACAGTTCTGGTTTGTTTTCAGCTCACACACATCCCTTTCACCTCCACCCGCTCACCTGGCACCTGGAAATGTTTGGTTCCACTCCTAGGAACCGACCAGTGGGACTAGTCCTCTCATCCACTCTGATGTGCCCTCCGCACAGTCATTGACTCCACCTGCCCGCAGCTGCTTCTGCTTCCGTACTATGGGGAAGTTCCTGCCAAGCCAGCCTCACTGGTGTGAGTGGCAGGGCCCTTTGTAGGGCACAGCAAGTGCCTCTCATAGGCAGCAGCAGACATGGGCAGGCCAAGGGAGCCGTCTGTCTTCCCAAGCACGTGAGTTTCCTATCAGTGTTATAATGAAGTACCCACAAGCTTAGAACAACACACATTTGTCATCTTAACAGTTCTAGAAGTCAGAAATCCAAAAGCGGTCTCACTGAGTTAAAATAATCAATGTGTCAGGAGTCTGTGATCCTAGGTAGAAGCTCAAAGAGAAAATTCATTTCCTTGCCTTTTCTAGCTTCTGGAGGCTACCCATATTCCTTGGCTCGTGACCCCCTTCCATCTTCAAAGCCAGATTGAATGTATCTCCTCTACTTTAATGTAATTAAATCTGTGGAGTCCCTTTTGCCTGGAAGGTAATGCATTCAGAGGTTCTGGAGATTAGGAGGTAAACATCTTTGGGGGACCATTCTTTTGCCATCACACTATTAACCATCTATCCAATAAAACACAGTTGCCATGCTGGGATTTCTGGATGACTTCCTGATTTGTGCCCTCTCCACACTCACCCAGCTAATCTGCCTCTCTCCTTACCCCCTGACACCACCCCTTCTTTCCCTAAAGCCACTGCGATTTCTGGTTCACAGCATTCTGGTCGTGCCTTTGTACACACAGTTCTGAAATGGCCTACATATTCCTCCCCTATGCTAACAAGTCTCTTACCCACTCCACACCTCCTTCAAAAATCTCATCACAGGGCGCCTGGGTGGCTCAGTTGGTTAAGCAACTGCCTTCGGCTCAGGTCATGATCCCAGAGACCCGGGATCGAGCCCCACATCGGGCTTCCTGCTTGGCAGGAAACCTGCTTCTCTCTCCCTCACTCCCCCTGCTTATGTTCCCTCTCTGGCTGTGTTTCTCTCTGTCAAATAAATAAATAAAATCTTAAAAAAAAAAAAAACAACTCATCACCTCCACACTGAGTGCACCCCTCACAAATCAGTTTTTTGCACAATGGGAAGAATTTCCATTCCTTTTCTTTTTTTTTCATTTATTTATTTATTTGTTTGTTTGTTTATTTATTTATTATTGTTACTAAAAATTTTTTTTCCAGCGTTCCAAGATTCATTCCCCATTCCCCACACCCAGTGCTCCACGCTTTAGGTGTCCCCAGTACCCATCACCAGGCTCTCCCATCCCTCCACCCCCTTCCCTCCAAGTCCCTCAGTTTGTTTCTGTGTCCAAAGTCTCTGTTGTTTCGTTTCCCTCCCTGGATTACCCTAGTTCCCATTTACTTTCCTTCTCCCATTCCTTTTTAGACAGTTCCAGAATATTAAGTATGTATGTATATATATATATATGACTTCTTGTATAAGGCTTTTTATGACTTCCTTAAGATGAGTTTAATTAGTACCTCCTCTGTACTTCCAAAGCCTCTGTTGGAGCACTTACCAGATTTTACTACAATTAGTTGTTTATAGGTATTTCTTGCCAAATAGTCTTTGAATTTCTCAGGAACAGAGCTGTCCCTTTGTCTTTATATCTAAAGCACTTAGAACGAGTCAGTGTTTAATAAATGCTTATGGAATAAATGAGTGAATGAATGAGCATGCAGTTAAACTTTGCACAAATATAACTAAGCTGACCTTAGCAAAAAATTGTAAGTTTGGTTAGATAGTTATTTAAGGCACAGTATTCTCATTTTGAAACCAGTCCCATAACAAAGATTCCAAGGATGATATTTTAAGAAAGTTCTACTATAAATATTATTGTTTCCATCCCCTTACCAGGAAGGTGTAGTTTCCAAAAAACATAGATAAGTCTTGATTATAATGTTCACTAATTGGCAACTTCTTAAATGATAATATATTGCAAAGAAGCTTTTTTGTGTATCTCTTTGTTCATTGATGGGGAATTTTATGTGATGTTTGAACTTCTTAATTATGCTTATCTAACCACAGTTTTTGTCACCAGCGTAGGAGAATGGCATTTTGGGGTAGCTGTTGTAGCTGTTAAGGTGGAAATTCTAGCCCTGGTCTGATAACTGGCAGTGAAAGTTCAAGGTCAGGAAAGGCTCCTTTGAGTTGGCCCAAAGTGAAAGGGCTGGAGAAATGAGGCTTCAAAATAAATGTAAAAAGACAGGGATACAAGGTAATGGAAAGAAAAGAAAAATACAGGAGTGTGGAAGACCTGAGATGAGTAGGTTAAGACGAAGATTTGGTAGAGTGGCTTAGTGGGATCCTATGTCCTCAGGATTATTAATTACATCAGTGGAATCCATGGTCTCCAGAACAGTTGTAATTCAAGGTCTAAGTCATGCATGTGTGCTGATTTCAGGGGAGAGAAGAACCTGTCTTCCTAAGAACTTCACCAAGATTGACAGAAACGCTCAGCCCACATTTGGGTGGCCAGTGGAGTGAAGCAGAAATAAGCAATGCTGTGTTTGTGACCATAAACGTGAAGACAGTGTTCTGGTCCCATTTCTGGAAAGTAGAAGAAGGAGCATGTTATCAGGGAGGACCCAGAAGGCCCTCATTCATGAGAAAAATGTGAACCTCCCTAACTGAACAGTGTAAAACTACACTCTTGATTAAAGCAACTGCATGCAGGTTATACCTGAAAATTCCTTTATATTATAGTCATGCTTAATTGTATGCTTAATTTGGCAGCTCTCAGGGCTACCATCCATGGGATGGGGGAAAGGTGCAACTTTCGAAGATGGAAAGCAGGCTATAAACTTACAGGTGTGGACCTTTTTACCTCCAGGTGGTATCAGCAGGAAGTTGACTACCAGGGGCAGTGCCAGCAACACAGCTGAAGGAAGATGATGTTTTGTGTCATTGCAGGAACAGATATTGTTTTAATGGATGGTTAGTAAGGAAGCCTATTGTATAAAAGCCAGCTTGAAGTTTAATGTGAAATTGTTAAAGTTAGTCAGTTATTACTCATTTTTTTATGAGTGTAATAACATACAGGATATGCACTTGTCAGTCAGTGCACACACCCTTCGGGCGTGGTTGGGTAGTTGGCCATGGCTTTTGAGTTGCAAACCTGATGCTGTGATTACACTCAGCTGCGGGAGCTTCTCTGGTGTGCTGGTGTGTGTGCCCATGTTGCTGGGAAATTATGTTTGCAGTGTAGCCCAGATACTAAGATTTGGATTTCTAGAAGACTAAATGTGAATTTTAAGTATACGGATAGGTCCTAATATTTTACAACACTAGCGATGCATACAGGGAATTTTGTATGGAATTCACCTATGACAGGGGAAAAGCTCCAGTGCTCCGTCTGAGGGGACTAGCCTGCTGTCAACTCCAGGCATTTGTTCCCATGGGGGAAAATAGGCAGATCTTGCCAGAATGTAAGATTTCTTTTTGAGATATCAGACTTATAAAATTTCTTGTGAAATATGCCAGACTCCGAAAGATGAAAATGAAGTTTTTAAATTTTACTTAGCTCACTTTCCAGTTTATGACTTTTACAATCAAGGAAACTAACTTTTGGAGCATAATAAATTTCAATTCTCATTTGATTGTTTTTTATATGGTCTAAGAATTTAATTGTCCTTCTAGCTTACTGTTCCTGTTTTTACCAACTTCAGTAGTGTAAACCAGTCGTTCTCAATCAGGAGCAGTTATATCCCCAGAGGGATATTAGCAAAGTCTGGAAATATGTTTCACTGTCACAGTTTGGAATGGGAGGACACTACTAGGAGTAAGAAGGCCATGGATGCTGCTATTTAAATAGTCTACATTGCACAGGACAGAACCCAACAACAAAGAATTATCTGGCCTAAAATGTCAATAGTGGTAAGACGGAGAAACCCTGGTATAGACCGTATTTTTATTTCTGTGTCTTGCTCCTTCCCTTCCCCCCTATCTTTCTTCTGAAGAACCTTTTCCTGGTACTCTCTGTTTCTCTTTGTTTTCAGAATATCTGCTTTTCTTCATTTGGCTTAGATCGTTTATTTGTTGAAGTTCTCAAATATGTTGTTACTTTTATTAAGCCTTTAAAATATACATAGCTTTTAGTAATTATTCATACTTTGGGAAATAAAATGTGCCTATGGACAAGTCGTCCAAGTAGCCGGATAATATAGCTTATAGAATCAATTCCCAAAATTTCTGGTCTCTTCTCCCTACTTTTTTTGTAATATACCTTGTATGTATGTCTTCTCACTGGTTGAGAGCAGTGCCCTGAAAATACAGATTAAAAACTTGTTTTTTAAATGTATGAACCAAGTCAAAAAAAAACAAAAAAAAAAGCATGGACTGTAAATAGAAAATATTGGCAATAACCCATGTAAGTAGTTCCTTAACCAGACTGATACATGTGAAATATTACCAAAAAAATTAACTCCCTGGAGATGGTAGTTTATGCCACGTACTTGTTCTGTGGAGGCAGAACGGTGAGGGCAGTTGTAGGTACATAAGACCTCTTTCTCCAAATGCTGCTTGGAACTTAGGAAAACAGCATGTTTTTGCAGGGACCTGCCTTCAGGGGCTTCAGCTCATGCCTGACATTCTCTCTCAGAATGGCTGAGGACAAATCACAGGGCGTTGAGAGCTCTACAGCGGTTATTCAGCGTCTTGAAATTTATCATTAGAGTGGTACACGGCAATTATTGGGTCATTAATAAGGCATATCCTCTGGGGTGTCATTACCAAAACAGATGGCGTTCTCCACGGACAACTGACAATCACACAAATACTGTTGGTCTCCCCACCAGCTTGTCTCCAAGAGCCATGAGTAACTTTGTTATCCAACTTTGACCTCTTTCTCTTGATAATCCTGAAGAAACTATTTTTAAGAAAGCCAGAATTCCATTTGGATGTCTTCATGTTCATGCCAAATTAGCAGATATTAAAGTAGTTATCAGATGGCCGGGGGAGAGGTCTTTCTTTAGCTTCTCCCTCATAATTTTTCATCAAACACCTTCCAACCTCCTATAAATGAACGTATCACTGAGCCCCTACTCTATAAAAATTCTGATGCTGACACTGCTAACAGGCCACTGAACTTGAAATTATGAGGCTGTGTGTGTATGTCACCTTAACCAGCTGGAATCTCAACAAATTCATCTTTCTGGTACTTTATTTCCTCTGATTTAAAACAAGGAGATTCAACTGACTATTTTGTGATGTCCCTTCTAGTTCTAAAAGGCTGTGATTCTGTTAAGAGTGCCCACAATTTGAATTAGTGAGTCATTTGGGGCAGGAGAGGACCACAGCTTTTCCCTGCATCCCTACCCTCTTCCCCAACGATGGGCCAGGGCTAAGGGCAGAATCATTTCCCATCATTGCACCCACAAAAAGGAACCCATGCTGCTGTGTCTACTCAGTGATACTGATTGGGCCCTAAGATTAGGGATGTAAAGTACCCCTTTCCTGGATTTTATCTTTAGATAAAATAGTTCTTCTATGAGGTTAAAGAGGTTAAAAAAAAAAACATAAGCAATGTTTTGGGTAGTTGGCCATGGCTTTTGAGTTGCAAACCTGATGCTGTGATTACACTCAGCTGCGGGAGCTTCTCTGGTGTGCTGGTGTGTGTGCCCATGTTGCTGGTAAAAAACCCTTATTTTTGGTTTTTCCCTTCTTCGTCTCTCATTAGACTCTGTCAAGGTTAGAAGCTGCAGGGCTGTCTGCCTTCCCTCCACTCCTGTGTTTGATTCGCGGCTCTGTAGAGGACACCTGATCTGCCTTTGTGATCAGATGAAGGCTGGCTTGAGCCTTGGCTGGAGCTGTTTTGTGCGTAGACTGGCCTAGCTAACTGGCGTTTGGGGTGAAACCTAACATACTCTCCGTTTCCCTCAACAGCTTTGTTAGAGAATGGCGACTATAGTCATCACATTAAGAAATGCGACCAGTTATAGAATGTCAGCAAAACATTCATTTCTTTATTTGCACTTTTTCCTCTTTGTTCAGTAAGCACTTATTTAACATCTGCTGTGTGCTTTGATAAGTTCTAAGCATGAGAATACAGAACTCAAATGAATATACAGTATATCATTATATATACGACATGTATTGGGACATTGGGCATGTCTCATGATCTTAATTCTTCATGACTATATCTATAAAGGGAGAATAGGTGAATCTAAAAAAGAATTTCGAATCCTAACTCCAGGCCCAAAGAAATTACCATGAAAGGTTACAAATTCTCTAATGGGAATATAGGCTTGTATGAGCCCCCATGCAATTAAGGAAGTTAACAATTATTATGGGCACTGAAAATGGTGTTTTACATGGTATGTGCCTTAGAAGCGCATTGTCCACTTGAAAATCACAGCATGAAACTGACCCCAGCCCAAATCAGCAATGAAGAACTGACTCCTAGCCAAGACCTGTGCTCTGGGTTTGACAGCTGTGGGCTACCCCATGACACTAGAGAGGCTAGTTAGAACACCAGCAAAGCCATCAGGGCAGTTTATCATCAAAGGCACCATCCATTCTTTAGAGCCATGTAGCGGGGTGTTAACAATCAGAACATGCTAGCAGACTATATTTCAAACTAATGGAGACCTGTCTTAGCAATATAAGCAGAATATTAATGGGGAAAATGACAGGCAGTTTGTGAGAAGAAATCATAATTGTTTTTGTTTAATCTCCTTATTGTAAATGTGACA
The DNA here is from genome assembly GCA_004023965.1 of Spilogale gracilis. NCBI lineage: Eukaryota > Metazoa > Chordata > Mammalia > Carnivora > Mephitidae > Spilogale > Spilogale gracilis. The sequence continues at coordinate 157,566 of PITA01000424.1, read as the reverse complement.
TTACTTTTAAAATTACTAACAATAGGGGCACCTGGGTGGCTCAGTTGGTTAAGCAACTGCCTTCTGCTCAGGTCACGATCCTGGAGACCCGGGATCGAGCCCCACATTGGGCTCCCTGCTCAGCGGGAAGCCTGCTTCTCCCTCTCTCACTCCCTCTGCTTGTGTTCCCTCTCTGGCTGTGTTTCTCTCTGTCAAATAAATAAAATCTTTAAAAAAAATTACTAACAGTGACATAAATCTGAATTATAGCCTGAAAGAAAAACTTTCAGAATAGCCCAGTTATCCTCCCTGAACTACTTAAGAGTCTCCAGAGGACCTTCTCAGGGCAGCTCATCTTCCAGCTTTCATGGAGAAGGGTTGGCTTGTTTTTTTTAAATCTATGGTTCAATCTCCTATGTGAAGGAAAAATAGATTATAAGGAATCACGGAATATAAAAAGGGATTTAATGTTTACTTCTCCTAGAAGTTTCTTCTTATGGGTTAGCATCATATTTAGTAAGAACTTTCTTGGATTCTTTCTGCCCACGGGTCTTGTCCCTGTACTTCAAAAAAAAAACCCACCTTTTTTGCCCCCTACCAAAAAAAAAGAACTTCTGAAATTTTTTCTTGGACTTTTTTTTTTTAATGTAGGTAAGTGATATGAAATTGAAGACTACTTTTGAAACTTAAATGGAAAGCATATTCTTTTAAAGATGCTTTCGTCCCGCCTGCTGTGCTGAATTAGGTTTTGAGAGAACCACCAAAGCTCTGGAATTTACACTGTGGCAGGATACCAGATGAAAAAAATAGCTGTTCGTCTTCTAAACAGAGCGGAGAGGTCAGGCATGGGTGTCTGCCCCCACCCTGGCATGGCTCTGCTCACCACCAGGCAGCTAAGAAGGCTCCTCCTCAGCTGTGACCTGAGACCTACCAACACAAGACATCATCAGAGTGCCTGAAAATGTTTCAGCTGTGTGCAGAGAAAAGCTAGAATGAGAACACGAGAAGCAAATGCAAGAGAATCACTTATTCAAAAAAGGCCATTTGGTTTGGCTCAGCTTTGTCTGGGAGTTTCCAGACCAATTCAGCCTGTATCCTGAAGAGATCCCAGCCTAGAAAAATAATTTTTTTCAAGTACATGCATCATTGGCTACTATTAATTCTTAATTTAGACTTATTTTAATAATGTCAGTGGAATAAAATGTAGAGTAATATTTATTTAAAATGCATGAAAGCTACAAACACTGACATTTGTTTTCTCTTTCCTCAGGCTTCTTTAATTTCCCCCCAACTTGATGGCATCCTGTTAACTCCGTAACTTGTTTACTCCTCCTTTTTTCTATTGGTGTTAGCTTCTGATATGAAGATTTTTAAAAATTCTGCTTGACTTCTTTGTCTTGCATTTTTTAAGTGTTAACATAGTGGACTGATAGTACTCAGAAATGCAGAATATTTTCTGTGTTTTGCCAATTGTGAAAAATACGTATTTATATCAATTCATGGGATTATTATTCTGTGTTTGGTTATCTAGTTCAGGAATTCTTTTTCTTGCTAAGAAGTTTTAGTAATTTTTAGTCATTCAATTATAATCTCAACATTGGTAGTCTCAACTAAAACCTCATTAGTTTACTTATAATTTGATTAAAATTGAGATGACTTTATATAAAACATGCTGTTAAGTAATAGTCCTTAAAATAATTAAAACCATAATGATGTGGCTCTAAGTAATTATTTTATAGAAAGAATATTGAGCTAAGAATAAAATGTTTTGAAGAAAACTGGTATTGAAGATAAAACTAACCTCCTAGTCTGTATATTTTTCCATTCCACTCCATAGTTTTTCTTTCTTAGGTACACAAAGTAGTCATAAAAAAAATCTGAAATTGAATTTAGGCAACTTCCCTCATTGCATTAGAATTCATGAATACTTGCAAGTTGTAAGGTCACTGGGTACAGTGACAGGGATGAATCTGAAGAAGCCACTATAAAGTAGAAGCAAATGCTAAGAGGGAAAAACAGAACAATTGAAACATACCTAAAAAGTGATATGCAAGGGAACCTGGGTGGCTCAGTTGATTAAGGCCCCACTTTAAGCTCAGGTCATGATCCTAGAGTCCCGGGATCGAATCCCACATCGGGATCCCAGCTCTGCGGGGAGTCTGCTTCTCCTCTGACCTTCTCCCCGCTCACACTCTGTCTCCCATTCTCTCTCTCTCTCTCTCTCTCTCTCTCTCTCTCTCTCTCAAATAAATAAATAAATAAATAAATAAATAAATAAATCTTTTTCAAAAAAGTGATATGCAGACAAATGTTAAAGCATAGTATTTTAAATGCTCTCTTAGAGTTTATTTATAGAATCTTTTGCTGAAAATGTTGTAAAGAAAAATGCCATTCCTCTAGGGTAAATAACCTGATAAATCTATTAAATCTATTGCGTAAACTTTTGTTTATCTATTTATAAATATAAATAGATAAGCAAACGTGTGTGTGTGTGTGTGTGTGTGTGTGTGTGTGTGTGTGTAATAACTACTTAAGGTAGATCCCACTTAGCTGGCTTGCTGGTTTGAAAAGGTATTCACTTTCCTGTGGATTCTCTGCCCAGCACATGTCCTAGCATCTGACCAGATCTTTTTGGCTTGAGCCAATGGAGGATCATGCTAGGGCACATGAAGGCACAGTAAATTAAGCTGGGCACTGTCGTCTGTTTCCAGGTCACTTCCTTCTGCCTCTTTCTCATACCTTGTTCACCCTTTGACCTTGTTAGAACAGTAATGTGTCTTCATAAAACATTCTTAATGAGACTGTTTACCTTGCATGCCTAATGAGATCATGCTTCATGTAATAAATTCTGTGCTCAAACATACGCCAAGAGGGCAGCCCTTGCAAGCTGTTAAAGAATTAACTTTTTAACCGAGGGAGGGACCTTTCACTTGGCAGCCACAGCTATCGTGGCACTGTTTTTCTTATTTTGATTATGTTATAAAGCTAGATGAAGGTTTTTTACTCTCCATTTTTTTCCTTTTTGTTTATTTGTGTTTTGTTTTGTATCCACAGATCGATCGATCTTGAGCATAGTGTAGTTATTCCTAAAGAATGTGAATTTACAAAGCAGATAATTTTTTTTTTCAAAAATGTTCATCTGATTTCAAAGATCTGTTTGTCCAAAGAACTCAACTCTCAGTCACAACGGAGCTTAGGAACTGTATTTTTTATCAGAAGTAGTGAGTTTCCCCCGCACCACCGACCCCCCACCGCCCAGTGAATACTCTTTTTTTTACAGCCCAGTATGAATTCTGCATCTCTTCCATCAGAATGAAGGTGCCCTCATGTGAGCAAATGCATAGAGCCTGGGACATCTGCCTCAGCAGCAGCAGCAGCCCCCGAGTACATCAAGTTGACCTTCCTGCCCAGGGAATGAGGAAAGAAAATATCTTGTGAATCAGTAAAGGTCATAACTTGCCTCCTACTGAAGACTGAGCTCTTCAGTGGAGGGAACCTGATGGTAACCTTGCTAAACTTATGAAAGTCATTGGAGGGCCAGGCCCTTGTTCACCCGCCTTTGACCTCCTGATTTGATGTCACCTGCACACGTAATGGGGCTTCTTTCTTCTGTTTTCCATTGTCATTACTGTAGCTCACCGCCTACTCCCTCTGCCACAGTCCCGTCAGTGCCATCCTTGTGACCCTGTGCAAACCACCGTACCCGTCTGAGTGCTGGTGACGACAGCCGTACTGACCACACAAGGTGCTTCTGAGGATCCAAGGAGATATTTTTACAAGATGCCACCCTAGCACTTAACATACAGATTCCCAGTGAATGGCAGCTCTTCACTGTTGCTATTTCCCCACTAATAAAATTAAGGTAGCCCCAGCCTGGCCAGACCGGGAACACTTGCTGTATCACCTTTAGAACTCTGGCCCAAGATGGAACCCTCTCCTCACACAGTCTCATCATACACACATTCCTGAGTCTGACTGGCATTAAAAGAACAAAGGGAGGAAAAAATGTTGCTATTAGAGGAAAAAACTGTATATACATAAATGTTATATATATTTATATATATATATACACACACACATATATATATAATATAAATGCCATAAAAACAATCATATTAATCATCTGTCTAACCCCAGAAGTACTTTGCACCTTTCCAATGTCCTATCTTCAACAGGGAAACTAACAGAATATGTCATTGGGGATTATCTTCCAGAGCCTTGTTACTATCTCTGCAAAATCAGTAGACCCCCCATTCTGGCTGCCTCAGATTCCCTTGGGTCTTTCTGATGAGATTTGGCTTCTGGTCTGAGGGACTCTCCTCTTAGAGGAGTCACTGGGGCTTAACTTGGGTGGATCCCCATAGAAGGATCGCAGAGGCCTGGTCCACATGGGTCTTCGGTGTAATCTGAATCACACCAGAAGCAAACCAGAGCATGGTGGGAATTAGTGCAGAAGGATTCAGGAAAATGTGACCTCCCAGAGAAAGATAAAACAACTTCTCCCTCCCATAGTCTGACTCTCCAAGTATCTTCTCAGTGCCACTTACCATGGTCTGCTTTATAAACCTAAATACTTTCTTATGTTTTAATCTGGCTTTCTTCCCTAAGATTCTAATCTCTTGTCCAGGATCAGATCTTGTTATTCAACACTGAACTGCTCACAGAACCAAGACACCTTCTACACTGTATCTTGACACTGGTTATTGGCTAAATAGTGAAGAAACATGTTTCCAGTAGCAACGAAATTGTATCTATTATAGATGTAAAGATATCTGTGGATATATTTGTACACACATTAAAATTTAATGTGTGGAGATCCACTAATTGGAACATCTTTTTTCCCCCAGGTTTATTGAGTTCATGATTAACAAATAAAAGATTATATATATGTAATGTGTATTATATGGTATTGCAGTATAAACATGCCTGTGTAATGCCACAGGCTACTATATCCATCACCTCATATGGTTACCGTGTGTGTGTGTGTGTGTGTGTGTGTGTGTGTGTGTGTGTGTGTGTGAAAATGGTCAGAAGTTGGGTTTGAGTTTGCTTTGGCATGTTTTCTGTGTCACTAACATCAGCAATGCCTGTTAATTTATTAAGTTATGTACATTAATGTGAGAATGTTTAGAGATACTTGTTAAAACACCCATTTTCAAGTTCTTTAGCCACTCAAGGAGTATTTATTAACAGTTGAAATGCCACTTGGTTGTTATCCATTGAGAAGCTAGTCATTTAGTCATAAATCAGGGTGCTGGACACTCACCCTAGCATCCAGCCTCACGAACAGTAGATGCCCTTTTTCCTGTTAGTACTGATGAGAGAGGTTTTACCGCGAAATCAGTTAAACCTGTAAAAAGATAACACTCCTATGTTTGGTCTTTTATTCTACTCCAGAAGAAGAAGAATCCTAATTACCCATTTCTAGAACTTAAATATATTTAACTGAACATACTTGAGAAAGATCATGATGAAAATACTGTGAGAAAGAACCTTGCTTATGCCCTCATTTTACTATGAGATGCAAGAAGATAGAATTCCTAGCCAGCCATCATTCTGCCCCACTGGTGGTTTGTCAAAAAGGTATCTTATCCATCCTGCTGCAGCAGAGAGAGTGAACCTACAAGGAAGTCTTGCCATGCTACGTTTAAGGCCTTTGTGAGTCGTGAGAGCTCACTGGGAATTTTTCACACTTTTTAGAAGGTCCAGCCAGACGCTCCCTGCTTGCTTCTGCATGTTGGTCAGGATGGGAAGCAGGGCCTCCCCATCGCACATCTCCAGGGGGAGCAATTCATGGAGAATCTATAGAGTTCTGTCTCCCAGCAGTGCCAGGAAAAAGTGACTGCCAAGATGCTGTTAGTAATTAAGGACTTGGCAGCTGAGACCCGCCACTAAGCACATACTAGTTACTGTAACATCCAGGTAGAACAAGGAAAACTCCTTCAGGCTTAAGTGGGACTGGGACATGTTTACGGTCACATTAACGCACCCCCCCCACACCGTGCATGTGCGCACACCCACCCACGGCTGTTGTTGGCACTCAAGAAACAAAGTGTGGCTCTGGCCACCTGGACGCATGTGTTCCCAAGCCCAACACCCATTAACTCCGAGGTGATTTAGTAAGGTGGTTGGTAGGGTGTTTAGACCCCAAATTTATGTTCACTGATGCTTTGGATAATGGAAACATGCTTATTAAGGATCTTTCGCAAAAGATTTTCCTGTGTAATTAGCAAACATCTTAATTATACACTTGGACTTGAAGCTTGTGCTAATCTTAAAGTATAAAAATAATGTGAATTAGATAAAGAGAAAAGGATTAGAAGGGAAACCGCATGGTGTAACTCCATTACTAAAGTATAATAATTTACTCAAGTTTCTTAAAATTTGAGTTTGAAATAAATTCAGCATTTATTGAGTACCCGTAAGCATCATGGAGAGGATGTTATAGGAACACATAAGACACTATTACCAACTTTTAGGAGCTTCCATTTTAGAATACAGCATGTCTTAGAAGAGCAGCATGAAATTTTCAAGTGTTTTAGAAAGGCTGCTTTGAGTAGTAAAAATGTAATTAATTATGTAACTCCCTGTGCTTTTAGAAAAGATACATGGCTGCAGAATCTGCACACTGAAAATATTACCCTGAGCTATTCAAATAAATACAGAGTATTACTCAATTCCAGATGTGTCCCACATACATTCACAAAATCACAGGGTAAATTTAAAGGTACCAGAAATACTAAACAGAATGTTGATAATCTGCTCACTAGGTTATGCTACAAGACCTAGCCTTGTGGATAAGTGCTAAAACAAAACAAAACAAAACAAACAAACAAACAAAAAACATTAAGCTCTCTCTTCTTCATGATATTTCGTGGCATTGACCTTAAATCAGCCAGGAGAATAAACACAGCATTATAGACCTAAGGCCTAAAACAAATATGAGTTTTATAATTAATTTGCAAGTAAATATCACTTTTAATAAAAGTTGAAAATATAACCCCTTGGCTATTCCTAGTCAATCAAATTATGGTTATCATCAGATGTAGTCTTACAACAAAGAAGGACATCTTAATGAACCAGAATATTTTAAGTACCTGCAAAATTTTGGAAAGAACAGAAGTAACATTGAAATATTATTTCAGATGTTAGTAATAATTTCCAACATGGTTTTAATTTTCTTTCCCAAGTTAGCCCTCTGCGAGATAGGCCAGGGAAGCTCCATCATCTCCATTTTTCGGATGAATCAGTTGAGACTTAGAGAAAAGTTTATGTGGCACAGGAAGTTCCAAATATCTGATTCCCCAAATAATCACTGTATGCTATTGGTGAGGCACTTTGCTGACTTCTTCTCTTGGTGGTCCCTCACTCATCCATTCCTCAGAAGTATCTGAATTCCGCACTGTAAGCTCAGCACTTCTGGGCAGGACTGCTGTGCCACTTCCCGTTTGGGTATGTGAATATGATACATTTGCTTTTCACTGAAGCAATTCTGAAAAATCAGATTTTTCTGCCACAGGTCTTTTATTGAAGGAGATCGTCTCTAAAGAATGAAATGATTTGAAATGACTGTTTTAAAATTGTTCTGCTAATTTTAAACTCCTTAAGGAAAGGAGTTCTATCTTTTAAGCCCAGTTCCAGTATTTAATGGATGTGTGGCAGATAGACCTATTGTTGGCTTGTGGCTTGTCTTATATCTAAATTGGTAAGTGTTTCTGTGATGATTGTGGTAAATATTAATGACCACAGTTGTAATCATGAATGTTTTTTTTACAATCAAGTTAATTAGTGCGGCATATTTCTATTCTACTTGTATTTCTATTTGTACTAAATTTGTATTCTAGAAGTCCCTCACATGTTAGAACTAAGTAGAAGGTGGCTGGTCCTTCAAGAATTTTGAAATGAAGTCTCCAGTAAAATCAGAAACCTTGCATTAGCAAATAAGTTATCACCATAGCTCAAAGTTTGGCTTGGCATTTCTAAGCTTCTAAGCTTTCTTTCCTTTTTACCCGTCAGTCATCTGTCCTTCTTCCCACTTATCTGTCCGTCTCCCCATCCAGCCCGGTTCATCCCCATGCACCTGCTGACCATCCCCCAGTCCTCCCATCTGTCTTCCAGTCTCCCTTCCACCTCCCCAGTTCTTTCATTTCTCCTTGTCTATTTTAAGAGCCCTTGAAGGAAATGCAAAAGAAAAACAGTTGCTATTAAACTTACTACTGACCCTTTGGTTTTCATTAAAATGGCCACGTTGTATTTGTTGTGCAAAATGTGGCACTCCTAAGAGTAAACAGGGTGCTACTGGTAATCATGCTAAGAAACCCAGCATCAACCAGGACCGTTCTCAGCAAATCAGAGCATAAGGTCACTTGTACATAATCTGTTCTCCTAGAAATCTAAAGTAGATTCCGTTATAATATTTTTAGTTCTAGATTATACGATATGTGAATTGTTTATATTAAAAATAGACATATTTTTAAAAATTTTATATGGGTGTATTGGCGAAACTTAAACCTGATTTTTTTAGTAGGATTAATTCCTGTACGTGGAGTAGTTAGCACTCTAATTTGAAATCACCTAGATATTTAATTTATTCCCTTGTGTTGCCTTGCTTTGGGATTGATTGTGTTCCCATTAATTCAGTGGAAATGTACACCTCACTGTCTCCAGGTGCAGCAGTTACCAAGGGGCCAGAGGGGCTGTAAACGAGGAGGGACCCCCAGTCTTTGCGTTTCGGCGGCTCCCCGTGTCACTGGGCATGTAGCACTACCCGCGTTTTACACCAAATAACTGTGCAGAAGCCAGCGCTTGCACACGGACCAGAATAGGAAGAGTGGTGGAGAAGCACCAAGAGGAACTAGTAAAGGGGCCGGGGCAGCTAATTAGAGGAAGCAGAGACAGCACTAGGAAAATAAGACCCATTCTGGCACTTCTTGGCAACTTGTTGGTGGGTAATAGCGGGAATTACAGGCTTCTGTAAGATTTAACTGAGGCATATGTAACTTATTAGCATATGAAATAATTTTTCCTTCCTCTGAACTCCCATCTCTGTGGTGTGTTAGCCATGCCATCTTAGATTTCTTAATCCTCTGGTCTGTGTCCTTTTTATAGAATAAGAATCTTAATAGTACTTACTCATAAAATCATTAAATTGGTTAATTGATGGGAAATAGGACTGTGCCTGGTATTAGAAAAATGCTGAAAAGGTAGGGACTCTCTCAGAAAAGTAATCAGTTTAAGTCAGTGTTTAATTGTAATTAACTTACCTCGTGTGATGCATCCCAAACATGATCTAAATTTACCTTTATTGTTTATAATTTTTTACAGCTCGTAAGTCAAAGAAATTGGGCAAGTTAAAAGGTATTCACGAGGAACAGTCCCAGCAGCAGCAACCTGCCCCCCCGCCTCCGCCCCCCCAGAGCCCCGAGGAAGGGACAACATACATCGCTCCTGCAAAAGAGCCCTCAGTCAACACAGCGCTGGTTCCTCAGCTCTCCACGATTTCACGAGCACTCACGCCTTCCCCTGTGATGATTCTTGAAAACATCGAGCCTGAGATTGTGTATGCAGGCTATGACAACTCAAAACCAGACACAGCCGAAAACCTACTCTCCACTCTAAACCGCTTAGCAGGCAAACAGATGATCCAAGTCGTGAAGTGGGCAAAGGTACTTCCAGGTAGGACCGCCTCTCCTGTCACAGCCTGCATCCTCAGCTACAGAGTCAGGGCAACAGATTTTGCCATCTCCAACAGGGCAGTTGGAGTTCGCCTCCCGTTAAATCCCCAGACCAGATTTTTTCATCAATTTCAGATTGATCGAGTGAGTAGGGAAACTTTGTCCATGTGCTTATTTCTCCTGAGAGGTTAGGGCTACGGGTTCTGTTGTTAATATACTTTCCTTGTGGTGATGATTGAAAGGGGACATTTCAGACCCCAAATATTCATAAGGTATAATACATCCTGTTTGTGAGAACACAGACTGTTCATTATCAGCAGCTTGCAACCAAAACCTATAAGGTAAGTTGCATGAGACCCTGAAAGATTGTTCTTTCTGAAAATATCATCTTACATTCAGCGCCCTTTAAATTGTCCTTGGAATCCTACTTTAGTCATTTGTTTTGTGCTCTAGAATTTTATTAGCAAGGCACCTATTAATCTACAGAAATATCACTTAGAATGGCTATCCCATTGTCCCAGTTCATTAATCAAAGCAGTTTCTTGGATTACCTGTGGTCACCAGGGCCCTAAGAGAAAAGATTGGGGAAAGCTCTGATCCTTGTTTCTTTGAAAAGGAGCTTTAATTTAGGCCCAGACCGGAAGACTGTGGGAGAAGGCGGGACAGGTGCCAAGGGTGCTGGTTCTACTTCATGACCTTATTGGAGTCTGGTATTACCCCCAGAAGAAAGGAAATGAGGCATGGTATTTTTCAACCACCCCGAATTCACGGAAATGAAAATCTTCCACCATGATAGCAGCTACCCAGGAGTTGACAGTTATTAAAATATCCTTTAGTTTAATGTTATTGTGAATGGAATGAAGCAAGTTTTACAAGATAATATAAATTCTTTCGGTCTAACCAAGGGTTTTAGACCGTTGTCCACAGTGAAACTGCCTGAACTCCCCTATTATATTTGTCCTGGCAGTTCACCTTCATTACAAATTTAGGGTGACTTTAGAATGAAGTGTTGAACAGGGCCATGCCCACGGGGGGTGCTCCTTAAATGACTACTGAACTCGGTTGAGTCTGTTAGAGACAGGTGACAGGGGTTGCCTTAAGAAGCTTCTTCCTGGCATATACTCAAACGCTAAGTGTATATCTGTGATTAATTGTTCCGTTCTTCAGGATTCAGAAACTTGCCTCTTGAGGACCAAATTACCCTCATCCAGTATTCTTGGATGTGTCTGTCATCATTTGCCCTGAGCTGGAGATCGTACAAACATACAAACAGCCAATTTCTTTATTTCGCGCCAGATCTAGTCTTTAATGAGTAAGTACCTATTAATTACCTTCATAAAATAAACTGCACAGTTATTAGCTATGCTTTTTTTATGATTTCTAAACATAAATCGTATGTATATTTGTGAAAGAATCCACTGACACTAGCATTTCTAAGAGGAAAAAAAAATCCAATCATTTAAGAATTTAAAAATTACTCTTTGCAGAATTACCATGCACATGTCTGAGTATATATAAATCAGTATATATAGATCTCATATAATAGTATGTGGAACTGTCCCAGAAGAAAGATGATCCAGTTGGCTCTAAAAACTTGACTGGTACAGAGCCACGATTAATAGAAAACAGTCTCTTTTAGTATCTACTGCAGTTGAGAAGACTATCTAATTTCTAGGAAATGTGAATGTATGAAGTGCCAGTTTTTGCACGCATTCATATAGTGGTTCTATTGTTAACAGTATACAGCTGCTCAGTGTGTTTTCATGACACTCATAATCACCATTCTTTGCAATCATAAAAAAAAAAAAAAGGCCAAAATGCTTCTCTGTACTGAAACATCTTTAGTTTAGTGATGCATTTTAAAAGATCAAAAGAATTGTAAGAGAGATTTCTTTGGCCATGAATTCCTTCCTATCTTGAGTTTGCATTTCGGTACTGTTTGCATTCCGCATTAGCACATTTCGTGTATGTTTATTTCCAGCAGTGCTTGTTTGTAATTGTTGGGTCAAGAAACACCTAATAAAAAAGGAACATTTGAATTATGATAGTAACTACACAGAGATTCTAACAGATGGCTCTCTAGATACGAAAATAGGGGTCTTCAGTAAGGAAGGAAGCAGATAAGAAATAGATGAGTGGTAAAAGACAGAGAAGCAATGCAAAAGATTAGAAGTGGACGCATAGCGCCATGATATCTAAATGGTATAGCAGCAGTTTCCTTATGAAGCCCAGTTCACCCCAGTACAGTAGGCCACAAAGACATTTTATTCCAGTATAAATTAGGAACATCAGTTGTTGGTTCTCAAGGTGACCCTTCTTTTGGCAATTAGTTGGAAAGAATAATTCTGCTGCATAATTTTTCACCAAAAGCATGAAGTGAGGCCAAAGAACTGACATGCACATTTTCATTTACTTGTTTTCCGCACTAATCAGCTGATATTAAATAGTAAGCCTGTTTTCAAATATGGCCTGTAAACCAAAAGAAAAACATGCTCCTTGTTTTAAAAGTGTGGGTAAACAGGAATCTCTATTCCATGCCATCCAGCATGTCTCCATTTGATTTTAATAAGAGATTTAAATGATCTGTTCAGTCTTACTAGGTACATCAACGAATTGTTTCCCATAAAATACATACAACATAAAAAATCTCCATTTGAGCCATTTTTCAGTGTACAATTCAGTGACATTAATGACATTCACATTGCTATGTAACCACCCCACCATCCATCTCCAGGACTTCTTCATCATTCCAGACAGAAACTTTGAACCCCTTCAACAAGAACTCCATAGTCTCCCTTCCCCCAAACACCTGATAGCCTCTAGCCCATGGCTTTGTCTCTTCTATGTAATGAATCCAAGTAGAGTCATACGATATGTATCCTTCTGTGTCTGGTTTATTTCACTGAAGCATAAGGTTTTCAAGGGTTCATCCTTACTGTACCATGTATCAGAATTTCATATTATGACTCAATGATATTCCAGTGTATGTACATAGGATTGATCCTGATTGTTTGCGGATTCTGTATTTGTGAATCGACCTTCTGGCTACATGTATTTGTAGCCCAGAGTCAACACTCACAGCACTTCCAGTCCTTCACAGATATGCCCAGAGCAGCAATAGATTTGCGACTCCCAGCATGTACATTTCAGCTGAGACTTTCTGCCTTTTTGTTTTGGCTCGCATACTGTGAACAAGTGGCCTTTTCATGGTCTATTAGTACCATGTTTTTTGCATTTTTGTGCTTTTTGTTGGCAATTTTGCTATTTAAAATGACCTCTAAGCAGAGTGCTGAGGTGCTATCTAGAGTTCCTAAAGCAAGAAGTCTGATGTGCCTTAGGAGGAAAAATAAAGGTCTTAGATAAGCTTCTTCCAATCATAGGTTCTAGTGTTGTTGGCTGCAAGTTCAATGCTAATGAATCAGATATATATCTATGAATAAGGTGCCCTTAAACAGAATCACACATAGAACAGGATTGTGTATAGATCAGGTGGTGGAAGCGATCAGTGGCTTTTGAGAACCTAACCCTGTTTTTCCCTTGGAAAGAACGGCCCAGTATTCACGGATTCAGTGTTTGCTGCAAGTTTATAAAATATAACTATCTTATTAATCTTTACCAAGTCAAGAGCCTTGACCACATTGTGTTTATCCATTTATCTTGTCAGTAGACACTTGGGTTGTTTACACCTCTGGCTATTGTAAATAGCATTGCTGTAAACATTTGCACACTAGTATCTGTTGGAGTCCCTCCTTTCATTTCTTTTTGGTATATATCTAGGAGTGGAATGGAGCATATTGTAATTCTGCGTTCTGAATATGAGGAACCACCATACTGTTTTCTAGTCGTTCTATTTCACATTCGCACCAGCAATGTAACAATAGTTACAAGAGTTCCAGTTTCACCACATCCTTGCTAACACTTATTTTCTGTTTTGGAGGTTTTTTTTGGTTTTTTTTTTAAGATTTCTTTTTTTATTTGAGAGGGAGGGAGAGAGATGGAGGAGTGGGGGAGAGAATCTCAAGCAGATCTCCCCACTATGTGCGGAGCCAGACATAACTCCATGACAGCACCCTGAGATCTTGACCTGAGCTGAAGTCAAGAATCAGATGCTTAACCAAGTAAGCTGCCCAGGCACCCCTAGGTTTTGGGTTTTGTTTTGTTTTGTTTTGTTTTGTCTTGTTTTGTTTTGTTTTGTTAATAGCTATCCTGGTAGGTATAACATGTTTGGAGGTGATATTTTTTTTTTTTGGTTTTGAAATGTATTTGATATATAATATTGTGTAAATTTAGGTGTGCACATTGAGACATTTATATGTTGTAATATGACAGCCATTGTAGCAGATACTTAGTTCTTTTGTCAAGTCCCTTGATTGTCACTACTTTCTTCTGGTAAGAGTGATTAAAATCTAGTCCATTAGCAAGTTTGACAATTATAATATAATATTTTAGACATTCCCGATACTGTACCTTAAATCTGCAGAACTTGTCTACTAGTTGCTAGTTTGTACCCTTAAAACCACATCTCTCCTTCCCGCTCCTTTCACCCCCAGTAACCACTGTTGTACTGTTTTTACTACTCAGCCTTTTTGAGATTCCACATGTAAGCGGTATAATAGCATTTGTCTTTCTCTGTCTGGCTTATCTCTTAGGAGTTGTGAGTCTTCTCATTGTGGTTTTGATTTGCATTTCCCTAATGACTAATGATGTTGGGCCTCTGTTCATGAGCTTATGGGCCATTTGTAGATCTTCTTTGGAGAAATGTCTGTTCAAGTCCTTTGATCATTTTTAATTGGATTGTTTGTCTCTTTGTTCTTGAGTTGTAGGAGTTCTTTATATACTCTGGATATTAAACCCTTATAAGAGGGTTTAAACCCATTCTGTGGGTTGTCTTTTCACTCTTGATAGTATCCCTTGAGGCATTTAAAATTAGAGTTTTTAATTTTAATGAAGTGCAATTTATTTTTTTTCTTTTATTGCCTGTGCTTTTGGTGAACTCTCAGTTCTTAATTGTATGTACATATCCAAGTATACAGGTTCCGAAAAAAGTACAAAATTGTAGGAATCCTTTTTAACAAATGAGATTTAGGAGAAAACAGCTTATATTTGAAGTCTAAATTAAAATGGTTGAAAGGTTTGGGAAATAAACACGAGACCAAAAATAGAAAAGGCCATATATAGTTTGTGTACATTTGCCTTTTGTAAAAAATACTAATAGAGATAAAATGGAAACACAAAAATGACTCTCTAATGTTATAAATAGTTAAATGTTATATATTATATAATTATTAGAATGAAAGTTTTTTTTAACAAAGCACTGTTTATTTAGTGGACATGCATTATTCCAAGATTCAATATAATTATGTAGGTATTAAAGTCCAGTTTATATTTTAACACTGACAAAGACTGGCCTCATAAAAGTCAGAAGCTAAACAATCATATTAAAAAAGTGAAAAACATTTCCAAACAAAGCCAATCTATTCCCTGAATATAACAGTACAATACAAGCACCAAGATTAGTGATACTTGGAAGACATTGGAATATGGCAATAAAATCAAACTAGAATGAAAGTTTTATCTCTGTTCTTAAAACTTTGACCTTAACCTCACCCTAGAGTTCTGTAGGTTTCTCTCAACTAGAAAAATAGGGCAGAGCTGTGTTTTTCAAAGTTGAGAAAGGGGAGACCCTACTTCCAGAAAACATGGAGATGACATAAAGCCTTTTGATCAAATCACACGGACAAAAAGAGCTTGATCAGTAGCTCTATCATCAGATGCTGTCATAGACCCTCTATTTGTTCGGGAAACTACCAAGTTAGTTGCAACTAGAGTCTGAATGCATGTGCATGCTTCCTCCTGCATTTATGAAAGGAATATTTGCTAACTGTTGTCAGTGTTCTGAACAGTGCTTTCAGAATAGGAGGAAAATGTGTATATAGTACCTGGTTCATGGAACATACGGTCTGATTGGGGAAATAGATCTTGATCAGAGAATACTAAAATTATAAGTCTTGAAAGGGAAAGCACTTTGGGGGCAGTTAATGGGAGGTATTGATCTAGTCAGGAAAGCATCCCTGGTTTTGATTAAACTAGTGTCAACCAGGTGGAGGGAGTACAGGTGGAGGTACGTTGATGGAGGCTGAGGGACCAGCATGTGAAGACCCAGCAGCAGGCACGAACTCCATGCAGAGCTGGGTAGTGATAGGACATGGAGAGAAATGCAAAGATGTTGAAAGGCAAAATCGACGAGAATTGCTGGTGGTCAGACTCAGGTAGAGGATGGAGGGGAGGAAGAAGTGGGTGTCTGAGAAGACTAAGGGAGGATATGGTATCACTGCCTGGGAAAAGGGCGCAAAGGTAGAGGACCAGAGTTTGGAAGAGAAGAGGAACTCTCGCACTACAGTTTTAAACATAAAATTGAATTGCCTTTCAAATATTACTCAAGGAAAGATAGTAAATAAGCTGTTATTATCTATATCTGGAGCTTAGAGAGAGGTCCCAGCTGAAGATACAAATTCTGAACTCATTGTAGAGGCAGGCAAGGACACAGGACAGGAGAGTGCTAGGTCAGAGATCCCAGGGAAAGAGAGGGTTTCCAGAAAGAAAGTACAGCTACCAGCATTAACTGGCCATGTGAGCCCAGTGAGCGGGGTGCCAGATGGCACGCCTCCTCACTTGCCTGCCGGCACCGTGCACATTCATATCTGCTGAATGTATCCCTGTACTTTCCCTCCGCCAGTACCTTCTTGCAAACCCTTCCACCAGGTGAAGGAAGGAGCCGGCATTCTGTGCAAGGAAGTAACATATGCCATTCACCTGTGGGTCTGTCAGCTCTCCTGGGACCCTCCCTTGCTCTCCCGCCAACCTCCACTGGCTCAGGCCGCCTCGCACCTCCACCAGCAGCTCTTAGGTGCCTATATCTCTACTTTGTTTCCCTGGCACCTCCTTGTTGAAATCACGAGCTCTCTCGTAATCAGTTTTTAATTTCCAGCACCTGGCAGGGTGTCTAAAGCAAAGTAGGAACTCTGTAAATATTTGCCGAATGAATGAATTATTGAACAAATGAACCAAATAATCTGTTAATTCATCTAGAAGATGCTTTCTAAGTTATCATTGCTAATTATAAGGATGACATTTATGATAAAGAAATGTGATAGGGGATACAGTTTTCATACCAGAAGCTTTGCTGTATTTAAAACCATGAAGAAAATTTTAATAGTTGATCCTTTGTGTTTGTCTTCTCCTGTGAAACAGATCTGAAAGTTCCCAAAGATCTTATCCTTATGCTGTGTACTGGCTTTATTGGAGTTGGAGGAAAGGTGGGGAGCAGGGAATAATTAAGGAAAACATTCTTTCCCATCTTTTTTTATTAAACATTGGGGTGAAGATATGAGTTAATACTTTAAATTAGCATAGAACTTTTCTTATTATAAATGCGAAACTTTTCAAATATGTATTAAATGATTAATTATTCAATTGTACCTTGAAACAGCTTATCATATATTGCTACAGATCGCTGCAAGTATTCAAATTTCTTATCAATTCAGTACACATATTAAAACTCCCATTTATGCCTGTAATGAAATTTCTTCCTTTTTTTTTTTTTTTTTTAATTTCTGAAAGGCAGGTTCAGGGTTACTACTCTCTTTTAAGTCTTGGCCAGGATTTTAGAATCAAAAGTATATTTAAAAGCATGTTTATATTGTCTCAAGTGGTCACCCAACCAAAAATGGTTTTTGAATGATCTTTCACTGCCTTTGTGGTTCCTAAACCTTTCTTTTATTTATTTATCTTTTTGGTTCAAAGACAGTAAGAGCAAGAGTTTAAATCTTAGTGTCACATTCTGAGCCGTTCTGAGTGAGTGCTCTGAGTGTGTCTGCAAACTCCTTAACTTCAGCTCCTTGGTGATGAAGGTGAACCCCCCTCCCCCACCACTGGCTGTGTGATGGCAGCAGCAGGAGGGAAGTATAGACTCAGTTAGTTATCAGTCATTAACTGTTCCATGGAGTGCTGTCTGTCCCTATTGTGGCCCCAGTGGGGGGATCACTGTACTGCCACAGTCCAGTGGTTCTTAGTGAGGGGCCCTCTATGGGCCACAGTGCCCTGAAGGTCCTAGAGAGCTAGTAGGCCTGGCTCTTACTCAGGCTGTGTATTCCAAAGCCACACCACTGTTGTTCCGGCTGGGGTCATGGTGTCCCCATGTAGGCCAGGAGTGTATGGAGTTAGGGCACGGCTGGCCTCCCCCACCCCTCCCAAGGCAGTGTGGTTGGTATTCCAGAGGTGACTTCTGTGCCTGGACCCTCGTTCCAGCAGGGGTGAGAGCCAGTGATGGGTGAGGGACAGGAGTTCTGATGAGAGGAGCTAGGGAAGTTGGAGGAGCTTGGGTCAACTTCCCCTTCACTGGCTTCATTTACTTTTCCTCCTCTATCCCCAACGGCTCTTCCCCTCTTCACTTCCCTTTCTGTGGCTTTCAAACAGGATTTCTTATTTCCCTGTGTTCACTGAGACACTGTTCTGTGTAGTGTCCAGTATCTGACCTCCACTCCCTTCCTTCCTCCTTCTGCTCTCCCTCCTTCTTTCCTCCCTCTCCACCTCTTTCTCTCACACACACACACACACACACACACACACACACACACACACACACCCCTACTCCTACCTGCTGTCTTCTGAGATTTCTTCTGTTGTTTTCCTCTGGGTCAGTATGAAGAGATAAACTGAAAGAACAAAAAGTCCCCCTTCTGTGCTTTATCCGTCAGTCAGACCCTATGAAAACCCAGGCCCTGTCCTACCAGCTAGGAGGTCAGAGCCTGCAGCAGAATGGCGTGGCCATTTGGTATATGGGACAAGAGCCACAGCTCCCCCTTTAGAGGGCGCATGGGCTGCTCTTCTCCCCATGGTTCCCACCACAGCCTGCCATTTGCGCCTGGCCCTCTGCGCCCTTGCCCAGCCCCTGGATACTGTTGAGATTGACACTCATGAATAAAGAAAAACAACGTTACAAATTAGAAAATGGTCGAGCATTGCCTGCCAGTGGCAGAAACATTGCAGAATGGGATTTTTTTTTTCTGTTGCATAAAGATAAGGTGTGGAAGACATCTTGCTACCTGAGGGATACCAGGCAGAGGGAACTATAGGCAAAGCTACAATGAAACCTGAGGGGATTTTATAAGCTAGAAATGATAAATAAGCATTCGGTTACATAGGGAAGCAGAGGAAAGGTAGGTGCAGAACAGCAAACAAGAGGTATTTCTTCTCTTCTTTTTTCTCCCATTCTTTGAAAACAGTATCTCTTCCTCTTAATCAGCTAGCATAGTGATAAGAAGTAGAGTCAGAGCAAAAAGTGACTTCTAGACATTTCCAGCAAAAGGCTTGAGAGGAGGGAAGTTCTTAAATAAATGGGTGACTTGGCTGTGGATGGGTTACTGCTTCTGGGTTACTGCTCATATTAAGGAAAGTTCTTGATATGCGCATGCAGGGGTCAGGGACTGCCCTTACCTGAGAAAGGCAAGAACACTGAACAGAGGAGTATGAAGACTAGGACTGTAGGTAGACCTTCTAACTCACTCCTTGACCGGTCTGTTTTTTCACCAAACCCTGCCTTCCCATTTTGGACTGTTCTTTGGAGAAGGAGATGAATGATATTTATTCAGTCCATTCATTCAACAAAGCAACTGCAGTATACCAGGCACTGTGCTAGGCACTGGGAGGAGACAGAGTTCACACTCTGGCGTGGGTGGGTGGGCTAACAGGAGTCCCGCCTGCTGTGTCTCCGAGGACCGTAGCTCAGGGAACTATCGTCCTGATGTACAACCACGAAAAAGTAGTATTTAAAATAATAAGGTGCAGTTTGGATTCTCTCGGGAGATTTACTAGTGCCTTTGGTTGGCCACGTTGACCTCCTCGTGGTGGCCTTGAAGGATCTAAGCTTATCCTTTTCTCAGACCCTTTCCACCTGCTATTGGTTCTATGCCTTTCTCACCTTCTTGTCTCCGCTGGAAGTATTCCTTGTTCAGAAGCCTGACTGCCATGGGGCGCCTGAGTGGCTGAGTGGTTAAGCTTCTGCCTTCGGCTCATGATCCCAGAATCCTGGGATCGAGCCCCGCATTGGGCTGCCACTTGGTGGGACGCCTGCTTCTCCCTCTCTCACTCCCCCTGCTCGTGTTCCCTCTCTAGCTGTGTTTCTCTCTGTCAAGTAAATAAAATCTTTGATTAAAAAAAAAAAGAAGAAGAAGAAGAAGCCTGACTGCCAGATCTAGAGAGACCCACCTGCTCAGTCCCTCCCCATTATATCGCATATTTATTTTCCTCGTGGTAGATGTCCTGCCACTGTAGCATAGGCTCAGAGAGGGCAGGAACCCGGCCTCGCTGGTTTATCTTTGCATACCAAGCATCTATAATACTGTCTGGCATTAGTAAGTGCTTGATGAACTAATTAATTTTAAAATGCTGTTTTCAGCATTATTTTCTGCTGCTTCTCTACATAAACTCTGTGCAAGCCAAATTAACCTTTCTCTTCCCTAGTCCTATCTTTCCATTGTTGTGCCTTTGCTCCTGACATTTTCCTTTTCCTTCCCTCACCTAACTCAAAGGACTCCTCCTCTCTGGTGACTTCTGTTATCTTCAAAATCAAGAGGGATTTTTGCCCCCAAAACTTTTTTTCTTTATTACTTTTTTCTATATCAATTATTTGCAGTTTTTGTGTTTTATGTACCTTTTCATTCCAGCTATACTGTAAACTTCTAGAGCACAGGAAGCATACTTGAAAAAAAATTTCTTTGATGTTTAGTAAAATACTTTTTACATATTGGCACCCAGCAGTTTTTTTTGGTCTATTAATGGGTGCGCTTTCTAATACAAATGTCAGATGCAAGATTCCTGATACAGGTTTACTCTACAGTGCTTTTAGGGCATAGCGTGCGAACTTAGTGAATAAGATCTGTTTTTTATAGCATTCTTTCAAATTTTACTTCGGGAACATTGCTGTGTGTTAATATTTCTTACATGTTGCTTCTTGTAGCATAGATGAGAAATTTTCTAAGCAGTTAATGAAGCTGAGTAATTGCCAGTATAGTATGAAATTAAAACAAAAAGGAGACTGCAAATGGAATGCACTATTTAAGTTCTATAGAACTATATAGAGATTGCACAGAGTAGTTTAGGAGGGGTTGGGAGATTGGGTTTCGGGGATTTTTCTGGTTTTGTTGTTGTTTTGTTTTTTATAACCAGTCTTCTATTGAAGAAAGACACTGGCTGTCTTTTTCTTTTCTTTTTAAGGATTGATTGATTGATTTGAGAGAGAGAACCTGAGCAGAGGGAGGGGCAGGAGAGGAAGGGAGAATCTCCAAGCAGACTCTGCCCTGAGTGTGGAGACCCACACAGGGCTCGATCTCACAAGATTGTGATCTGAGCCAAAATCAAAAGTCAGATGCTTAACCAGCTGAGACACCCAGCCGGCCCAAGATTGCACCAAGTAGTAATGATGCAAGAACTGCGGCCATGGTTTACTCTGAATAACTGGAGGGAGCTATTTTTTATTTTGATTACAAGTCACAACCAGTTTACAGTCACATGTTATGTGTAAAAGGCTTAGTGAGTGTGGCTAATCTTAGCGTGTTACTTTGTATTTCAATTACCATGCCTAAAGACTTTGGTCTCTTGAACTAAAAATACTCTTCCTTTCAATACAAAATAAATCACTGGAAGGAATTTCTTTTTTTTAAGAATTGATGAAAAAGAGAAAGTTAATTTTGTGCAGTAATTACATTGTAAGATTGGGGCAGGTGCTGAGGAATGGGTGAGTCAGTTATAAGACTGAGGCGAGGGCTGGGCTTCCTCTCTGGGCATCAGACACACATGGTGTCTTTGATCGTCCTCCTCTAGATGGAAGGAAGAGAACACACTTGAATGTGCCTTGATATATAAACTATAGAGTGAACTTTCATCTCTAAACACTTATAAAACCAAAGCCATGTGATTATCCACTTTTATTGTATCATGCATGAGAGAAGATTTGGGTTTCAGTCCCTTGCTTCCACCCATGAAACCTAAGCAAATTAATAGATTTGTGTATCTGAAGGGCTCTGAAGAGGTTAACTTTTGGGGCGGGGGTGTTCTGGCATTGATACTTTTCTGAAAGAAACAAGTAGAGAAGGGAAAGGGGGGAAGGCCTATTTGGTGACCTTCAGCCTACTTATTAAAGGTCATCCACGGGACGCCTGTCAGTTAAGCATCCAACTCTTGGGTCATGATCTCAGGGTCATGGGATCCAGCCCTGCGTCGGGCTGTGCAGAGTCTGCTTAAGATTCTCAGTCTCCCTCTGCCTCTGCTTCTCCTCCTCTGCTCCCCACGCTTGCACGTGCACTCTCATTCTATCTCAAAATAAATTTAAAAAAAACAAAACAAAACAAAAACCAAAACCTCATCTGTGTATCTGCAGTAGGAATACTGCCCCAGCCAGGGTCCACAGGTGCAGATGTGGCAGCATTTGTCTAATGGCCCCTCACCTGTGCTTCTCCACCTTGAAATAACCAGTGCCTCAATAGAATCGGTGAAATCAGTAGTTTATAAACTCCTAATTTCTTTTTTGCTGCAGCTGTGATCCCACTCTCTGTCTTAGTCACCTTGGGCTGCTGTAACAAAATGCCACAGGCTGGGTGGCTTTAGCAGCAGGCATTCCTTCCTCACAGTTCTCAAGGTGCCCATATGGTCGTGTTCTGAGAGGGCCCCCTTCCCGGCTGACAGACAGCTGCCTTCTCACTGTGCCCTCATATGGAGGAAGACAAAAAGCTCTGGTGTCTCTGCTGCTGCTGCTTTTTTTAGTCCCATCATGGGGGCTGTGCTCATGTAAACCTATTTGCTCCCAAAAGCCTCACCTCCTGCTGTTACGACCTTAGGGGTTAGAATTTCTCTTTATGAATTGTGGGGTACACATTAAGTCTATATCATCTCCACTTACATGGATAATAGGGTACAATCAGGTGGTTTAGAGGGGGAATTTGAAGAATGATGAGCTAGTGCTTTTAGAGATTTTATTTATATTATTCATATTTACCCATATTAGAAATTAAAACAATTTTAGAATATGGCTTTATCATTTGCATTAAAATAGCAAGTACATATTATATCAATAACAGAAACAGCATAGCACATTTTATGAAAAATAACTTTTTAAACAAAAGTATTAAAAGAATGGCACTCTTGCTTTTCTGTAAATCCTTTCGATCTGACTTAAGTGGACAGTTGCATTTCCTTGTCTGCTTCTCAGAATCAGTCTGTGGTGATAGGTTGTTTTGGTTGAAGTACATGAAAAAAAATTCCATTTCACCAGGTAGTTAGTTGGAAAAAGGAGTAACTTGCAGACTCCTGGAAAGGGTCTTGGGGCTATCCCAGGTCACACTTTGAGAAACACTAGACAAGGTGATCAGTAAAACCAAACCCAGACTTGTTAACTCTGCTTGCTTTGGGGAAGCCTCTCTTGTGGTCTGGATCTGTTTCCTCATTCAGGAAGGACTTAATCTCTACGCAAGATACCAGAGATTCACACCTGAATAGAACATGGTCCACGTGCTTAAAGGGCTCTCAGTCTAGTACTTAGAGTACCTTACGGAACCTACTGTGTGCCATTTTCTGTATTTGATGCTTGTATACGAACTGTCTTGTTTATAGACAGTCGTATTTTCAGGCAGATACTATTATCACTGCTTTATAAATAATTCAGCTGCCTTAGACAGAAGTTCAGTACAGTTATCCAAGATCTCCTAGCCACTGAGAGGTGGCTCTCAGGTTTGAGCCCAGGATTTCCCTGGAAGTTCATGCTGTTCTCATTATGTCATATGTCTCCATGCATCCACAAAGTAATGGAAATGGAAGGGTCTTCAGGATCCCTTCCAATCTTCTATAGTTTATGATTCTGCTGTACCAACAAGATGACTTAGTCTTACAGCTGTGAGAGCTTGTGACTAAAATGAGGCCAATTAAAAATGAGGAGGACAGTATTATAAGTGAATGTCCTAATTGCTTCCCCTAATGTGAAATTGATGTCTTTCTGTTGTTTAGCTAAGAAAGAATTATGAACAATGGCTGCATCTCATGGGTCGTTAAAAAATGTTGAGAATATTTCCAATATGGAAACCACCATGGTGGCTGTTGTAAGGGGCCCAAAGTGAGAGACACAATTTCCAACCTCCAGGATTCTGTGAGGTGGTTGGTGAATTAAGACCTAGACTCAAGAGTAGTGGCCCAACAGGATGGAGTCCACATGACAAGTTAACAAATAAGTTTGATTTAAGATGGGGACTCCAGGAGTTTAAAGAGGTGAGTCCCCTGGGCTGAAGTGATCAAAGAAAGCTACCTGGCAGAATTATCTGGCTTTAAAACTTGTGTTGACCTCCAAAGGAGGGTTAGAATGTGAATGGGCAGAGTGAACATGATGCTTTATGGTCCAGGCTTGAGGAATTGTACCTGAGCAGGACAGGGGATGAGTCTCTGAAATTCAGAGTTGAAGCTCTTGGGCTGTGAATCTGGCATGAAGAACCATGGGCTCACACTTCAGAATGGAAGGGTCTGTTCTTTCTCGCTCTCCTTTTCTTCTCGCTAGTTCTCCTTTCCCCTAACTTATCCCCACCATAACTGATACTTATTTTTTTTCTTTCTTGTCTCAGCCCTCCACTTCTGCTTGACTCTTTCTCCTTCCCTCCATTTTCTGGCCCTCTCTTTTCTTCTTTTTCTCCTCTGTCCTCTTCTCCCCGTGATTCAACAGCCCTTCACTCTCTCGTTTATCAAATAAAAATGTTACAGCCCATTGTCAGCTCAGCTTTTAAATTGAGACATAGTTGACATGTAACATTGTATTAGTTGCAGGTGTACAACATGATGATTTGATATTTGCACATATTGCAAAATGATTGCCACAGTAAATCTAGTTAACATCTGTCACCATAGTTACATTTTTTTTTTTTTTTCCTCCTGATGAGAAGTTTTAAGATCTCCTTTCTGAGCAACTCTCAAATAGGCAATACAGTTATCAACCAGTCACCATGCTGTGTGGACACTATTGTCTTAGTTTTGAAATTAGGGGTGTTAATGCTGTCCTACACCTGTGCAGGGGGAAGAACAACAGTAAATACAAAAAGTTGCTTTTTGACTTCAGTATGGCCTCCTGTGCCCTTTTCTTTGGGGTGGTAACCCAAGGTGGGAAACTTTTTTTTTTTAATATTTTATTCATTTGACAGAGAGAAACACAGCCAGAGAGGGAACACAAGCAGGGGGAGTGAGAGAGGGAGAAGCAGGCTTCCCGCCGAGCAGGGAGCCCGATGTGGGACTCGATCCCGGGTCCCCGGGACCATGACCTGAGCCGAAGGCAGTTGCTTAACCAGTTGAGCCACCCAGGTGCCCCATGTGGGAAACTTTTTCACTCACACTCCACCAGTCTTGGTCTTGGTCTTGGTCTTAAAATCATTCAAATTCAGAAACTACTCAGAGGAGTGATTTTGCTTTTCTAATTTTTATCATATTTTATATCTTTCCTGACTGCTATTCTTTGTATTTATTGCAGAAAAACACTTGTGTCAGCTGGCTGCCCAACCCACCACAAGTTCCTTGTACCCAGCAGTACAGTGAGGGAGGGGCTCAAATCACACTCTTACCAGGGTGTGAGACCCAGCGCCTGGCTGGGGATCAGGGTCTTGCCTGCTCAAGAGATCACAGCAGGCTAACACTTTTTATTAAATGTTTTATTTTGTTTTTTTTTTCTCTTTTGTTTTATTTGAGAAGAAAGAGTGCAAGCTGGGAGAGGAGCAGAGGGGAGTGGCAAACAGACTCCACACTGAGCACAGAGCCAGACAGACACAGGGCTCAGTCCTAAGAGCCCTCAGCCATGACCTGAGCCAAAATCAAGTCAGTCACTTAACTGACTGAGCCACCCAGGCACCCGGGAGCCAACACTTTAGAAGTGTTGGCCTTCAACTGTGCATTGTTTCTAGTGGATGATAACAGAAACCTAAAGAATCATTTGCTTAGTCCTTAAAGACCAAATGGCCATTCTGTTCTGATTAGAGAACATTCAGAAGGTCACAGAATTTCCGAGTAGAAGAGAAGGTTAGGAGCATCGGCCGTCCTCCTCAGCTGTATTGACCAGTGATTTTCTACACATGGCTGAAGAAGATGAGCAGCCGTTAGGCTATGCTCTGAGTAAGCATGGCGTTCGCGTCACCTCATGTGCATGTGTAGTGTGTGTTTGATGATGTTTTCTAGGAAACAGGTGTCACTGCTGGTGCACTGACCGGGTCGTGTTATACTTACTTCACCCAGTCATGAATGATGCAGTTGTTCGTTGTGTCCTGAACAAAATCTGCTTTGTGACAGATGTTCAGAATAATAAGAAAGGACAACGTGGCTCTTCTCTAATAGATTAACTGAGTTGAACATCATCTTTTTTGTATTATTATTTAGGCCGATGATTTGTCAGCTTTTAGAAGGATTCACAGAAACAAAACAAACTACCTTTCATACAAAATGATGGCACCTGAGAATGTTTTGTAGGACCCAGGTCAGTTATTGAATGGAATCGTGTCTTTGATAACAATCTCTAGAGGTTTAGCTATTTTCTTCTAACAGAGGAAGGCACTGTGGATAGAAGGAGTCTGTGATCCTGGAAAAGGAGCACAGCTGCTTTCTACCTTCTGCATCTCCACCCCAACCCGTGCACACACTGGGAAAGTCACCTCAGTGAGTGTGGACCGCACTCCGCTCTTGCCTCAGAAGCATAACCACACACCTGGGCTTTATTGGAGTAAATGTCCTTTCTTATAACCTGAGCCAGGTCTGTTGCTAGAGTGATGTGCCTTTTGCTTCACAAAGATTATGACTCCATGAGTTGCAATTTAATACAGATCTTTTATTGTACTAGGGAAAGTGATTTGCTGTCACCCTTTACGCACACCATAGTCTAGCCATGCTCCCGAGTTCAGCAATTAACTCTGTTCACATTCTTGCAGTTCAGTAGCTATCAGGTAGGAAACTTACCATTTTACAAGTGAGGAATTTGTTGAAATTAAGCAGTGTCTTTAAGTATATACCCAAAATGTCCCTGTTTGAAGCAATAATGGTTCAGTGAAGGTTTTCTGTCTTCTCTTGAAACATCTGTAGTCTGCATACCATTAAATCTGCAGAAAGTTAGAGTCTACATCCTACAAAAATGAGGCTTTGATAATTTTTAAAAAATTTTTTCACCAGAGAATGTTGGCTTTTTGTATCCTTTCTGTGTGGAGAGCAATTCAGGTGTTAAGTCTTTTTTTTTTTTTTTAAGATTTTATTTATTTGACAGAGAGAAACACAGCCAGAGAGGGAAGACAAGCAGGGGGAGTGAAAGAGGGAGAAGCAGGCTTCCCGCAGAGCAGGCAGCCCGATGTGGGACTCGATCCCGGGTCTCCAAGATCATGACCTGAGCCAAAGGCAGTTTAACCAACTGAACCACCCAGGCACCCCTCAGGTGTTAAGTCTTAACATGGTTTGGATTTTATGAAGTGCTCATAAGGTTCTAAGCATACTGTTGGGTATTTTAACCTTAATATAGCAGTTAAGAGGAAATTTTCACAGTGGGTTATAACTTCATGTTTTCTTTCCACCACCAGAAACATGTGTCCTTGTATCCAAAAGAAATTGTGCAAACTGGATAAGTATTAAAAATCTAGGGTACAAAAGACTGGTTTTTTTTTCTTGACAAAATCTGTATATAAAAATACATGGTTAAAAGAATTTTTTGATGATTTCTAGGACTGTCAGTGGTAAATAATGGTTGTCATGAACCAAGCCCCTTCCATATTTTCAGATTGTCGAGTACTGTTTTGATCTGTGTAACATCTACTGAAGTCAGTGGCAACTGTGATGCTTAGATGCAAGGGTACTTCCGTGAAAACACATCCCTTTGGAACATCAATTAAGGTGGAAAAGCACTGAATTAGCTTTTAACTCTTACTAGAGTTGACCACGTAAAATTAATAGAGAATCAATGGACGTCGCAGAGACCACTGGAATCCCACTCTCTGATACAATCGTCCAGTAGAGCAACCACAAAAAACATTCAGTAATTAGCAGACCAAAGTGGCTGAGTTCTGCCCTGGCTGTAAATAATGTAGGTGCTGTAGCATGTATCAGCACTGCGGCTAGCATAACGGGCCTTCTACAGATAGGTCTTGTTTGTCAGTGATGGAAAAATCTGGTAAGATTATGAAAAACAGTGTATACCATAAAGTGGAATAATTTGAATGTTCAAACTGAGGTCATTTTTATTCTAATTAAGGTTTGGAAAAAACCTGTTTCTGCATGTTATTTTTTAGAAAAATAACAAGCCTAAGACAGGGACCATCTGTTACACTGACCACTTAACAAGAAGTCACACTGACTCAGACATAATGGTGTAGTTTGCAGGGTCACATGTAAGGTCTGGTCTCTCAGGTCGGCTGTGACTGCACGTGCACCTAGCACCCAAGTTATTTCACTCTGTGTTGTAAGGTCTACACTGCTGCTGGATGCATTCCAACAGTGTGATACACACGCACATTCCTAGGAGCAATTTATGGAAGTAGTAGTAGCATGTTAGCAAGTATGTTTTTGAAAGGTCTTCCTGAGACACCAGGGACTTCAGTGACCTGAAGGGACCTGAATGAGCTTTGCTGTATTTTGTTTATATATATAAACTATATATAAAAATACATAATATATTTCTATATATAGCATATATTTACACATATAAATATTTATATAATTTTTAAGATTTTACTTTTAAGTCATCTCTACACCCAACATGGGACTCGAACTCACAACCCTGAAATTAAGAGTTGCATGGTCCACCAGCTGAGCCATCTAGGTGCCCAATATATGTATATTTGAAGAGCAACTCAAGGTCTGTGAAATCCACTGGATTTATCTAATCTCAGTGACTACCAGATATTTATTCAGTACTAGTGTGATTTGGGACCTGTGCAGATACAAAAATCAGAGGTGATTATCCAGGACACAGACCTTCACAGTGATGAGAGTTGCCAGTTGTTTAATCCATGGGTTAATGAGAAATGTTTCAGAAGTTTCTTTTAGTAGTTTCTCACTAAATAAAGTGATGCCTTCCTCTCCTAAAAGGCATGTAGGTGACCACGGTAGAGTTTAGAGCAAGATTGCTAAAGGATCTTCAGTTAAGAAATGTTGTTGTACCTTTAAGAGGCTCCTGTAGGTGGAAGAGCTGGGAACCTCCGTGCTTTGGCATTTATAAAATCAGCCAACGTGAAAGGATTGTATTTATTAAATGTGAATTCTTGGAGAGAGAAGAGTGATCAAGGTAGTTCTATTTTCCCTTCCCCCCTAGGGTACCAAAATTACAACAGATAGGCCTTTTAGGAAGTGTTTCTGTGCTGGCTTTGTGAAATTATGGTTTATTAAAGAATTTTTACTCTTCCTGCTTTTAAAAAGCATTTAGCACAGCCTGCAGTAAAAGCACATACAGCAAGAACATAAAAATCCATCAAGACACAAAAAGGCAAAAAGCAAGTAGTAAAAACAGAGAAGAAAAGAGATGTTTTATATATTATAGAAGAAGAAGAATGAATGAAAAGCCTGAACTCTATGAGAAGTTACTTAATTGAACACAAACCCTAGTCTCAATCTATCAGAGTATAGCGGGTAGGCTCATGAGTTGTGGAGATTCTTTCTTGTTTCTAATCAAAAGTTTTTTTTTCAGTTGTGATAAAATACTCATAACATAAAATTTACCAACATGACCATTTCTAATTATGCAGTTCAGTAATGCTATGTGCATTCCCAATATTATGTAAATAAGTGCTCCTTCCTCCCTTCCCCCAGCCCTGAGAGTAGCCATTCTACTTTCTGTCTCTAGGAGTTTGACTACTCCAGGTACCTCATTTAAGTGGAATCTTACAGTATTTGACCTTTTGTAACTGGCTTATTTACTTAGCAGAATACCATTCTGTTCATTTATGTTGGCGCCTGTGTCAGAATATCCTTTTTAAGGCTAAATAATATTCCATTAAATGTACATACCACATTTTGTTTATCCATTCACCCATCGAAGGATATTTGGGTTGCTTCCATATTTTGGATATTGGGAGTAATGCTTCTATGAACATGTATCTACAGCTATCTCTCTGAGACTCTGCTTTAAATTTTTGCAAAGTCTCTTTTAACAAATTAGTTTGCATCCTCCCTGTAGAAGCCAGAGCATGAGGACTCACAGTAGGTATTCAGGTTAATACTTAGAGCTCCCGAGTTCTGTAGATACCCATAGTTTGGAATGGTTTGTTGTTTGGGTTTATCAGATACTTCTAACAGAATAGAACATAAATATGATTCCAGAATTCCATTTAGTTTGGGTCAGTAATTTTCCAAATCAACTGTTTTCAGATGAACCTCCAGATAACCAAATTACTAAGCTTCTCAAATACGTTTTTAGCAGTGTCTTGGTAAGCCAGTACTTGAATACCAAAACAGAAGTATTCCTTCTGACAGCCATTGAGGCATAGGTTCAAAGGACTAGCCTCATAAAGTAGGGCAACACTGGTAATAAAATAATGGCATGGGTCCTATAGATACAGAAGTTGTTCAATTTTTTAGCTAAATAAAAAGCCAGCAATTAGCATACAAATGATTTAAATTGTGAACATCCCGGAGCACATGGGTGGCTCAGTCAGTTAAGCTTCCAATTCTTGATTTCAGCTCAGGTCATGATCTCAGGCTTGTGAGATGGAACTCCACATTCAGCAGTGAGTCTGCTTGAGAATCACTCTCCTGCCTCTCCCCCTCCTCCTGCTCATTCATGCTCTCTCTCTCTCCCCAAAATAAATAAATAAAATATTTAACAAAAAGTAAATGTGAATATCCTTCCTACCTTCCTACTCTGATTATAATGGGGCTTTTTCTCATTCCCACTGTTATTATGAAAGTGAACTACATTTTCAACCCCAAATTCTCTCAAAAGCCAGGAAAATATATTTTCCAACTCTTCAATTATTCACTTTTGTTCCAAGTTAATCAGATTTGGAGATGTTAGGTTATTTTGATATTTTAAAACTATTTCCAAATGGCCCTATGATTGTAGTTTAGGGTAATGGGTGTTCTCAGAACCAGATGAAGTTATAGCTATGAATAAAATTGGTTTATTAGTTTGGGAAAATGACAGTTTGCAAAACTATTGAAATATTTCTTTTTTCTTCTTTTTTTTTTTCCAAAATGTTCTTTGTAAAAAAAAAAAAATTATTTTAGGACTATCATTCTTGTAGATTTTATCCCAAGGCCTTTGGAATCAGAACTGGGTCTCTGTGCCCATTTTGGTTGTTGTTATTTATTTATCCAAAAATAGAGTTCATTCTGTTCCTGCAAATGAGATGTTTAGAAATGGATAACATGTGCCCCCTGTTCAGAAGGCTGTCAATTATTCAGGTCCGATGTTTACTTGAATACAAGGCTATTTCCTACTTCAGTAATCTCCTCCTGCCTCCATATTAGTTCAGCATTCAGGGATAACTTCTGCACTGACTTTTATTTTTTAGAAGCATTATACAAATGTCATCTTTTACCCAAAGTTGTTCTTGTATTTTTACATTATTGTACTGAAAAATGAGGTAAGATTATAAAATGAATATAGCAGAGTTTTTCAGTGAAGTAATATTGCAAAATTAATACCAGCATCATGCCAAAAAGCTTGTCCTTGTTTCAACTTGTATGGATGTACATTTCCATGCATTTAATCTAATTGTGCAAAAACGATGTGATGTAAAATGTGTTTTCAAGATGGTCTATTTTCCTGAGATTTCAAGCTATATTGAGTACCCAGTGCTCTTCATTTAGAGAACTCAATTTCATGCAGTGGAAACCACCATGGAGTTTGAAAACACAAAATTTTACCACATAATGGAGAAACAAATGAGTAACAAAACGTATGACGTACTGAACATCTCTTCATAGTCAGAAAGAGATACTCTGGAGAAAACAGCTAAGCAGCACTGGACAGTTGGCAAGCATGGAGAAAGAAGATGACGTGATGTACGAAGTGGAGAGCAGGTCGTGTACTTTCATTTCCTTATGTTGAACATGAGGATAATTCTCCACAAGGCACCATGAGAATTAGCAAGACTAAATTTAGCATTGGTGAATGGTAGGTGCCCCATAAGTGATGGCGATGAAGACCACAGAGGTTACCCCGGGAATAAGACCTCGAGAAAAAGATGAAGAGATGCTGTTCATACTGAAGGGACAAAACAAGCTTCCTTTAGGCATGTCGTCACTCATTCACATTCTCATCTACCCTCAAGTAGAATCTGAGGTCTCTCTTTAAGTCACTTTTATTCTGTGTGTGGATGTTTTGTCAACACATCTGAGAACAGAAATACTTTGACATCAAGGTGCTTAGCCCTCACATTCTATTCCAGGCAAGTTCCTTCCACCTCCCTGAAAACCTACACACTTTGGTTTTTCTCCTGCCTTACACTACTTATAAAAATAATGGTGACAATATCATATTGTTTTCCTGTAAAGTCATCTCAAGAATTTGATTATCCCTTGCTTTAACTGAAATGATCATTGGTCTCTCAAGAAGAATTTTATTTTCCTTATTATACCAAAAAAAAAAAAGCTAATAGTACTTTATAATTTAAGAATTTGCATGTAATTGGTTTCTCTATTTCTGCAAGGTTGGAATTATTATTAGTATCCCAGCTTGACAGGCAGTAAGTCTGGGTCTCAGAAGCGGCACGACTGCAGATTGACAAAGCCAGCACCCTGAAGGGCGGGTGGGCTACACGTCTGCAGACCCTGCAGGGGTGAAGAGGGGGTGCCTGTGCTATCTCCAGCACCAGGTAGCCTAAGGAATCAAATGCACAGAAGTTCACTTTCTAACTTATCTAGCATCAGATGCATGTTGTGTTGTATTCCATGGATATTCTGACTTGTAATCCACTCCACCCCATTTTACAACTGAAATCTCCCTTTTTTGAGAGAGTTTTGAAGAACTTCACAAATGCCATATCTATTTTATTAGACGTTTGACCCTTGTGTAAGTTTTCAGTATTCTCTTGCTCTAATCATCATCATCATATGCAAATCACCATTTTGTTGTCTTCACATTTTTCTTCTCTCTCATTCATGAAATATTTATTGAGCAAAGATTGACACATGACACTTGGCTATCATATTCTACTTGACATTCAGAAAGGTTAGCCAGACATGGACCCTGCCTTTCAGAAGCTTGTGGTTAGCAGTCAGCATGGTAGAAATGAACAGAGGCTTTTTTTTTCCTCTAAGTACAAGGAAATTCTGCATTTAAAAAAGAAAGCCTTACATATATAGGCAAGCTTAAAAAGTGTGTGTGGTGGGGGGACACGTGCAAGAAGAGGAATTCACAGCCAGAGAGGTTTAACTTGGATGTAGATTAATGCCTTGGGGTGCGTATTAGAACACAAACAGGAACGGGAGACAAGTACATAGACTCCGGCAAGGCTGGGGCCTGAAATGGAGCTTCGTGCATAAAGCCATGGCTCTCAAGGACTTCGCTGTCTCCTAACAAGGGACAGCAAAACTCAACATGCCAGCCAGCCCAGGGACATGGCAGGGAAGCCGAAAGAAATTAGAAACACAAGCCTGGATCACATCAAATGCGGAATCTAAATTTAAATTACACGAGTCTTGCAAAAAGCATTTAATCTAAGAAATTAGCATAAAAGCTGATCCCAAACAAGTGAAATGCTTCTTACCCCTGACACTTACAAATGCTGAAACTTCCTGTAGAGTCTCTTCCATGGGCAGTGCCCCTGGGATTCACCCAGACCAAAACAGTATGTGCTAGGTATCCACGTGATGGATAAAAAGTCAAACAAAAAATCTGAAAGAAACTATGAGAAATAATGTTAAAAGTATTTAGAGATATAACAGGTAAAGATATAACTCAGAGAAAGAAGGTAGAGTAGTCAGAAAATAAGTACCTTATGGAAAATAACAGAGATGTCTGAGAAAGAACTAAATAGAATATTTCTAGGCACCTAGACATGAAAAAAATATTGTCATTAAAACACTGTAGACATTAAACATATTAGACACAGAAAAATGTATAGCTAGAAAACAGATCTGAGAAAATCACCTAGAATACAAAAGGAAGGTTGATGGGAGGACACAGTGAGAAGGTCCAAAGCACTGCTAGTAGGAGTTCAAAAAGGGATGGGATATGGGTGATACTTGAAGAAACAATGTCAAAGGACACTTCAGAATTGAAGAAATATCTACACCTTCAAATTAAATAGGGATATTGAGTCCTGAGCAGGAGAAATATCACTCTGTACTCAAGTACTTTGGAATGAAACTGCAGACGTCAAATAAACAGGGAATTTGAGATAAGTTACTGAAGAGAAAAATGCGGTTTATCTATAAAAGAATGACAACTAGACTAACAAATTTCCACAAAAGCACCTCTTAAGGCCCAACTATAGTGGAGCACTAGCTCCAAAGTACTGAGGGCAATCACCTGTTAAGCTGGGAATCTATGACTTTGTAAAAACTGAAGGTGAAATAAAGAGATTTTCTGACAGATCAAGACTGAAAGACTTGAACTTTCAATGGCTGACCACTGTCGAAAGAATCATGAAAAATATTCTTTAATACGTAAAAAACCCAAACCCTGAGGTATGGAGTAAAGTACAGGAAACAGTGGTGATCGAAGGAACCCATCAGTAATGAGACAGATGAGGGCATGTGGGTGTGGGGAGAAGGATTGATTTCAGGAAAGATGTGAAAGCAGGTATAATTTAAAATCTAAAGACCTGTAACAAGAAGAACTGGAAGCAGTAGACCAAAGACATTTTACTTTGTTTGCTTGTTGCTCATGAAAAGCTATTGATTAACTTCTGACTGACTTTTAAGTATACAGATTCACAACTTGATAATTATTTAAAGAGTAAAAATAAAAGTGTACTTTCTAATTCAATACTGGAGCAAAGAGGGTTTTTTTTTTTTAATTAGCTGGGTCAACCCAGTAGAAGGAAGAAAAGTAGAGAGAAGGAAAAGAGGAGAGAAAGGAGAGAATGTTAAAATGGTAGAAAAAGAAATCCAAAACCATCAGCAATCATGATAAAGGAGAACAGATTAAACTGAGTTGTTAAAATACAGAGACTCAGATTTTTTAAATCCAGTTTTTTGCTGCTTATATAAGAGACATGTGAAATATAATTATTTGGGACATTTGAAAATAAGGGGTTAGAAAAAAAAAGCATACCAGGCAAATACTAAAGGGAGAGCAGAAGAAAGTAAGAGGAAGGAAGGGAGAAAAGAAGAAACAAAATTATTATTAGACAAATTTCTAAGGCAAAAAAAATAATAGGGTTAAAGATGGTGTTACTTAGTGATAGAAGAGGAAAAGTTTACAGTAAAATGGTTAAAGATATGAAGAGACAAATCACCAAAGAAGAAACCCAAATGGTCAGAAATATTTGAAAAATGTTCAGCCTATGGTGTTAATGGAAATTCAAATAAAAGCACCAATGGGGCTATCCTTTGAACACCTGTCAGCTGGCAACAAATTTGGTGGGGGTGTGGAATAAAAAAAATTCTTATCTCTTACTGGTTGGAATGAAAGCAGCAGATGTGCACTGATGTGTGACTCAGCAAGTCTGCTTTCATTCTGTATCCTAGATTAATGCCCTTGGATGTTCCTTGGGCATCATTCATAATAGCTATAAAGAGAAAACAGTCCAAGTGACCATTGGTAGTGGAATGGGTAAGTAAATCGTGATGTATTGAAACAAACCAAACTTGCATCAGTGCAAATATAATTACCTTACGGCTACCTGTATTAAAATGGATACATCTCAGAATTATAACATTGAATTAAAAATAAGTTGCAGAAGGATGTGCATATCTAATTTCAAATTTACATAAAGCTAAGCAGGTAGTGTATGCTGTTTTTATAGATACATACATGTGGCAGTAAAATACATACATCTGAGAGGAAGTAGTAGTCCTCCAAAGTGGGCAGTTCCCTTCTTGAATGAAGAGAAATGGGAAGCGGAAGGAAGAGAGAGCAGTGTGTAACTCTGCCATGTTTAACTTTTAAAGATCTGAAATAAATATGACAAAAATATTAACATTTATTTACATTGTTAGTTCTGGATGGCAGATGTAGAGGCTCCTGATATTATACTGTGTGTGTGCGCGCGCGCGCGTGTGTGTGTGTGTGTTTAAAACAGTTACATAATTAAAAATAATCTTCCAGATTCTGAGAGTCAAAATACATACAATAATAATGCAGAGAAAACGTTCTGTGTTCCCTTATGGGGTCTGTACAGGTGGCTTTCAGAGTTGAGATGAAAGAGATTTTTGCCAACGAAGGGAACCCAAGAATGCATCCTAGGAGAGGTATTGCAGTGTTGCTGACCTAAAGACTTATGACTGCTGTCCATCACCCATGGAACTTTATCAGCTATCAGGACTTTTGTCTCTGTTTCTTTGGCCTTTATTGAATCCGTTCCCATTTTTCACTAACAGTCTCTTTTTCCCTTATTAGATTCTGGTCATCATAAAGCAGTAGTTACCAAGACCTCCCAAAAGATTTATTACTTTGAGAAGGAAAATCTTAAAAACTAACTGATGCTTTACTTCTCATGGAAAGAGACAGTGATGACTCCTGTTGTTATATAGTTATCAGACTCTTGGTTTGGCTCAGGTCATGATCTCATGGGTCATGGGATTGAACACTGCCTCAGGCTCTGCACTCAGTGGGGAGTTTGCTTGAAGATTCTCTCCCTCTCTCCTTCCCCTTACTAGCATGCATGCTCCTGTGAATGCCCCCCACCTCAAAGCTTAAAAAAAAAAAAAAAAAGCGGGGCACCTGAGTGGCTCAGTCAGTTAAGAATCTGCCTTCAGCTAGAGTCCCAGGATCGAGCCCCATATGGACTTCCTGCTTCTCCCTCTGCTCCTCCCTGGTTTGTACTAGCTCACTCTCTCACCTACTCTCTCAGATAAATGAATAAAATCTTTTTAAAAGAAGAAGGAGAAGGAGAAGAAGAAGAAACATTTAGACTTGGTGGAGGGAGAGGATTGGTTAGTTGTCCAAGTGGAAACATGCATATATTGCCTGACATAAATGTTGGGGTTCAGAGCCAACAGCCAAGGAAGAATTCTTGAGACATATCTTTGGTGCAAAAAGGTGGTTTTATTAAAGCATGGGGACCGGACCTGTAGGCAGAAAAAGCTGCACTGGGGTCGTCAGGAATGGCTGACTATAAACTTGCAAGTTGGGAGGGAGTTAGGGATAGTCTAAGTCTCTAAGGAATTTTGGAAACAAGATTTCCAAGACCTGGAGAGGGCTAACTATTAGGAAAAGGTCATTTATTACTGTCTAATAAAACCTTAGTCATGAGACCCTTCAGATGTATATCAGTGGGCCATATGCTTGGGGGATGATTGCCAACACATATCTTGGGGTGGGTGGTGATAAATGAAATTTCCAAAGGAATTTTTATATATTAATGTAGACTTACAGGATCCTGAGGGAGGAGGGGAGGCAGGATCATGTTAAGCTAAGATTACCTTTTGCCCTTAGCAAAGTATTAACATCAAGGCAGCTGAGCTCCTAAAGTCATTCTGCCTGTTTCAAGAACTTGTCAATGGGTTATAAATAGTAAGGGAATTTAATTTTTTCTTTTGCCTTTGTTTCCCATATTGCTTTTTCCGTTTATCAGAAAGATTCTGTTCAAGGTTCTCACATTTCAAAATTTTGTTCAATTTCCTTTTTAAATGTATTGCTTCAAACAGTTAACAGTCATGTTTTATGATCTCTGTAAGGGAGGTCCGTGTGGAAATAAGACTGGTCATCAATGTCCCGTGTTCACAGCATCGAGAAGTGTTGGTCAAAATAGCGAAGTGTTTGGTATCTCTAGCAAGGAAGAAGTCTGTGGGCTTCACCCCACATCACAGCAGCCCCTCTGCTCTATGGATGACCTCACCGTATAACACAACATGACCAGTCATTACTCTTGACATAAAATGAAATAATGGCACGCTTTGAAAATCTTTGGTGTTCATGCTGCCAGCACATGGTTTCAGGGTACTAAGAAATGGCTTGGCAGTGTCTCTCTAGAAGCATCTCAGCCATTAGCATGAAAGGTACCCAGCTTGTCTCTGGGTATATACCTGCTCCATGCCGAAGCCAAAGGGAGACTCTAACTCAGATCTCTTCTTAAGCTGCCTGGGGGCACCGGTCTGGGCTTGATACTGAACCGTGTATTCTCAGAACTTGAACTTTTTTTTTTTCATTTCCTTTGCAGAGAAAAGATGCACCAGTCTGCCATGTATGAACTATGCCAGGGGATGCACCAGATCAGCCTTCAGTTCGTTAGGCTGCAGCTCACCTTTGAAGAATACACCATAATGAAAGTTTTGCTGCTGCTAAGCACAAGTAAGTTGATGTCCACTGGTGCACTTTTTCTACATCATCAGATAATCTGAACTTTAAGGAGATTAGCCTATTTTCAGTGTCAGGTAGTTGATATTAAAAAAAAAAATTGAGGAGGTGAGAGAAGGCCTTTGGTCTTTGGTGAACTAAGTTACTTGGAGAGTCTGATGCTTTAGGTGAAGAAAGAGCATATTCATTTCTTCACCCATCCGACCGCTAACTATTGACTAAGCATCTGTTATACATATAGTAGGAGTAGACGGTTCCGCTACTGCTGGGTGAAGGGGGTGCAGTTTCTGCCCTCAGTGAGTTTCACTCTAAGATAAATTCAGAGATAGTTTTAATATGTTGTGGAAAGGGATTATGCAATCACGATAGAAGGTAAACAGTGTCATCGTGGCTCAGTATTTAGTCCTGGGTGTCGGGGAGGCCTTCGTGGGGAAGCTGAGCCTTGGCAAGCTTTGCAGGGGTTATGAACTGGATGTAAGGTCTGAGATGGCGTTCTGCATCTGCAATGTGAGGGAGTATGGAAATGTGGGAAAGCATATCCAGGCATTAGAAGTTAGTTCTGGGGGAGGTGTTTTTCCCATTAATTTTAATTTTTTTCCCTTATTTCTTTATTCATTTAATTTTTCAAGGTGCATAAGGTGATGTTGGATTGAGCGGGGAGCTTAGAGCGGGGAGTGGGGAAAAAGGAGTGGGGAAAAAGGTTGGGATGCAGGTTGGACCAGGATATTCAATGTATGTTGAAGACAGCTGACCTTCACTGGGTGGGCAGAGTAGTGCAGCACTGCAGGCTTTGAGTAGTGGGATGACATGATCCAAGCTATATTCTGTGCCTTTATGAAAATGTATCTGGTAGTAGACTGGATTAAAGGGCAAAGAGGAGGGAGGCAGAGAGGCAAAGACAGAGAAGTTGGCCAGATTAGAAGCACAGAGACCTGCTGTGAGGCTGTTGGCCTGCATGACAGTGGTAGGTGGCATGATGGACAGGAGCAAGTGCCTTCAAAGAACACAGTCCAACTGACAATGGACTGGAAGGGGAAACAGAATGGTGTGGGTCACAAGTGACACAGGTTTTGTGCACAGAGAAATGGCTAGGATGGTAGTGATACCATAAAGAGAAATATGTTAATGTTGGGACTTGGAGAAGATTGGTGGGGGTTTTATAAAATGAGTTCTATTTCAGCTGGGTTAATTTTCAGATGTATCCTAATAGGTGAAAAGATGGGGAGAATTTGGATCTAGCACTCAGAAGGTAGGTTTGAGGGTTGAGAGGTAAACATGAAATTATCCTCATAGAAAATCATCTAAGCTAAAATGGTGAGTGGGGTTGCCAAGGCACAGAAAGAAGAGGAACAGTCCAGTTGAGCTACATGAAAGGAGGATGGCAGGGCTGAAGAGGCAGAGATGGGACCATCAGAGAGGCAGAGAAACTGGGAGCCAAGAACTGGTTTCCACAAAAGGAGCATGACTAACAGCAGAGCTTCCACAGAGAAAGTTGAGAGCACAGAGAGAGGCCTACTACAGTTGACCATTAGGCCTCAGGCAGGTGCCTGATGGCCAGGGACTTGCAGATTGATGGGAAGCCCTTTTAGGCTTCTGGAACCGAGTATGAGGGTAGAGAAGTTGATGACATAAAGTGCCAGGGAGACAAGACAGAACAGGATTAGCCTTGGCGAGGATGTTGAGCACTTTTCCTGGGGCAATGGCACAGACGTTTTCAAACGGAAGGGAAAGAATCCGAGAAAGTTCACATCAGATGAGAGAAAGACAAGAATGATGGCAGGACGCAGCACAAAGAAGAAATCTCCAAATCAAGTGCTGTGGCCACTGAGGAAACTGGACATTTTCTGGGTGCCAGGGATGCTAGGGTGAGTGGCATGAACCTCAAGGGAGGAGAGATTGTTGACTGATCACCTGGAAACAAAAAAAAAGAATCCAGCACACGCGCAGCCCTCATGGGCTCATGAATCAGGGGCGTGGCACAAGGAGTTTTCAGTAGAGTTCTTTGGGAGAAAGGGCATCACTTGCCAAGGTAATGAGGATAGGAGGGGTCCAAAGAGATGTTATTTTCCCCAGGGAGAGACTGGGTCTTAGGGAAAGTGACCCTGAATCAAGCAGTGACCAGAGAAGGGAGAGAGGATGCCCGAGTGACTCTGGATGAGTGTCTGCTCCCTGTGTACAGCAGCTCACCGCTTTTGAAGTGTTTCCTGCACATCATCTATACTTTAATGTTTAAAAGAACCCAAAAGAATTGATAAGCCCATTCTAGAGCTAACAAAAAGGAGGCGTGCAGGTGTTTTCGTCCAGTATCCTCCGCGCATTAGAACTCAAAGCCTTGGCAGTGGGCTAGAGCGGGGAGCCAGAGGCAGAAGGGCGGGCTGGAGGCACGTGATGGCTGCAAGACGCATGGAGTGCCTAGCAGGCGGGACCAGACTCCAGCCCATGGGACCAACTTGCAGCCCCTGTTGAGAGGCGGGGCCAGCACCTCACAGCTGTGTTTTGTTTGGCCGGCACAGGTATTTTAGGTTGCTCTTGGCCTTTTGTCTTGTTTTATTTTCATTGAATTCGATTGCCCAAGCAGGGCATGTTCTCTCCAGTTTGCCACAGGCCCTATGATCCCTCACTAATTACACTCAGCCAATCTCCTGTAGGGTCGTGTGCGCAACCCCTCATCTACAGGTCTGCAGAACCTGGCTCTTTCTCCCTGCTCTGCTCTCCCTCCAGGTTTCTGACATCCCCCAATTTAGCCTTTTTGGGATATAACTTTGGAAATTGAATCTTTAAATTCAGTGACAGTGATTCTATTCCCCTTTCCAAGCTATGTCATTAACCATTACTGGCTTGAAAAATGTTGCAAGTATAGATCTAGATGTAGATAGATCAGCTGGGTGATAGAATTTAAATGAAAAATGCATGTGATACTAATTCTTTATAAATTTTGACTACTCCATCTTAATTGGTGTCTTATGCTTTTAGACCATTTAATCAGTCAGCCTATAATCAATCCTGATATCATTTTGAAGCTACCCAAGTTAATTTATTAGCTTCCAAGTAGCTCAGTATTTTCAATTCTGATTTTTGTAGATTCAGGAAAAGCAAAATAAAAAGGCAGGAAAACATAAGTAAAGAATTGTATGAGTCATAGAGCTACAGGCTTTAGTTAAGTTTATTTTGCTAATCTGCGATAGAATGTGATTTTGCTAATCTGCGATAGAATGTGTTAGAATTTTTCTTCTTTAGGATGTTAAATTGCACACCTGAAGTCCGGTATATCAAGAAAGTTTTTAGCAGTGACACTGAGAGAATCTTGTGTTCTTTTTTTTTCTTTTTTTTTTTTTTTGAATCTTGTGTTCTTAATGCTTATGGAGGAAAACAGAGGAACCTCCACCCCAGTTGTCTCTTTGCTCTTCTCCAACCCATAGATCTTGGATGGTTTCCAACAGCCCTGCTGCATTTAATAAGTAAATTCAGAAAATCTGGGCAAACCTCCAAAATTTGAGGTTTTGCTTAAGTTCTCTTTATTTGTGCGTTTGTTTCAAAAAAATCTGGCTGGGAAATTGGTACAATATATTTGAGTTACAGCAACAATATATAAGTAATATTCGACACAAATTGTTTGTAACCTTGAGAATTTCTGATACAGAACTATCTTATGGAAGGTCTTTGCTTAATCTTAGCAGGTATACCAAATAGTAATGAAATATAGTAGTGAAATTTATTCACTCCATTCTAATTTTAAGTAATTTGTTAATGGATGGGATGCTCTCCATAAACATTTATATTGAAACGCAAAAGGTTTACTCCATAATATTTTATAACTTAAAAAATAATTGTTAACCTGCATGTAGACACTATTTGCAAAGTATTTGCAAACTTGCCATTTTTTTCAGAAAGTTTTAAGTTAACATTAAAATTTTGGTAGAAAGTAGATCTGTAGTTCCACTATTAACATCCTGGTTATTATCGTCCTTCGTATTTTTTATACTCTTAAAACAAGGCTTTATTTTTAAAGAAAGCAGACTATTTGTTATATTAATGGATGGAATTTAACTTTTAATGTGAATGTCACATATTTGAAACCACAGCTAATACTGCGGCAGTTTTAGGAAATGCATGTAATTGCTGTCGGGGGTTTATTCCCCTCCCCCAAAATAGACTTAGATAAACCACTAATCAAAAGCCTCAACGATTAAATTCAGGGAGACTATTCACATAAGATATGAATGTAATTGGTAAGATAATTTTTGTACAGGACCACAGGTTTTAATTTTTGAAACAGCAGTACTCCCAGCTTCCAGAATTCTCATAATAGGAGTGTACTTAGCTATGCTAAAGGGCTGATGACCCAAGTAAATTATTATTTATCCCAGTTATGACAAATTAGCAAACATGCCGTATAATTAAGTGAAAGTAAAAGCACTTTCAAACTCAGAACGTTAATTTCACAAGATGAATTTTCATTAGGTCTCCATCTCCTAAAAATAAAGTTCTTAAGTGATTTTATTTTTCAAAGTTAAAGCACACACATAACTATTTATTGGCGATAGTGGAAAAAAAGCAAACACG
The DNA here is from genome assembly GCA_004023965.1 of Spilogale gracilis. NCBI lineage: Eukaryota > Metazoa > Chordata > Mammalia > Carnivora > Mephitidae > Spilogale > Spilogale gracilis. Next base: position 114,900 of record PITA01000424.1, on the reverse strand, counting down.
CAGGTCGATTTTCAGAGGGGATACTTTAGTTTACCCTCTACACTACGCTTCCTTCCTAAACATTCCCAGCACAGGAGTGTCTTTCCTCCTTAAGGGCTTTCACATGCATCCTGGGACAAATCATCTCCTTTCAGCAGGCCACAGAGACACTTGATATGCTTCCAAGCCCTGAATCCCAAAATATAGTTTCTAAGTGAGATTTTTTAATTTAAAATTAAAAGCCAGTTAACTATATACATATATATATGATATATATATAAATGATCCTTAATTTTTTACTTTCTCAAAGAAGAAGGGGAACATGGTTCATTCTTCGAAAGTTATAGATTTTTGCCTTACGTGCAAAGCCACCATGGTTTTACTGTTTTGCACACAGGAACCAGTGCACACGCCCCACAGCCCGGTTGCCTGGGAGGCCACATGACAGGGCCCTTCCGGTCATGTGATCCTGGCACAAAGAAGATGCAAAGTGCTTCTCAGCATGCCTGTCCTCCCATACCCCATACTCCGTAGATGGCCAGTCTCCCCAAGTGTCTTTGATACTTGAATTTGAATATAGAGATGTCTCGTTCTAATTCTAGCCCCAGCTTCGATTGTGGCTCTTCCAGTTGTTCTGGAAAATCAAAGTATATTTTCCTACCTCTGAAGTATTGGCAAGTTAGAATTTATAAAACACTTAGATGACAGGCCACAAGGCAATGTAGCATTATGGGTAAGAAGCAGGCTTTGGAAATAGATGTAGGTTTCTACCCCTTCTCTGCCATTCATTTATTGTGTCTATGGGCAGAATTAAACCTCCAGTCTTCAGTTTTGTCATCTATAAAATGAGAATAATGTTTATGTCATAAAACTGAGGTCAAGCTCAAGTTAATATATGCAAGATGTGTATTAACATACACCCAATAAGTAGCAGTTATTATTCTTTTGTATATAGATGTGAACAAGAATTTACCAATAGATAACTGCCATATTTGTTCATAAGTGCAATTAATTGAGATTCAGTATCAATCTGAAGGTGTGAACCAAAAAACCTCAAAATATTCTAGGTTATTTAACTGCTACAATGTCAGTGCTCTTTTCCATCCTGGGGATTTACATGTCTGTATTCCTTAAACACAGTTCCAAAAGATGGCCTCAAAAGCCAGGCTGCATTTGAAGAAATGAGGACAAATTACATCAAAGAACTGAGGAAGATGGTAACTAAGTGTCCCAACAATTCTGGGCAGAGCTGGCAGAGGTTCTACCAACTGACCAAGCTTCTAGACTCCATGCATGACGTAAGTAGAGCCTCATGGTGCCTGTTCAATGAGGGATCAACAGTCACACACTGTTGACCCAACAAAACTGGAGAGGTGAGGAAGCGTTCTCAGGGCTTTGGGAAGAATAGGGAAGAATTATTCGGTGGGAGGCAGCAAGTGTCGAGAACTGATCAGGAAGGAAATTTTCTTCAGATCACGTTTGAAACAAACCCATGTAAAGTAAAGGGTGTGGCTGTCTTCCAACCTGAGCAGGCTGAGAGTGGTGTGGACCATCATGGCGAGACCCCTGTGTCCTGGGCCCAGGAAGGCCCTCAGATTTGCTACAGGTGTCAGATCAACTTTCACATTTCTGCTTACAATTTAGGAAATGTTTGGTTAATAAAAATGTTTGCTTTAACATTGCATAAATAGTGTCCATCTTCTACAGCTGTTAATCTAATAACCCAATCTTTCCAAAACATTATTAGTGGTCCAGGGTCAACTTGGATCATCTCAGTCTTTGCCAAATTTTGAATCCTATATTCATTCTTCACAGGAGTCACCTTTCTTGTCTTATGTAAATAGAGAAAGTAAATTCTGAGCTTGTTTCTAAATAAATCAACTGCAGATGTAGCCGAGGTGTTAGCAGTTTCTACAAAGTATTGATTTGGATAACTTGCTTTGTTATGTCTTTTGAAATATGCTTCTTGTTTCACTTTGTGAGCAGTTTTCTGTAGCTCTAGCTCAGAGAAAATGTTGTACGCAGTTATGCTGATTTCATTTTTTATGTTCGTGAGGTTTTCATACTTTGTTTTGAAAAATTTATTGCCCAAGTTCAGCCCAGATGATTTGTATAAGAAATCCTTTTTCAGATGTTTTTCTGTTGTTCAGAAAAATGTTGCCAGGCTCATGGCTAGTGTTACACTGGTATTTATATTGAAATCATGAGTCATCCTTTAAGATTTTGTTTATGCCAGTGGAATGTGATGATGTCTTTGTGGTTTGATAGATAAGGAATATCACTCGCCAGTGTTTTACACTGAACACTGATGTTGCTTTCTCCCAACTTTTCATAGGGTATTAAGTCAAATTCCCACAAGGTGAATTCAGTGATCCTGTGGCTAATTATCAGTGACCTAAAGAGCATGGTTTAATGGCGAATCATAGATGATGATGGCAGATGTGGCTTTAGAGAGGTCACAGCTCACTGTGCTTTCCACAACTCACACAAAGAACAAAAGAAACTAGAGCCTGAAGCACAGGTCACCTATACGAGAGCAGGCAGCAGATTTACCTTCTTCTGTTGGCTTTGTGGAATACCCTTTAGAGTGGACTCAGAATGGCTTCTTGGGTTCTTTCTTGATGAATTCTCTCATTTTTTCAAGGACAGGCTCACGTACAAAATCAGAATTAGTATGTGATTGTCATCACTGCAACATATGATAATAGGTGATACACTTTGAGGCAATTTGCATGTAATGAAACTGACAATGGAAGTTAAAACTGGATTTTCCACAGCCTCTCAGAATCTCCGTCCTTTAAGCACAGTGGCATTGAGGAAACACTCAGAGTCCACACCACTGGTCCATGTGTCAGCCTGTCCTCACCCTGCTGATTTTTTTAGAGCCATGCTTGTCACAAGATTGGAACTCAATGAATCCTTGATCCAAAGGGCTAGATCATAAATGATAATATTCCCCAAAATTTTCCAAGGCAAATCAATATCGTCTTAGTATTTTTTTTTAATCAGGGTATAATTGATACACCATGAACTGAACATTCTTAAAGCATGCCTTAAGGAAGTTCTTCACACACAGGTGAAACTGTCATCACCCTCAAAATAATAGATGTTTTTATGACTCCCCAAATTTCTTTGCCCCCCCTTTTTAACCTTTCCTGCTACCTCCTACTTCCCAGTTGCTTTCCAGCAATACTGATTTGTTTTTTGTTTGTTTCTTTCAGAAATGATTTATTTTTTATTATGTTAGCCACCATACAGTACTTCATTAGTTTTTTATGTAGATTTATTAATATAGTCCAGCATCTCATATACATGGAATCATGTGGTATGTAGGTTTTTTGGTCTAGCTTTCTTCACTTAGTTTAATTATTTTGAGATTCATCACAAGTTCATCAGTGCATTTATCACTAGCTCATCAATGTACATATCACACTGTATCACATTCCTCAGTGCATGTGTCACCAGTTCATCCCTGCCCTTTGCAGAGTAGCATCCCACCATTTGGATATCCCACAATCTAGTAGTCCAGTCACCTGTTGATGGACACTTGGCTGGTTTCCAGGTTAGGGGCTAGTACAGGTCAAGCTGCCCTAAAATGGTGGTCCAGTTGGACCTTCCCTGTAGCCGTGCATGTGCATTCACCCTGCTCCCAATCCTTGCTAGCAGTTGGTATGACTAGTCTTTCTAGTTCAGCCATTCTAATAGCCATGTTCTGGTGTCTCACTGTGGTTTTCATTTGCATCTCCCTAATCATCAAGGATCTTTTTGTGTGCTTATTTGCCATCTTTTTGACATCTTCTGTGAAGTATCTATTCAACTGTTTCACTCATTCTTAAAGTTGGATCATCTGGTTGTTGGATGTTAAAAGTTCTTCAGATAGTCTAGATACAGATCCTCTACCAGATTTATGACTTGAAATTATTTCCTCCCAGTCTGTGGCTTATCTTCATTTTCTCAACAATGTCTTTTGAATCGCAGTAGTTCTCAATTTTTTATAAAGTCCAATTGATTATTTCTTTTTTGAATCCTGTTTTAGAAATCCTTGCCCAAGACAATGTCACAAAACTTTTTTTTTTCCTGTTTTCTTCTAGAGATCACTATCCTTCGTTGACTGGTATGGAATGTCTTGAAAACCATTTTTTTTTAATATTTTGTTTTTTGAGAGCATTTTTGGTTTTTCCTTGTGGAAGGATAAATCCAATTCACCTTTACTCCACCATGACTGGAAGGAGAACTTCCTTTGGGGAATCACTGCAGTTGCTTTAATTCTGAAACCCTTGTTTTAAATTATCAAAAATGTTTGCACTTAGAAGTAGCCTAACAGAAGCATCTTGAATGCTCTATTTATATTCCTATTCCAGACAGAACATTGAAAAATGCATTGTAAGTCTAGAGGGACCTTTCTAACATTCACGCTTACTCAGACTTGAGACTGCCTACAGCTTTTTCATTAGAGTAAATTAGTGAATCAACATTTGTGGAATTTTCTTTCAGGGAACAAAGAGCTAACAATAACCGGCTCTGTACTCGAGCCTAGTCCTGGTCACCTTGTGGAAACAGAGGATCTGTGCCTAAGGTTCACACAAATATGAAGCCTATGACTCAAAACTCTGCTTAAATAGCGTGCGTAGTATGCCACCCCTCAGGACACATGTCCAAAGATCTCTCAGGACATGTGGATTTCTCCCACATGGTGCACACATGTGTTGACAGAATGGTGCCAAGGTGTGTGACTGGAACATTCTCTGAAAAAACAGGTTGGCCGGTTAAGTATTTGAATCGGTCAGCAACTTTAATGAATCATAATCCCCCTGAACATCAATCTTTCCCCAAAGAATGTTTCAAAGAAAGCAGCTGTGGTCATGCTGCTAGGAATAGATGTATTTTTACGTTGTAAATGTTTGGGTATTATATGCAAGGCATATAGATTTCTTATCCTTCTAAAAAAAAATGGACAATTAACACTCATTTTCTAGTTCCTGCTAAGACAGGCAACTATTTTTCCACATGTAAGAAGCACATTTCCTTTTTTTAAGATTCTATTTATTTATTAGACATAGAGCAAGAGCAAGCAAGAGCAGACCCCCCACTGAGCAGGGAGCCCAACACAGAGCTTGATCCCAGGACCCCGGGATCATGACCTGAGCCAAAGGCAGATGTTCAACCTACTGAGCCACCCAGGTGCCCCAAGAAGCCCATTTCTAATAAAGTTATTGGTAACTTCTGTTCATTCATAGAGATCAAGAACTGTATTATGATCATGTTGAACTGTTAGGAAATGTTAAATAATGGTATTAATAGTACTTTTTAGAAGCAAACATTGCCCTTTTTCTATTAAGTAGTTTCAGGGTCATACTGCTATAATCATCTTTATTTCAGTATACACACTAGCAAAAATGTGCATCGTGCGTAGCTCTGTTGACAGGCCTACAAAGGATACAAAATGAATGCATGACACCAACCCAATCCTCAAATACCTTAGATTCTAGACAGGTGGCTGGAGAACAATGCACAGCAGAAGGGAATCAGTTGCCAAACTGGCCACCAGAGCAGTAAAACCTTTGAGAACACACAGGTCTCCTTCTTTCATGAGCCAGCGAGCCCCCACCATGTTCTAGGACCAAAGGTGCAAGTGTGAATGGGATACCCGTCCTTCGGAATCCCACTTGTCTGATGCAGGAGGATGTTCATCTCATGCAGCAGATGCTTTGATGTCTGAAAGTGCAAGGCAGTCAGTGCACAAGGGAGAAGAAGCCCGAGGCCTGTCCTCTAGGATTTTGCAGTCATCTCAGGGGCTCCAGACAGCACTGTACAGGCAGTGTGCTTGGGAGTTCTGAGGAGGTGAGCATGCCCTGAGTTGTGGGCTCACTGATGTTTATTCTGAGTTGATAGAAAGCCTGATTGAAAAGGCATAGGAGCCAGCTGTGCTGGGCAGGGGTCCTGGAGGGCTTCCAGGAGGGAATGGAAGAAGGCACAGAGGCTGACTAATGACTTTACAGGGTCCATACGTAGCCAGTGGTAGCTGAACCCTATTGACTCACTGTCTTGTGTTCCTGACACCACTATCACCATGAGGGAGAGCTTCAGGCTGATAGAAGCTGTCTAGTTTAAGGCTGGTCTGCATCTTTGCAGATCAGAAAACTAGCATCGAGGAACATTAAAAACAGCTGCATTGCTCTCCAGCTTTCCAAACTCATTTGGATCTTCCCTGGCACCTTCTGGAATGTGTTGTTTTTGGGAGGCATGGGGTTACATCTTGAAGGCAAAGAACCCGGTTATATTAAAATGTCACGCATGTTTAGCAGTTCCCAAAACGAAATGTTAGGTCAGCCTCAGCAAACGCTGAGCAGGCTTTGGGGTGGAGGCTTTGTGTGTGCGTCTGATCATTTAGCCCACGTAAGGACCAGTGCATCGCCTGGGCAGGCACTGGTGTGTCCCTTAGATGCTGTTCTCTGCGTAACAAAAGGAAACACTCTGAGGGTCATGTTGCTAAAGAATTGCTTTCTGTGGCTCCAAAGGCAATGCTCAGCAGCTGAAGTGGCTCTTCCCTCAGAGCCAAGGTCTCCCTTCCATGGCAGCGGGGGCCAGAGCATCTGGTGGTACCGTCAGTGCTCCACGCGTGCACTGGGGAGACTTCATTCTCTACGTGAAGAGGGCGTTACGTTTCAGTGACATGATCACCAACAAAAGAGATATCGCTGCAAGCAGTCAAGACTATTAGCAAATTATTTTGAGATTCTCATTGCTCATTTAATTAGTGGGTGCTTTTGCCTCCAGGCTGTGGTAGCGGTAATTTCCATCGTGATTACACTATAGGTGGTTTTGAGATCGACACAAACCTATTTTCAGCCTTTCTCACCCCACACTGAAGAATGCAAGCCACAAGTTTGGCTCAGTCCACTATTTGGACAGCCCGCTTCCTTTCACATTTGAGGGATTCTGGTTTATGTCTTCCCAGTCAGCTTCTCCTCAGGAAACGTTCTGAGACCAAAATAGGAGCCCACCACAGCAATGTCACCCCCGGGGATGGCCTGTGGTGCTGTACCACCGACTCTCGCAGTAAACTTGGGCACTTCACTTGAATCTTCCACCCCTAGTCTCTTCCTCTATAAAATGGGAATGGTGTCCATCTTATAGGGAACTTTTAGGAGTGAATGAAATAACAAAGGTCCTGAGTGGGGCATCTGCCACAGAGCAGGCAACAGACACCCCTCCACATGCCCTTTTCCCAGACTGTGCTAGAGTTTCCCCAAAACTGTGTCTCCACCACCAAAAAACTTCCATCGGGTACTTTTCATTTGCTTTTAAATACTGAGACACCCAAAGCCTTGGGGCAGAGCATGGACCTTCAAGGAAATAACTGGCTGCAGCTGGCAAGATAGGCAGTAGGGACCGTTCCACAGAGCAGGGCAGGAAGCATGTACGTTCTCTGGTAGTGAGTCGCTGGAGTTCAGTCAGTCCTCAAGTACTTCCACGGTTCTTCAGGTCCGGAGGCAACACCACGTCAGCCAGCCATCGGCCAGGGGAGATCGGTACTGTTACAGACGTGTTGGGGTGAGCCTGAGCCACTTTCTAATTTGCCGGAAGGACTCAAGGTGTTTGATGATGGAATGATGGCAGGTTGCTGCGAGGTGCCCATCTATAAACCCTTGCCTCAGGTATTGTCAGAACACTGTGAGCAATGAATAAAAAGCTGGCGATGCTGCTTCAGCATGAGGAGAGACATTTCCCTCTCTTCCCGTTGTTCAGGTGACAAGGAAATGACATCATTTGATGATTTGTAATACAGCACTGGCAGTAGCATGTCTGTGTATGTGTTTGTATGTAAGGTAGATCAGGTTCAAAGCCACATTCTGTTTCACTGAGCAAAACAAGTATTTAATGTAGTTGTTAGCAGCGTTCTACTGCCTTCTTCTCTGACAAGACCATGACTAAGAAAGATTCTAAATAAAGGAAGAGATGTTTATTCCAGAGTCAGCTAAGTAAGCAAAGCCTTATCTTCCAAGGCACCAGCGGAGAGGAGAACACAAATTATACAAAGACCTTGTCCTTTTGAAAAAGAAATCTTCATAGGTAAAGATTTCAAATTAAATGAATCATTGACATGGTGGATCTTATTCTTGGTCTAGTTGTTGAAACTAATGGAACAGTTATTAATGGTTTACAACATCTATTTCTGCATTTTGATGTAATGCCTAAAGACTGGCATTTGCCTTCTAATTTCAAGGATATAGCATAGTTCAGAATGCATCACCCTGGGTGCTTATTTTTCATTTAGACCATTTTTATGTCTGTATAGTTGAAAAAAATGCATCAGATTTTTTAAAAAATAGGAATGGTAGAAAATAGAAAAAAATAAGTCAGAATGTTTTAGTATTTTGATATTGTGGCTAAATAGGGAGTTCATGACTTTGGGTGTGGTTCAGAAAGGTGTAGGATTGGCCGTGAAGCCCAATAGAAGATCTGTCTCCCCACAGATATGAAGGATGCCCTTACCTGTTGTTCCTTCCTGTTCTCATGTGAATTAAGGGCAGCATCAGTCAGTGGTCAGGATTGTGACTCTCAAAGCTCCCCGACGGTTTGTAATTAGTTCATATTGTGAGAGGCAGCAGAATAGCTGAATTACTGTCTTCCTAAACCTTTTGGAAAGAGGATCTAAAAACTAGGATAATATGTAAAAGAAGAAATCTTTCAGTGACTTCTGTGTTAGACTCTGTGGAATGAGACTTCCGTATGTCAGTCACACTTCCTGTCGACCGTCTCCCCGGGGCTGCGCAGAGGAAGTGCTGCTGAGGGGCTCTGCCTCTGGGACCCGAGCTCCTGGCAGAGTCGGCCCATGTACAGCAGCCTCCACCAGGCCGAGTGCTGTGCTGGTGCAGAGGACATAACCGCCACAGAGGAGGCTGGGTCCTTGACCTCACAGTGCAGTCTGATGGGGAATACAGACAAACAAACTGGGGGCTAGAACCCAGCGTGACAGGTGCTCAGGATGGGCTATAAGGCGCATGGGTGGCATATATCTGGAAGAAGAGGCGGGGTGAAGATGGCCCATGGCATGAGGTGAGGAAAGTGATTGCTAAGCTGAGCCCCAAAGGCAAAATAGGAGTTTGCCAGGCAGATGGAGGGAAGCTGTTCCAAGCCAAGGAGTTGATATCCCAAGAGAGAGAGAGCGTGGTGATTTTGAGAAATGGAGAATTTCATTGCATCCAAGGATGTTGGGGAGGAACTGAGAGAAATGAGAATAGAGACAATGAAGCAGTCTGCGAACCACCACAAGGGAGCTGTTGAGGGATTTTGAGCACATCTGTGGAAAAATCTAGACCTGCTCTGTGCAGTATAGTAACCATTAGCTACATGTGGCTATTTACATGGAAGTTAATTAAAATTAAGTGAAACTTTAAGTTGATTTCTTCATAGTAGCCACATTTCAAGTGCTTGGTGGCCACAGGTAGCTAGTTGCCATCATTTGGGGAAATGCGGAACGTCTGACAGTTGTCCATTGCTGGACAGAGCTGATCTAGAGGCTCTATTAGGGGAGGGACAAGAGAAACAAAGGGCCAGTTGGGGTGCTTGGGAGGTGATCCTGGTAAGAGATGGGGGACTGAGTCAGAGCCAGTGGAAAGGGGGGCTGAGGAAATATTAATGTGGTGGAATGGATGGTTCTTGGTGTGATGGAGATTGAATGAGGAGGGAGGAGGTCAAAGATGACCCTGGGATTTAGACATAGATGGCTGGGTGGACTGGAACCAGCACTGACAAGGGGATGAGGGAAAGAGCTTTGGGAAGGGGTATGATGAGTAGGTTTTTGATGTCCTGATTTGAAGTGTCCTTAGGACAACCCAGGAGAAATGTCAGGTAGATACTAGGCTCTATGAAGAAGAAGATGAGGAACATGGAATGCTGATGCAGATGGGGAGAGTTGGCATCACATGGTGGCCATGAAGCCTGGGGTCACATGGGGCTGCCCAGGCATTGGTGGGGAGCAGAGGGCCTAAAACTAAACCCAGAGAGAGAAATGGCTAGTGGATTCCAAATGGGAAGATTCTGGAGAGGCTACAAAGGAACTGCTGCTGACCTAAAAAAAAAAAAAAAAAAAAAAAGAAGAAAGAAAAGAAAGGGAGAAAAGGAGGCACATAGGGAACAAACTAGAAAAGAATGTGTCTCCCACTGTGCAAATGAGGGGCCAGAGGGGCAGAAGCTGCAGAAAGGGCAGCAGCAAACAGTCTGAAAACTTTAATAGTCATAACAACAGGAAGGTTATTGTGAAAAATCGCTAACTGATTCAACTTGTGTAATGTTCAGTAGTTTCCAATACTGTATCAGAAGCCACAAAGCAAACTAGGACAAGATTTTTTTTTTTAAAGAACATTCAAGGTGTTTTCCAGTATATCTGCTTAGAAAAATTGCTTTAATAAATAGAAGCATGAATCTTTCTGTCATGTGAGGGCATGTATATAAATGAGTATTTTATATGTGGATGAAAGAACATGCAGTTTTTGTGTTTGAGTATAGCTAAGAAATCGCAGTGGCTTAGCAAACTCTTTGTGAATAACCCCAAAACAAACTATTACAGAACTCGATCCAGTCACACATGAGTAATTCTGAATTAGTGGAAGCATTATTATATACTCTTTGCAAATATATGTATTCTGTACACTAAATGCATGTGTACGTACTGCATACATCTATCCATCCAGATAGAGAAGGAGATGGAGGGCGGGTGTCGAAGGCAAGCGGTGCCGCATCAGGGCTGATCTTGCATTTTAAGTCGCGATTTTATCAGTAATACTGGTCCTGAGTCCTTTCTCACCCATCACGTTCACATGAAACCTTAATGACAATGATAGTTAATTTCCACTTGCAGCCCAGAACTGTATCTCCTTCAGTCATTCGTGGTTGGTCATGGTTTTCTGTGGCTCACTTAATGCCAAATCTGGGTTACTTCCTTACCTCTTTGGTAAAGGTTTATTTAAAGATTGAGTATTTTCAGTGGCTAATTTTTAGACTGTAACAGTGCTTACTGACTGCTTGTCAGTAGCTAGGTCACATTCCGAGATGCAGTTGTATTAGACTTTAGGGTAATGAGGAAAGAACTTCAGTATAGGACTTTGTCATTCCTTCAATTCTGGTAAAATACACAAACATAAAAGGGACCACTTCCACCATTTTTTTTTTTTGTAAGTGCATACAGTTCATAGTTTTGAGTAAATTCACATTGCCCTACAACCCCCAGAACTCTTCAGCTTGTGTAAAATCGAAACTCTATATATACTATTAAACAACTCCTCATGCCCCCTCCCCAGCCCTGGCAACAATCCTTCTACTCTCTGTCTCTGTATTTGACCACTCCAGGAGTCCACATACGGACCGCATGCAGTGTTTGTCTTTTCATGACTGACCGATTTTTCTTAGCCTATTATCCTCCAGGGCCATCCATGTTGTAGCATGTGTCAGAATGTTCTTCCATTTTAAGGCTTAGTAATACTCTATGGTATGTATATACAACACTTTGTGAATCTGTTCATCCGTTGGCAGACACGTGAATTGCCTCCACCTCTTGGCTATTGTAAATAATGCAACATGAACATGAGTGTGCAGATCTCTCTTCAAGACCTAGTTTCAGTTCTTTGGGTGTGTTCCTAGAAGTAGAATTGCTAGGTCATATGATAATTCCAAGTGTAATTTATTGAGGAATCCCCAAACTATTTTTCACCGGTTTTTATATTCCCTCCAACAGAGCACAAGAGTTCCAGTTTTTCTACCTTACCAGCACTTGTTACTTGCTGTTACTGAGTTTTTGTTTTATTTTGTTTTGGATGATGGCCATTCTAACTGGTGTGAGTGTGATATCTTGTGGTTTTGATTTGCATTTCCCTAATGATCACTGATGTTGAGCATCTTATATGCATTTATTGATCATTTGTATTTCTTCCCCGGAGAATTGTCTATTCAAGTCCTTTGCCCATTTTTTAAAAGATTTATTCATTTATTTTAGAGATAGAAAGAGAAAGACTGTGAGTGGGGGGAGGTGAGAAAGAGAGAGAGGAAGAGAGAGAATCCTAAGTAGACTCCCCAGTGAGTGCAAAGCCCCAATGCAGGGCTCAGTCCCGCAACCCTGAGATCATGACCAGAGCTGACAACCAGCTTTTTGTTGTAGTTGTTAAGTTGTATAAGTTCTTTATGTATTCTGGATATTAATCCTATATCAGATACATGACTTGTAAATATTTTGTCTCATTCTTTGGGTTTCTATCATCTGTTTTGGTGTCAGAAATATTTCCCTTATGAACTTATAATGATAATATACAGTAGTTTGTTTCTTTTAATCTATAACTGGAAAAAATTAAAAATTAAGTCTGATCCTAGCTTATTTAAAGAAAAGGGGGAAAGGCATATTTTCTTGTAATAACTACTTTGCATTCATTAATTAACATTTTAAAAGTTGCATACCCATAGAACATGTGCCACTGTTCACAGCTAGGGTTTTTTTTATTTTTATTTTTTCCATAACTCAGCCACCCTATCCCTCCCCCCCCCCATCCCCCAGCAACCCTCAGTTTCTTTCCTGAGATTAAGAGTCTCTTATGGTTTGTCTGCCTCTCCGGTCCATCTTGTTTCATTTTTTCCCCTCCCTACCCCCCACGGCCCCCCACCCTGCCTCTCAAATTCACAGCTAGTTTTGAAAGAATGCTGGGAAAAACTAGAAATTTGCCTTGTTTGGGGAGGTATAAAAGAACTGTGCATTCCATTCCCACCCGATTCTATAAGACTTATAGTGCTATGAGGTGAACTTTCTGAAAAAATAAAAATGAAAACAAAGTATCAGGTAGAAAGGGACCACTGAGGGTCCCAGAAGCCATGCTTATATACGATCACTTCAAAATCTAACCAGACACATAGGAATCTTTTCTTGATCTAAAATATACGTAGGGAAGATTTTGGAAAAGTGTCTCATTGTCTAACACCTGTGTCAATAAAAACCCCCTCTTATGCAGTCTAAATCCCTCTCCTTACAATATAAAATAACCATATAATACCTAGGATTTACCTAGTGCCTTTCTTTCTTAAGTTCTGTCATTAAACCATCCTACTAACTCTATGAGGCGAGGATGAGTAAATACTCCTGTTTACACTTAATGACCTCATCATAATTCCTTCCTCTATAACAAGGTTGAATAAAAGCAACATTTACTGTTTTCTTTACCTTTTTACAGAGAAAAAAAATTAAAAGAGACTGGTTAAGTACGTAAGTGAGGAAGGATCAGAAGGCAGGGGTGCAGGAGGAAAGGGGGCACTTTCGAGACACATCCGTGCAGAGCCAGCCCTGCCCCTGGATAGCGCTGTTGTGCCTGGTGGGTGAGGGGGTCCTTCAGGGGCCCACATGGAGAAGCCTCCCAGTCTTGGCTTCGTGTTTTGCTCTCAACATCTGGAAATCTGTAGCAAAGTGAACAAGGAGCCCCACAGCGAATGCCACCAGTCCTGGGCACAATATCACCGTCTAAGATGGTTTTGGTCAGAGGTGATGGTGAGTGTGGGGGGCGCTTCACAGTTCACAGGGCATTGCACAGATGTGTCTTTGAAAGGAGGCTATGGAGGCTATGAAAGGCAGAAAGCTAAATGAAGCAGGGTAGGAGAATTGAAGGAAATGAGGGACTCATCCATACCCTGAAAAGGAGCCTTGAACAACTCGGGCCTAGTTGATACAAAAACAGAGTGGAGAAATTTCAGAAGAGGGAGAGACACAGTTAAGGAGTAGAAAAGAAGAGTGGTATAACTGGGCTGTTTTAGACTGGGGCAGATCATTTTAAATGACTGCAATTGCCAATACCCGGAAGATGCCGGTTGATCAATTTTGTCTACCGAGGCCATGGCTAAAGGAACTGGAAAGTGACTATGGTTTCAAACACAGTTGATTCTCATTATTTTCAGATTCTGTATTTTTACAAGTTCTCCTACTGGCTAAAATGTATTTTAACCCCAGAATCAGTATGGCCCTTTTACAGTCATTCATAGATGTGTGCCGAACAGTAAAAATGTGTGTTCCCAACTAAGGTCAGAGGAGGTGATGTTCTGCCTTGTTTCAGCTGTAATATAGGAAGTAAGTATCCTTTTCAGGATCTGTTTAGTGACGTCGTTTTTGCATTTTTATTGGTGATTCTGCTGTTCACAGTGGTCCCCAAATGTCATGCTCATGCACCGTCTCATGTTCCCAAGCAGAAAGAAGGCTGTGATGTGCCTTATGGAGAAAATAATTGTGTTCAGTAAACTTCATTCAAGTGTGAGTTGTAGTGCTGTTGGCCATGAGTTCAATGTTAAAGAATCAGCAATATACATTAAATAAGGCATCTTGAAACAGAAACACATAAAACACGGTTGTGTATTGATTGCTGACAAGGTGATCAGCAATTCATGGAAACCTAACCCAGTATTTTCCCTAGGAACAAGGTTCAGTATCTGCTTATTCAGTTCTCCATGACATAATAGAATAGAACTACCATGCATAATGCCATCTGTAAATGTATGCAACCTACAGGGACTCTAGACTCAAAAGGAAATGACTCCTGGAAGAGCAGCCAGATATGGAAGACAAGGGTGACAGTGGTTCTCCATCCCAATGACAAATTCTGGAGCCTTTATGCTTGATGATGATGTACAAGGATTCTTTGGAAAGCATTTCCTAAATGCTCAGAGAATCTGTATAATACTTACAGAGCCAGCTCTTGCTACCAACCACATTGCTTGGTTCACAGACTTTTTTTCCCCCACATTTCAGTATTTCTGAAATCAGGAGACATCTTAGACTTGATTTATATATTTTAACAACCAACCAAAACCTAGTCTCCCATAAACTGTCACTAAATCCCCGGCATGCCTTCCGGTCCAGGGCCAGCAAGCTTTTTCTGTAAAGGGCCAGATGGTAAATACTCTAGGCTTTGTGGGTCCCACAGTCTTGCTGTGACTACCTGGCTCGGCCCTCGGAGCCAGAGAATAGCCATAGAGACCACATCAACAAGGAAGCCTGGCTGTGTTCTATTAAAAATCGTGACATTGCTATTTATATAATTTTCACATATCACACGAAACTCTTCTTTTGATTTTTTTTCAATCTTTTAGAAGTAAAAGAAAAAAATGAAAAAACATATAAAAATGATTATTAGACCAGATTTGGCCTGCAGGCCATAATTTTCCAGCCCCTGATGCATTCATTGGAACAAAGGAATAGATGAGACCCCTTGGTTTCAAAGGTACTTAGCTGGGTCAAAAGAGGATCAATCAAGACCCACCTACCCAGTGGGGTCTGCCCCTTGTTTAGTGTTCCTTTTCTTTCAGAAATTGAAATAAGGATTTTAACTACTTCATCTTGAGTTAACCTGCTATTAAAGTTGGTAACTTACTGACATGAATTGGTTTAGATTTTCACATTGCTCAGTACAGTGTACCTTGGCAGGAAGGATCTAGGAAATATTGAAAACAAAATTAAGAAAAGTTCATACTTCTATATACAGTAACATGCCAGTGCATTTCAAACACAACCCTTCCCTTAGATTCCCTTTGTTCGGCAATGTTCTAATTATCTCTTTATCTTTAAGCTCTACTTTCTGTTTCCATTGTGTCATTTTTCTTTGTATTTTTCACATGTACAATAGACCTTATTCACAAGAAGGCGGAGCTGAGATCCAGAATGAGGCTTGTAACACAAGGGAACTTAAACAGACTGGAAATTAAATAAATTTAAGTACAAAAAAAAATTGGAAGGAAATTGAACCCATCTTGCTTAGCACTGCATCCAAACAACATATTTAGAAGATTTAATATTCATCACTGACCAGAGATCAAGGATTACTACTGAATTTAATATAAAAATGGTAATGAAGACAAATTAAAAAGTAGCCTCAGATAACATAATTTCAGAAATGCTCTTGGTTTTTCCAAACATGAGCAGGAGCTTCTACTTCCCACCCCAGAAGCCAGCCCCTTCCTCCTGGGCACTCAGTGTGGCCCAGAATGCCCACACCTTCACCAGCCTGGACTCTGGAACTATCCTAGTAAGGCAACATAGGACAACCCTGCCTCCCTCACTTCTTCAAGCAGCCAGGCCTCTCTGGAGGCAGAGCCAGAGGTGCCCGTCCTGGCCTGGAGCCCTGGCTTTGACCACCCTTGTGGGCGGGGTGGGGTGCTGGTGTTCTTCATATCTAGAAGTTGCAGGCAGAGCTTCACATGGGAACAGGCAGCCCCCCTGATCTTTGTCTCATGCTTCAGGGACACATACTGGACATGTGTGCATGAGATCTCTAGGACTTACCCATTGGTTACAATTTTGTAGCTTCAAACATCTCCACTGTTCTCCCATTCTCTGGTGATGACCATTTGATTCTCTGTTTTTATGAATTGGACTTTTCTTGTTTTTTGTTTTTGTAGTTCTTTACTTTATATTTTTTCTTCTCTTGCTTTCTTCCCTTGTGATTGATGACTTCCCTTAGTGTTAAGTTTATATCCATTTCTCTTTTTGCATATCTGTTATAGGTTTGTGGTTACCGTGAGGTTCATATATAACATCCCAATTATATAGCACTTTATGTTGAGTTAATAGTTGCTTTAGTTTGAACACATTCTAAAATCACTATTTTTTTACTCCTCCCCTCCATGTTTTATGTATCGGATGTCACATTTTACATTTTTTATCTTGTGAATCCCTTAACTGAATTTTTAGATATAACTGATTTACTATATTTTTCTTTTAATCTTCATACTACCTTTAGAAGTGATTGTTCTACTACTTTTACTATATGTTTGCTTTTACCAATGAAATTTTCTCCTTTCATAATTTTCTTCTACTTATAGTCTTTCCATTTCTGTTTTAAGTCCCTCTGACATTGGCTTAGTGATGAACTCCTTTAACATTGTTTGAGAAATTCTTTTTCTCTCCATCAACTCTGAATGATAATCATGCTGGGTAGGGTACTTTTGGTATTTTCCTTTCAGTAATTGGAATATATCAGGCCACTCTCTTCTGACCTTTAGTTTCTGCTACAAAATCAGCTAAGGGCCTTATGGGCTTTCTCTGGTATGTAACTAGTTGCTTTTCTCTTGCTCCTTTTAAGAGTTCTTCTGTATCTTTAATTTTTGCTATTTTTTAAAGATGTATGTATGTATGTATGCATGCATGTATATATGTATGTATTTTAGAGAGAGAGAGCAGAGGGAGGGAGAGAGAGAGAATCCTCAAGCAGATTTCCCACTGGGCACAGAGCCCAACACCAAGCTTGATCCTAGGACCTTGGGATCATGACCTGAGCCAAAATCAAGAATCAGATGCTCAAGCAACTGAGCCACCCAGGTGTCCCAGTTTTTGCCATTTTAGCTGTTTGCTCCAAGACTTCTCTTGCTCCTCCTTCTTAATCCATCTGTCTTCTAAATCACTGATATGATCTTCAGCTTCACTTACTCTGGCTGTTAGCATATTTAAATTAGATTGCATTTCATCTAAAGCCTTTCTAACCTCAGCTTTCACTTCTGTTACTATGGCTTCCACTTTGAGACTAATGTTCTTTTCTAAATTGACTATTTCTTGAGCTGTTGCTGCCCTGAATTCCATTTCTGTCATATTGTTTATGTTCATTTCCAGTAATTCTGTGACCGAGGTTGCAGTCTCAGGGTTCTTCTTCTGTTGGGTGTTCCTTCTCTGAGTCATTGTGGCGAGGAGTGGTTGAGGGGGTGTATGACTAAATATATCAGCCACTATCTAGGTGGATTGGTCGTTGGAAGGTTTTGGAGCAACCAGAGTTCACCACCGAAAAGGGAGGAGAAAGAAAAAAGAAAACGGAAGAGAGGAAGCAAGAAAAGACACCCCTGCCAGAGCGGGGCCCAGTGGTAGGATTTATATGGTACAAAACTGTTACAGGGTAAAGAAAAGGGTTATCAAGGGTAAATGAAGAGATCAAAAAGCGAAGCCCAACCTATATGACCCCCAAGACCAGTATTTATATAATATAAAAGCAAAGACAATTACACAAACACACTGACAAACTAGAATGGGAAGGTGAGGGCAGACACTCCTTGTGGGCAGGGAATGCGTTTCAGACGCTCCCGGGTTTGTCTTGTTATTTATTGTTGGAGGAGCCCACTTTCAGAAGATATAGGGAGATTAGAACTGGTTGTATATAGGGGTAGTATTGAATAGGGATGTGGGATTGACTTGAAGCTTATATCTACATGTACACGTAAAAGAGAGAATAAAGGAAAGAGGAGAGAAGAAAGGAAAAAACAGAGAAAGCAAACAGGGAAACAAGAGGCAACAACAAAAGCAGAAAATACAGGAGTGTGTTTGAAAAAATTTCAGGGTAAAAAAGAAAAAAAATGTTATGGGGTGTTGTATTGGGTATCACGTTGTGATAAGAAGGGGGTTAAAAATTGAAAGAAGAAAAACCATGAGAATGTATTTTTAAGCTTAAAGTGGAAGCTTTAAAAGTAAAAATAGAAAAAAGTTTAAAAAAGTAAATAAGGTGGAAAACTGTATCAATGAGTTGTAGGGCTTTCGGTACTTGTAGTCAGTGCCAGGAGTTTAATAAATTGCCTTTCTCCCATTAGGGGTTTTGCATTGGAGTGTTGTCCTCCTGAGCTTCTGGCGTGCTTTCTGGGGGCCGGGCCTGCTGTTCCGTTTCAGTCCTTCTACGTGGGCTGAGTCTCTCGGCCCCCTTACTAGAGGCTGGTCTCCATGGTAACCAGGTTATCAGGTTACAATTCTCTGGTAGCCGAGCGTTGTTCTTTTACGTCTTTTTTCAGCTGTTGCAGAAGTCAGGTCAGAGCAAGATGTCTGCGCCCAGACCTCCCTCCCAGAGAGAGCCTCTACACAGAGAGGGGCTCTTTCCAGCCTCCTGGTTGGCAGCCTGTCACAGCTGGGCTGGTGCAGACGTTGTATTGATTTCTGCCCAAGCCCCCGCTTGTCGCTTCACTCCCGCACCTCAAAGCCACAACTCCTTTTGGATCGCGCGACTTTGTCTGTGCCCCAGGACCCGCGGCCTCTCTGGTCCCACGCAAGTCTGTAAAATTGCCCTCCCTCGGGGGTCTGCGCGGCCCACGGGCTGGAGAGAAACGGGAGAGAAAGGCAGCGGCGGAAAAATAGAATTTTTAAAAGTCTCCTTGCCTTGCCGCGGGCTCCACTGTGTTCCCGTTTCTGTCTCGCCCCGATTCAGACTGTAATCTGCTGTTATTCCTCACTCACAGAGCACTTTCGTTTTGGGGTATTTCCTTTCAGTGGTTCAGCTCTGCAGGCTTCCTCCCCCACACCCCTGTCTCTGGGGGTAAGCCTCCGGTCCCTTTTACTTGTTTCTACCTTTTTGCTGATGGTCCTTGTCTCCCGTGGTGATCCATAAACGCGAAATATCACATTTCAGGCTGATTTCATGGGTGTTCACAGTGGTCCTGTAGTGTTTTTTTGCTGGAATTCAGCTCTCTTCAGGGAACTCCCCGAAATGTGGTCACCTGGCCTTCCCCCATCTTGACTCCTCGCCATTTTAATTATGTACCTTGATGTGGACTTCTTTGGGTTCATCTTGTTTGGTGCTCTCTGTACTTCCTAGACATGGATATCTGTTTCTCTCTCCTGGTTAGGGAATTTCTCAGCTATTATTTCTCCAGATAGCTTTCTGCCCCTTTCTTTCTTTCTTCCTTCTGTGATCCCTATTATGCAAATGTTAGTATGCTTGTTGTTCCAGAGGTCCCGTAACCTATCGTCACTTCATTTTTCTTTTCAAAATGCTGTCTTGTCTTCCAAATGCTGATATGTTCCTCTGTATTGGCTAATCTGTTGTTGTTCCCTCTAGTGTATTTTTCATTTAAGTTATTGTATTCTTCAACTCTGATTGGTTGGGTTCTCTTTTAATTTTCTATCTGCGTTGAAGTTCTCACTAAGTTCATCCACTCTTTCTTCAAGTCCAGTGAGCATCTTTATGACCATTACTTTGAACTGTTCATCAGGTAGATTGCTTATCTCTGTTTCATTTAGTTCTTTCTTGAAGTTTTGTCTTCTTTAGTTTGGGGCATATTTCTCTGTCTCATTTTGTTAGACTTTCTGTGTTTATTAGGTGAAACAGCTACCTCTCCCAGTCTTAAAGGAGTAGCCTTGAATAGGAATGTTGCTGTGTAGACCATGTATGCCTGGCAGCTTAGGCTGACTGGATAGAGCTGTATGTGGAACAGACTGGGAGATCCCAGGTGCTGTGGGGTGTCTCAGGCTACTCTGTGCCTGGGCCACCTTGGTGAGACTGCTAGAACGGTAGTCAGTGAAGGCCACGGGATCCTGGGATGTTACACACCAGAGCCATGCTGGCAGGATGGCTAGAGCTGAAGCAGGTATAGGCCAGGGAGCTCTGCACAGGGGCAACCCTGGAGGAAAAGCTGGAGATGTGGTGGGTGCTTTATACCGAGGCTGGCCCTGGACAACTGGGGTATAGAGGAAGTGGACATGCACTGGGAGGTCTCCGGTTGCTCCATGCCAGGGTCACCCTGGTGGAGGGCTTGAGCTGGGACAGGCATGGACCAGGGCATTTTGCATAGCAGACACCCTGGAAGAGTGCCAGAGCTGCCCTGGGGAGATGGCTGGAGCTGAATCAGGTATAAGGCACAGGTTTCCCAGTGTGTGCCATGCTGGGGCAGCCTAGATGGAGTGGCTGGGATTGGTGTGGGCTAGAGGCTTAGGGCTTGTTGAGGCAGCAGGCTGGCTAAAGCAGCTGCTCCCCATTCCTATCTGGGCTATCAAAGTGGAGAGGCTCTTGCTAGCACTATTGACCCTAGAGAGAGTTGTAGAAATTCCCCCACCATTTGACAAACACTCAAAGTTAGTAAATAGGTTTCCTTTATTTGCAGTCTAGTTGCAAAAAACCTCTAAACTTATGGTTTTTTTGCAGTGCCCCAGTTCTAATGAATCTGTACATGGCCCATCTGTGATGTCCATCCCTCCTGCAGGTTGCCACATTGTGGGTGGGGTTTCCATCACTGCCATGTCTTTGTCTCTCCTGCATTTCTCTGTGTGGCCCCATGAAGCTTTGTTGTGCAAAAGCTGTTCAATAAGCTCACACTTCTTCAGGAGAAATTGCTTTATATGTAGGTGTAGACTTTGGTGTGTCCAATGAAAGGAGGTGAATTCAGGAGCTTCCTAAATTGCCATCAAGTTTGCCCCTTTTCAGATTTTACATCTAAGTGAGATAATATGGCATTTGTCTTTCTCTGTTGGCTTTGTTTCACTTAGCATAATGCCCTTATGGGCCATCTGTTATGACCAGTGGCAAGATCTCCTTCTTTCGCATGGCTGAATAATATCCCTCTGTGTGTATGTGTGTGTGTGTGTGTGTGTGTGTGTGTGTGTGTGTGTGTGTAGCTTTGCTATGGCTGTATATCACACATCTTCTTTATCTCTCCGTCCATTGACAGATACAGGTTGTTTCCATATACTGGCTATTTTGAATAATGCTGTAATGTACATGGGAGTGTAGATATCTCCTTCATATCCTATATATACCCAGGAGTAGAGTTGTTGGATCATATGGTAGTTACATATTTAATGTTATGAGGAGCCTCCATACAGTTTACCATAGTGGCTGAACAACTTGGCATTCCCACCAACAGGTACAAGTGTTCCCTTTCTCCACATCCTTACCAACACTTGTTATCTCTTGCCTTCTTGATGACAATCATTCTTACAGGTGTGTGGTGGTATTTTATTGTGGTTTTGTGGTTCTGATATGCATCTTCCTGATATTTGGTGATGCTGAGCATCTTTTCACATACCTTGACCATTTAGATACCTTCTTTGGAAAAAAGTCTGTTTAGTTCCTCTGCTCATGGTGTGTGTGTGTGTGTGTGTGTGTGTGTGTGTGTGTGTGTGTGTGTGGTATGTTTGGCTTTTGTTTTCAGTTTTGTTTTAATTGGGGTTTTGTTGTTATTGAGATGGATGAGTTCTCTATATATTTTGGATAATAACCCCTTCTCTGGCATACTGTTTGTAAATACTTTTCTCCCATTCAATAACTTGCCTTTTCTCTTTCTTTGAGTGTTTCCCTTGTTATTCATGTTTTCACTCCCATCTTTCAGTCCCATTGTTGAATTTTGCTCTTGTTTGTGCTTTCAGTCTCATACCTAAAAACCCCATTGCCAGGACTAATGTCAGGGAGCTTCTTTCCTGTGTGTGTGTGGGGGGGGGTGTTTTTTTATTGCTAGGAATTTTATGGTATCAGGTTATAGGTTTAAGTCATCAATACATTTCAAGTTAACTTTTGTATATGGTGTAGGATAAGTGTCCAGTTTTCTCAGCAGCATTTATTATAGAGAACATCCTTTCCCAATTGAGTGTCCTTGGCTCTCTTGTAAAATATTAGTTGACTGTTGATATTGGGGTTTACTTCTGTGCTCCCTGTTCCATTGCTCTGTGTCTGTTTTTATAACAACCATATATTTAAATTACCATGTAGTTTTGTAGTATAGTTTGAAATAAGGAAAGATAATGCTTCCAGATTTATTACTCATGATTGCTTTGCTATTCAGAGTCTTTTATGGTTTCATACAAATTTGGGGATTTTTTTCAATTTCTGTGAAAAATGCTGTTAAGGTTTTGATAAAAGTTGTGTTGAATCTAGAAATGGCTTTGAGTAGTAAGGACATTTTAATAATGTTAAGTCTTCTGATGCATGGACATAGGATATCTTTCCATTTCTTTGTATCTCCTTCAGTTACTTTCATCAATGTCTTAAGGTTTTCATTGTATAGATCTTTCATATCCTTGGTTAAATTTAGTCCTAATTATTCTATTGTTTGAATACTATTGTGAATGGGATAGTTTTATTTTTTTAATGTTTTATTGTTAGTGTATAGAAATGCAACTGATTTCTGTATGTTTCTTTTTATCTCCTGCAATGTTACTGAATTCATTGATTCATTTTGGGTTGAGTCTGTAAGGGTTTCTCTATATTAGATCACATCATCTGCAAATAACGATTTTATTTCTTTCTCTCAGATTTGGGTGCCTCCTATTTCTTTGTCTTACCTAATTGCTATAGCCAGGAATTTCAGTACTATATTGAATAAAAGAGGGCACTCTTGCTTTATTCCTCATCTTAGAGGAAAAGCTTTCAATTTTTCACTACTGAGTATGTTAGCTGTGGGTCTTTCATTTGTGGCCTTATATATCCAATTTGTTGAGGGTTTTTATCATTTAAGTATGTTGTATTTTGTCAGATATTTATTCTGCAGTTATTTAAATAATCATGATTTTTATCTTTCTATTAATATAGTCTATCACATTTATTGATATATGTATATTGAACCATCCTTGCATTCCTAGAATAAATACCACTTGGTCATGGTGTGCAGTCGTTTTGATGCATTGATGAGTTTGGCTTGCTTTTATTTTGTTGAGAATTTTGTATCTGTATTTATCAGAGATATTAGTCTATAGTTTTCTTGTGTCCTTATCTGGCTTTGGTACCCCGGTAACGGTCCTGGAGTTTTCAGTGATTGGAGCTTTTTAATTGCTGATTAGCTCACCTTATGTACTACTGGTCTGTTCATATTTTCTATCTCTTCCTCATTAATTCTTGACAGGTTGTAGGTTTCCAAGAATTTATCATTTCTTCTAGGTTATCCAATTTGCTAGCATATAATTTTTTCATAGTAGCTTCTTATGATCCTTTGTATTTCTGTAGTATCACTTATAATGTAACCTCTTCCATTTCTGATTTTATTTATTTGAGTCCTCTTTTTGTCCTTTTAGTCTAGCTATAGATTTTCCAGTTTAATCTTTTTGAAAAACCAGCTCTCAGTTTCACTGATTTTTTTCTATTATTTTTCTTTTTTTTTTTTTTAAGATTTTATTTATTTAACAGAAATACAGCCAGAGAGGGAACACAAGCAGGGGGAGTGAGAGCAGGAGAAGCAGGCTTCCTGCCGAGCAAGGAGCCCGATGTGGGACTCGATCCCAGGTCTCCGGGATCATGACCTGAGCCAAAGGCAGTCGCTTAACCAACTGAGCCACCCAGGCGCCCCATTTTTCTATTATTTTTCTTGTCTCTATTTCACTTATTTCCACTCTAATCTTTATTACTTATTTCCTTTTGCTGACTTGGGACTTAGGTCTTCTTTTTCTAGAAAAAGAAAATATAAAGTGAGGTTTTTTTTGAGATCGTTTTATTTTAAATATATGCATTTATTACTATAAACTTCCCTCTCAGAACTGCTCTGGCAGCATCCCATATGTTTTAGTATATTGCATTTCATTTTCATTTGTTTTGAAATATTTTATTTCCTTTTAATTTCTTCTTTGACCTATTGTTTGTTCAAGAGTATGTTATTTAATTTTCATGTATTTGTAGCTTTTCACATATTTTAGCTTCCCTCTTATTATTCTGATTTCATATAATTGTAGTCAGAAAGAACACTTGATATGATTTCAGTCATCTTAAATTCACAAGACTTGGGTTTAGCATGTGGCCTATCCTGAGGAATGTTCCATCTGCACATGAGAAGAGTGTGTATTCTTCTGTTAGATGAGATGTCCTACAAATCTTTGTTAGATCCATTTTGCCTAATGTGTGGCTCAAACCCAACATCCAGCAAGATGATCTGTCTCTTGCTGGAACTGGAGTATTAGAAGTCCCCTACTGTTTTGTATTGTGTGTTTCTTCCTTCAGATCTGTCAATATTTGCTTACTATATTTAGGTATGTGTATGTATGTGTGATATCTTCTTGATGAATTGACCCCTTAACCATTATATATTGGCCTTTGTCTTTTGTTACCATTTTGGCTTCAAGTCTGTTTTGTCTAATTTAAGTATATCTACTCTTACTTTCTTTTGATTTTCACTGGCAATGGAATATCTTCTTCTGTCCCTTCACTCTGCACGTATGTGTATCCTTAAAGCTGAAGTGTCTTGTAGGCAACATATAGTTGTGTCATTTTTTAGTCATCCAGCCACTATGCCTTCTGATTAGTTAATTCAATTCATTTACATTTAGAATTCTTATTTTTTTATTTTAAATATTTTTATTTTTTATTTCTTTATTATGTTATGTTAGTCATCGTACAGTACTTTATGAGTTTTTGATGTAGTGTTCCATGATTCATTATTTGCATATAACAACTTATTGTTATGTAAGATCTTATAATGGTATTTTATTGTCTTCTGATTATATTTGCATAGTCTCCTTCTGTTTCTGCCTAACTTGGTAAATTAATGATTTTCTGTGGTGGTATGCTCTGCTTCCCCCTTTTCTATCTTTTGTGCACCTACTCTAGGTTTTTGCTTTGTGGTTACCATGAAGCTTACATAAGACATCTCATAAATAAAACAGGCCATTTTAAGCTGACAGCAACTTAACTTCAATTGTCTATAAATGCTTCACCCTTTACTCCCCCTTTGTGTAATTCTGATGTGATTATTTACCTCTTTTTATGTTGTATATTTGTATGACAAAATTATAGTAACTATAGTTAAAGTAGCTCTGATTATTTTTAGTACTTTTTTCCTTCAACATTTATACTATAATATACCATCCAAAGTCTATTTACCTTTACCTGTGTGTTGTATACCTTTGTGTATTTTCATGTTGCTGTTTAGTATAAGTTTGTTTTAGCCTACAGAATATTTCAGCATTTCTTACCAAGCAGGTTTAGTGGTGAAGAACTCCTTCAACTTTTGTTTGTCTAGGAAAGTCTTTTTTTCTCCTTCATATCTGAAGTGTAACTATGCTAGATATAGTACTGTTGGCTGATGATTTTTTTCTTTGAATACTTTGAATATGTCATTCCCCTCTCACCTGGTTTTTGGTGTTTCTGTTGAGAAATCTGCTGCTAGCCTAACAGTGGTTCCTTTGTAAGTTACAATATTTTTCCCCTGGATACTTTTAGAATTCTTTAATCCTTTTTTTTTTTTTAATTTTCATTATAATGTGCTTGGAGAAGGTCTTTTTGCATGAGATAATAGAGTGATCTTCCACAGCTCTGTGAACTTAGATGTCCAATTCTCTGCACATTTGGGAACTTCTTACCTATTATTTCTTTAAATAAACTTTCTATCCCCTTCTCTTCTTTTTTTTCTTTTTGGAATCTGGATTATCCTAATATATGTCCTTTTGATGAAATCCCATAGATCAGATCACGTAGGCTTTCTTCACAGTTTTTCATTTTTATGTCTTTGTTTTCCTCTAACTTGGTTATTTCAAAATTCTATCTTCTTATTCACTTATTCTATCTTCCATTTGTTCTACTCTGTTACATTTTTCATTTCTTTTATTAAGTTCTTCAGCTCCAGAATTTCTGCTTGGTCCCTCTTTATGATTTCTGTCTCTTTGGTACTATCTCATCTTGAACGTGTGTGTGTGTGTGTGTGTGTGTGTGTGTGTGTGTAATTTCAACTATCTTTAGGAGTTTTCTGGTAGCTCATTGAGTTTCTTCAACAATGATTTTGAATTCTTTATCCAAACCCCTTGCCTTTGAGATATGTTATTGGAGAATTATTATTTTTTGGTAATGACATGTTTCCTTGATTTTCCATGTTCTTTGTAGTTTTATATTGCTGCTTTCACACTTGAAGTAGCAGCTACCTCCTCAAATCTTTGTCGCCTTCAGGTTGGGTATTTGGTTCATTAGTGCTATTTCCATCCGGGGTTTTCTCTGCCTTTGTATGGGTACACCTGTTCTACTCTTCTTGCTCCCTCTTGTGGCAAAATTCTTAAGCCATCTTACATCTTTGGTTCTGAAAACTCACCAGGCTGGCTATTGGAAATCTTTCTTTTGTTTTCCAGAAGACGGTGCTGTAGCTCAAGTTTGTGGTTTCTCCCTTGTCCACAAACTCTGGCATGTTTTTTGAGCACATAGCTCCTAAGGACCTTGATCTTGCCACCATACTTGGGAGTCTGCACAAGTAAGGACCCACAGAGTGCAGGGAAGTATAGATTTAGCCCTTCGTGCATTAGACTTGCCCACAGGCCCCTAGGGAGATCCCCAGGTGTAGCACTCCCAGGGGCTCATGATTGGACTTCCCGCTGGGTATAGTCAGCAGGCCCTGAGTCCCTTTAATGTCTTTTGGTATTCTTATCTCCTCCTTCCTCCCAGTCATGGAGATCCTGCCTAAGTACTCTAGGTGCTGCTGGAGAGAAGCAGGTTTCTTCAGCAGCTTTCCACACCACTGGGGTAGCTGGACACTCATTGCTCTTCTTTTGTTCTCTGAGAGGGATCACTGCCACCTGCTATTTCAGCCCAATGCAGTGTTGCCTTGGTGGGGGTGAGGACAGTGTTGGTAAAGTTCTTTTTGCCATCTCTGTTGTGTCCAGACTTGTTTGTTGCTCCCTTGGCATGCTTGGAAACTCTCTTTGTAAGGGCTAAGCTTTGGCAATTTCTCTGTTGTCTATGGCTATCAACCCAGGCCAGCACTCTTCAGGTTTTTTTCCTGACTATTGCAAGAGAGGTTGGGAAAATCTCACTGCCCCACTGGTTCCATAGCCTGTGCCCTAACAAGATGCACAGGTGAGCTAGACATCCCCCGGGTTCCTTGGCATATGGTGCCAGATCCTGCAGCTCCCATGAATTGTTCATGGATAGGCGACTAATTCTTCATTGAAAAAGAGAGACAAAAAAGAGGAATGCCTTCCACTGCTGTGTGCTAATGTCACTCCCTGATGGTGTCTTCCTGATCCTCTCTCTCTTTCTCTCAGTCACATCGAGGAGGCCTTCAGGACTGCTCCCAAGTGCCTGAAGGAACCTTCCTCCCAGCTCAGGGATGCTACCTATTGTCTAAGTTGATAATTAGCCAAGTGCTCCAACCAAGAGCACTCAGCAGAGTAGTGGCATTTTGAGGCTTGGGTTTTCAAAGGGAATCCACAGGCAAATAGTAGTATAACTATATTTTTAAAGGTTATATTGTCTTCTGGGTGTAGAAGCTAAGGCTACTAAATTTGGGTTGCTTCTGTTACTCTTGTACCATGTCACCATTATGCTTCACTGAGGCATCACCAGCCAGAGAGAAACAGCCCTGCAGGGCCCACTGTGCACATGCAGCCGGCTTCCACACTAATTTGGGCTGGGTGGAGCTTGGGGTTCGAAATGAAGGCCAGACTGCTTGTACAATCACTGAGTAGCGTTTTCCAGTATTCACAAAGGTGTTGCAGGAATACCTGGAGTAAATGGTTGCTGGTTGTTTTCTATTAGTGTCACAGTATTTGAGTTGAAGCTGTGTATCTTCTGCAGGTAGCCCTGTGAATACAGCTGGCTAAAATTCTGATCTTTGAAAATAAACCTTTAACATGAGCCACCACCAACACACTCCACCCCCCATGCTCATTTCAGGCTAAAAGCTTGATCCTAATTGGGGGAAAGGTCTAGAGTCAGCAGGTGACTTACAAGAAGTGAAGGTGCAGTCTAAAATACGTGGGACCCTGTTTCAGAGGGGCTCTTGTCATTCAGGTCTTCCCATCACCACCTAGTGACTGTGTAACCTTGGAACAGCTGTGTCAGACCCTCCCTGCAAGGTGCCCCTGAGAGGCCATTTGTCACTGGGGCAGGATGATTCAGTGGGGGAGAGGGCACTCGTGGAGCCTGCTGGCTTCCTGCAAGTAAAGTACCATCAGCTGCTTAGAGCCCTCGCCAGGCTCCTCTACCTCCCAGATCGCTTCCGGTGGGATAAATCATGCCAGGCATCTAGCTAAACCTCTGTGATCCAGCAGGTAGGCTTTGTACAGAGTGAAAAGTCAGTGCACAGGACTTTTTCTGATTACTAATAATGTGAAACTCATTTCTGATTACAATGAGGGTTCTTGCCTCTCCCTCTAAGCCTGGTTATTTACCAGGAAAGGCTGGTGGGGATCGATATTAAGGCGTCTGGCCTTTTAGCTCATTGCAGTTAACGCATTCATGCTGATGGGCCAACTGCCTCTTTAGCTGTGACTCCCCTCCCCACACCTGTGAGCAGTGATTGGGGTTCATGGCACCCGTGGCATGGCAGACATATGAAGTCATGTTATAAAACCCAGCATAAATGAGTTGCCCAAAAATCACAGGGCAGGATGAAAGAGGTTCACTTTATGTATTGAGTTCTGCTTTATCTAATTAGTGCCACTAAAATGAAGATGCCCATCTAAATTACCCAGTTTTTGTTTGGGTTCACTGATTAAAACTAGCAACACACTACCCTAAGGAAATACTGTTGAAATTAGTTAATTCTGAGGACTTAAGAGTTTGGAAGAAGTCAGAGAAGCACAGGAGCTCTGGTCCCTGTAGCTATCAGCAGGGCCGTACAGAAGGGATGGGAAGGGGGCCTCCCCTGCACGCTGTGGAGCTGAGTAGGTGGGTGGTTTCCGCCTCTAGGGAGCTTGCAGGCTGCTCAGCGACCAGCAAGTGTGAAGAGTTACACCAAGAAGACATGCAAACCACCACCAGGGAGAAAAAGTGCCCCCTGGCTCCATGGCTAATTATCAACTTAGACAATAGGTAGCATCCCTGAGCTGGGAGGAAGGTTCCTTCAGGCCAAGGCTCCAGGTTGGCTGGGGTGAGGGTGGCTGTAGGGAGCACTCACCTCACGGGAAAACAGAGTGACCCTTCTGGGAGATCATTCCATGCAGGTGAATGGCCAAGGGAGCTGCTGAATTATCTCTAAAGGGCGATCCATCCAGGCAGACCTGTCCTGAAGTGATTTCATTGTAAAGGAGCCGTTGGAGGAGGTCTGGCTCGCCCCACCCAGTGCACCAGAATGCTAGCAGGGCTGGGATGAAGTGAGCTCTTCCCTAGTGCTCCCTGGCTTCATAGAGGGCATAGTGGTTTGGGGCTCAGAATGGAAACTGTCCATTTACTGGTGCACAACCACAACCCCGTGCCGCCTTCCAGGGGATGACTGCCCCACCCCACCAGCATGCTCCACCTGGGACAGTGGATGGTGTCTGGGGAGGACACAGGCATGGTACTTGCCTGTACCCTTGTTTCCTGGCTCCTCTGGGCTCAGGCAGGGGCCCCGCCTGCCGTCATCCCTGCATGGCACCCGGGTGACACCGTAGGAGATGCCTGTGAGCAGCGCGACCACTAGATGCTTCACTGTGACACAGCACTTTGGCTCGTGAATTGATGTCCGTTCTGATTGTTAAACATCCCTGCCTGCCTAGTTGTTCAGTGTGACTCTTGCTCAGTTGCCAGAGCCTGGTCTCCCGCTTCCTTGTGGCCTGACCACCTGCAGCTTCGCCCTTCCTGCGCCTGGTGTTTTCCAACCCATGTGGTGCCCTTCTGCAGCATCCCACCTCAGACATGCGCTAAGGGCCAGCAGTCTGTGGGTCTGGTCCCAAAGGCCCTGAGCCCTGGCTGCAGCAAGCCAGGGCTGGTGAGGGAAGCAGGAGGGCTCTCGGCAGGCATAACCTGCAGCCTGGACCGAAGCAGCCCCTATTCTCTGTGCCCAGTGACCAGGGGCACCTGGCTTTGATTTTTCCCAAGTAATCCTTCACCTCATCAGCCACCGGGTTGAGGCCTGCAGAGGTTTTCAGCCTTGTCCTGCGGTAGGGTGGTCCAGGCAGACACCTGTAGAGGCCAGCACTTTTCTAGCAGCTGCTGAGGCCCCTTGGGCTCCCGGCCCGCCGGCACTCTTGGTCACCTCCACAAGGGTGAGCCCTTTCCTGAGAGTTGTTTGTGGTGATGGAGTCCCCTAACCCCCAGGTGTTCACAGGGTCAAATGTCCAGTCTCAGGCAGCCAGGCCTCCCACACATGCCCACGAAAGCCCTCGTCCCTCCACAGCTGGCCAAGGCATTTAGTGTAAACAGAAGCCCTGGCTGTCTGCTCATGACCAGAAGGGAACTGCTTTCTTGTCTGTGGAACAGGGATCAGAGGCGGGTGTGCAACGCCAGCCCCAGGTTAATATGCGTGGTCAGTGAGTAGAGTCTGGGACACCTGTCCTCAGCCAACCTGTCAGGGAAAACAGCTGAGCCCTCGGTTCAGGTGTCTCTGCTCAGCAGCTCCTGGGTGAGGCTCACGGAGGCGTTTAAGGTCGATGCAGAGGCCATGAGCGGGCCTGCGACCCCTCCCCACCTCCCGTCGGTGCTCCTGGGTGTATGCCTCATGCTCAGGACCGGATTTGCTCTGCTCCTTCTCTCTCCTCACATGCATGAACTAATGTTTACATAGACCCTAAGGGGCCCTGCACCTGACTTATTTCAGACATCAGCTGGTCAGTTGGCAGGTGCCTATCTGAACCCTCTGAGCGAGGCCCACGTGCCCCGACGGCTGTAGAGCTCCACTCTGCCTCCTTCAGCCACCTTGTTGCTCTGTCCACCTCCTCCGTCCCTTCTCGTGCTCTCGGCACCTGACGGCATTGTTTCCTCTCGGTAGAGCATAGATACCCTGTGAACAGGGCTTTATTGTGTTTGTCACAGTTCCCCAGCTCCCGGCCCAGAGCAGGTGCTCCCGGAATTGGATGGACAGACACGGAGGCTAAGCTGTGGAGAAGGACCGCCACCCGCCCCTCACCTGCGGCCCAAGGACCGGGAGTGTTGGTCTCTCTCTGACTACGAACTGAGGCCAACCCCAGAGAAGTGCAAGATGGGGAAGCCAGGCAGAGTTGGCCTAGTGGAGGCTGATATTGCCTAGAAACTGAGACGTCTCCCCGCAGGTTGAAATTTTACTGAAGTATAGTTGACACACAGTATTAGCATTAGTTTCCCGAGTGCAGCATAGTGACTCAAGAAGTCTAGACAGCTACCGTCTGTCGCCTAACAGTGCTATATGGACTGCATGCCCTGTGCTACACCTTCCTCCCCGGGACGTCATTCCACAGCGGGAAGCCTGTCCTACCCCTCTTTATTTTGCCCATCTCCTCACCCACCTGCCCTCTTGCAACCATTAGTTCTCTGTATTTATGGTTCTGTTTCTGCTTTGTTTATCCATTTGTTTTCTTTTTTAGATGCCACATAAGAGTGGAGTCATACGGTATGTGTCTGTCTCTGACTGGCTTATCTACTCAGCGTAATCCTCTCTAGTTCCATTCATGTTGTTGCAAATGGCCAGATTCTAATCCCTTTTTATGGATAATATTCCATATTCCGTGTGTGTGTGTGTGTTCGCGCGCGCGCGCACATACCACATCTTTATCCATTCATCAGTAAGTGGACACTTGCGCTGTTTCTGTAGCTTGGCTATTGTAAATAATGCTACAATAAGCATAGGGGTGCATATATCTTTTCAAATTAGTGTTTTCATTTGGGGGAGGTAAATACCCCATAATGGAATTACTGGATCATATGGCATTTCTGTTTTTATGCTGCATGAGTTTGCATTCCCACCGGCAGTGCGCGGGGGCTCCTCTTCTCCACATCCTCACCAACACTTGTTATTGCCTTCTAGAGTCTAGCCGTTCTGACAGGTGTAAGGTGATATCTCACTGTGGTTTTGATTTGCGTTTCCCTGATGATTACTGATGTTGAGCATCTTCTCATGTGTCTATTGGCCATTTGGATGTCTTCTTTGGAGAAATGGTTATTTAGGTCTTGTGCTCCCTTTTAAACTGGGTTATTTGGTTTTAGGGGGTGTTATAGGAGTTCTTTATATATTTTGGATATTAGCCCCTTATCCAGTCTGTCCTTTGCAGATATTCAATAGGTTTTCTTTTAGTTTTGTTGATAGTTTCCCTCTCTGTGGGAAAAAAAAAAAAAGCCTTTTTTGTTTTGATGTAGTCCCAATAGTTTATTTTTGCATTTTTTTTTCCCTTGCCTCAGGAGACATATCTAGAAAAATGTTGTGAAGGCCAGTGTCAAAGACATTACCGCCTACGTCGTCTTCTAGGAGTTTTATGTTTTCAGGTCCTACATTTAGGTCTTAAATCCATTTTGACTTTGAGTATAGTATAAGGTGGTCCAGTCTTCCCAGCACAACTGTGATTCCCCATTGTCTATTCTTGCCTCCTTTTTACAGGTTGATTGACCACATAAGCTTGGTTTATTTCTGGGCTCTTTATTCCATTAAGCTCTGTGACTGCTTTTGTGCCAGTGGCATACTGTTTTGATTATTAGGGCTTTGTAGTATATCTTGAAATTCAGAATTGTGATGCCTCCAGCTTTGTTCTTTTTCAAGATTGCTTTAGCTACTTGGGGTTTTTTGTGGTTCCATACAAATTTTAGGATTATCTTAGTTCTGTGAGAAATGCTGTTGGTATTTTCACAGGGATTGCATTAAATCCTTTGGGTCGCTTTGGGTGGTATAGACATTTTAACAATATTTGTTCTTCCAGCATGAAATATTTTCCCATTTGTTTGTGTTGTCTTCACTTTTTTGTGTTTTATAGTTTTCAAAGTATAGGTTTTCCACCTCCTTGGTTGATTTCTAAGTACTTTATTTTTTTGGTACAATTTCATATGGAGTTTAACATTTTTTGAAAGGAAAAGCCATCCTATTCCACAGCCTGCAGGCACCCCACACAGAGGGCACTTGGGGACAGGGTGGGGGAGAGATCGGGGTGAACTTAAACTTGGTCTGTGTGCCCGCAGCTGGTGCACGGAGCTCTGCTGTCACCCACTGAAAGGTGTGCCCTCCAGTCAAAACTACCAACTCATTTGTGGCACCACATCTGTAGAGTGGGGCCCAGCATGGCTTTTAGCTTTCATGGCCACTAGCCCACCATCTAAAAAGAAAAAGTTAAGGGGTTCCTTCAGTGGCTCAGTCATTAAACATACTGCCTTTGGCTCAGGTCATGATTCCAGCATCCTGGGATCAAGTCCCAAATCAGGCTCCCTGCTCAGGGAGAAACCTGCTTCTCCCTCTGCTGCTCCCCCTGCCTGTGTTCCTGCTCTCGCTGTCTCTCTCTCTGTCAAATAAGTAAATAAAATCTTTAAAAAAAATTAAGAAATTTCCTATCCCAGTTCTAAGAATCTGTCTCCCGGAAGGGTGAAACACAAAATTCTCCTGTGCCTCAATTTATAGAAGGGGGACCCAAGGTCACCCAATTACACAAAGACAACCCAGAGCAGATTTTGCAAAAACTGTGTCCCACAAAGAAAAATTATGTTTTATGTTTGAAGGAGTTTGGGACCACTCTGGAGGATGGAATTAGAACAATTTTCTCTCCACACCTTGACTAAAAAGTGGCCTCCTCTGTCCCAGTTCACTCTTTCAGTCCTCTTAACCTTGTGAGGCAGAGGTACCCCATTTTACAGATGGAGAAACTGAGACTCTGCCTTCACAAGGCAAGGACAGAATGTGAATGTGCCCAGAATGGACAGTGGCTTGTGCTGTTTTCCAGCTTGTTTGGCCCCAATGTTCTGTGCATGAGGAACACTTATTCTAAAAGTTCATAGTCCTTGGAACCTTCTTAGGGAAGTGTCCCTCTTCAGACTGAGGGCACACACAGACACAAACAGAAGCACCAGCTAGTTCTCCTGAGGGCATTCTTTTGATTTCTGGTTCATGTTAAAGGCCTTTACCATGCAGTTATTTAATGTTCTTAAGGTTTCTAATTAAGTCTAAAAAGAAAAGAAAAAGTTCCGAGGGAAAGTTACAGATGTATTTTCACCAGAATCATTCTAGTAAGATGAGAGTGATCTTTATGGCATGTAATATTGTCTGTATATAGTGGGAAATGACCAAAACTCATTTTTCATACCAAAGGGGTGTGGAATTAATGGTATACTGCATTTGTGGGTGGTTGTTTTGTTAACTTACAGAAACGAGAGTGGTTCCGGTCCACGAGGATGGAAAAGGTCCTTGGGCCAAAACAAGTAGGGGAAACAGCTGGACAGGCAGACACGCGGAGAGGTTGTCCTCGCTGCTTGCACTCCCTCTCACCGTCAGGCTGAAATAGAAAGTGGTTGAGAACGGTTAAGAAATATACACAGGAATGTTATTGAGCCATGAGAAAGATGGAAGTCCTGCCATTGGCCATTACATGGATGGAACTTGAGGGAAGATGCTAAGTGAAGTCAGGGAAGGATTATAATACTGTACGGTATCACTCATACATGAAATCTTAAAAAGCCCAAACTCACGTGGTGGTAACCAGGGAACAGGGGAAATGAGGAGATGCAGGTGAAAGGACCCAGACCTCCAGCGCTGAGAGAATAGCTTCTGGGGATGGAAGGTGCAGCATGGCAATTAGGGTTAATACTGCATTATGTACTTGAAAGTTGCTAAGTGAGTAGACCTTGAATATCCTCGCCACAGAACAAAAAATGGGAATTATGTGACACGATGAAAGTGTTAATCATTTTTATCATTTATCAATTAACCCATCGGATACCTTAATCTTACAAACATACTTTACTGGAGCTCAGGGTGGGTAGTGAAAAGTCTCGACCCTGCCCGTGGCTCAGGGTGAAAAGCTGGAGGACGGAAGAAGGTGGCGGGTGGCCCAGCCGAGACTAGAGGGAGCGGGACACATGCCAGCAAAGGTTTTGGGTCCTGCCCCTCACCATCCTGGGCCTCTGCCGTGCAGGCCCTGAGCCAGCGCCTGCCCCTCCAGCCCAGCCCACCTCAGAGCCTGGGGCAGGTGCATCACCGGTGCCCAGAGATGCACATACCTGCCTGCCCCACCAAATCCCCACACCTACGAATGAGAATTTGGTGAGAGCAATTCAGCATCCCAGCCATGCTGAGCTCTACCTGACCCCGTGGCCACCAGTAGAGTCAGTATTTAATACTCAGCTCTTGGCTGCATCTGTTTTGCACGAAAGTCACCTTCCGTGACAACTGAGGTGAGCGCCCTTCCTCCCCCCAACACAGACCACTTAGCCAATGGTCGGATTTCGGGAGGCTGCTCGAGCGGATGCCCAAGTTAGGACACAGCGGGATGCAGGGACGGAAAGGAGGCCTCAATGTCCTGTCCCCTGTCTGTGTTGCAGCTGGTGAGCGACTTGCTGGAATTCTGCTTCTACACCTTCCGAGAGTCCCAGGCCCTGAAGGTGGAGTTCCCTGCAATGCTGGTGGAGATCATCAGCGACCAGCTGCCAAAGGTGGAGTCCGGGAACGCCAAGCCCCTTTACTTTCACAGGAAGTGACGGAGGACGTCTCACCAGGAGAGCTTTGCCTTAAGTTTCCCCATGCTGTTCTACACCCACAAAGGACCCAAGAAATCCGATTTTTCACACCTGATGGTTGATTCCTACTTGTTCAGCAGTTTCTCAAGTTTAAAATCACGTCAAGGGTTTGGAGCCGGGAAAGCAGCGAGACATGGAGTTGGCAAGACCTGAGCAGTCGGAAGGATTCTTCCCTCTCCGATCCCCAGCGCTTAGAAACACGTTCCTGTTCCTCTGGATGAAAAGCCATATCTAGTCAATAACTCTCTGATTTTGATATTTTAACAGATGGAAGTTTTAACTATGCCATGTAGTTTCTGGTATCGTTCGCTTGTTTTAAAAGGGTTCAAGGACTAACGAACTTTTTAGAGCTTACCCTCGGTTGCACATAAAACGTATAGTCAATATGGGGCATTAATATTCTTTTGTTATTTAAAAAACAAAAAAAAGAAAAAAACATATACAGATTCCTGTTGTGTAATAACAGAGCACGTGGAGGGGAACAGCAGCCCCTCCCTCCAAGGGGGGGTCCCTGTCGGCCCACAGTCTTCTGCATCACTGGTATACACACCTTTAGCGTCCATTTATTATTTAATTAGAACGGATAAGATGTTAAACAAATGCCTTGGTTTCAATTTCTAGTATCTATTGTGTTGGCTTTACAAATAATTTTTTGCAGTCTTTTGCTGTGCTGTACATTACTGTATGTATAAATTGTGAAGGGCCTGAACTAAGGTGTAAGGAACTTTTGTAAATGACACAAACAAAAAACAAAAAACAAAACAAAACAAAAAAACTTTAATGGTTGATAGGATGAAGGGGAAAGTATTTTTGAAAGAATTCTATTTTGCTGGAGACTATTTAAGTACTATCTTTGTCTAAACAAGGTAAAAATTTTTTTTGTAAAGTGAAATGTTCTGCATGCATAATGAACCGTTTACAGTGTATTTAAGAAAGGGAAAGCTGTGCCTTTTTTAGCTTCATATCTAATTTACCATTTTACAGTCTCTGTTGTAAATAACCACACTTAAACCTCTTTGGTTGTCTTTAAGCCTTTCTACTTTTTCTGTACTTCTGTTTTGTCTTTGGTCTCCCGCTGGGGGTGTTTGTGGGACTTGAGCACGTTCTCTGGTTTCTGCTCCATCCTGCGTCTGTCAGTGCCTGCAGCTCCTCGAAGGGGTCATTGGACAACACATGTGAGCGAAGGTCCTGGGAGGGCTGCAGATCTAGGAGAGCCGCCCCTTCTCCTGCTTTCCTCATGAAGCAGAATCCGCTCTAGGAGCGTGAGGCTGGAAGTACGACGGCCCAGAGAGCATAGTCTCATCCTGTTTTAGAAAATCGCATTTTTCTCCTTTGGGAAGGAAATTCCAGGCACTCTCTACATCTGTAGAAGGTGACATGTTCACTTCCTGTCTGGGAAAGGAGTTCTGCACTCCCAGAACTGGTCATGGGGACACGCAGGCCGTTGCAGGACGCACCAGGAAAGATGCATTTTGACACGGTTCAGTCAGAATGGCGTGGAGACCACACGATAATTAAAGGGTTTTTAGATTTTTAAAAGGTAGGTTTTAAAAATTTTATACATCAACAGTTTTGGAAAAAAAAAAAACTATAAGATCATTTAAGCAAGACAGTGGCACTAAAATTTTTAATTCATTAATCTGTTTGGCACTGATACGATTTATGGCTTTTTCTCTTGCCCCAAATCACAAACCTATCTATCTTTGGGGAAACTTAACAATATGATTGCACTAAATAAATGACTTTGACTAGAGGCCAAATTAATCTTTTAAAAGTGATGATAATCATCAGGTACTCAGTGAAATCACATTATTTTCCAGAACCTAAAAGCTGTCGCTGGAGAAGCCCAAGGCCAGGAGAAGGCAGCGTTGGGATCCACACTTTTCTCCAGGGTTCACCATGCAGGCAACATTACCTTGTCTTTCAGAAGACACCTGCCTTATGCAAGGGGGAACCTGTGAAAGCTGCATTCAGAGAGAGGAGTTTTTCTTACATAATCCGCAATTTCAGTAATTTAATCTATAGGCAGATCTTTAAATACAGTCAACTTACATGCACAGCAATATGAAAGCCGCACTTGGAAGGGGAAAAATACACGGCATGCAGACTGGGAGTTTCGAGAAGAGAAATGGCTTACAAGAGCAGCTTTTAGCTCAGATTTACGTTTTTTGAAATTGGAACTTCAGTGTAACCAGGTTTGGGATGGAGACAGTCCGCATCAGCTTTTTGTATTAACAAAGTTACTGGCTCCTTATGTGTCTACAGGTAACTTTGCTTCATTAAACAGCAAAGCCATATTCTAAATTCACTGTTGAATGCCTGTCCCCGTCCAAATTGTCTGTCTGCTCTTATTTTTGTACCACATTGCTCTTAAAAATCTTGGTTTGGTACAATTCATATTTCACCAAAATGTCTTCATATAATTAAAAAAAAACACTAAATTAGTTTAAAATGAAGCAATTTATATCTTTATGCAAAAACATATGTCTGTCTTTGCAAAGGACTGTAAGCAGATTACAATAAATCCTTTACTTTAACCACCTGTTGTTTTGGAAACATTTCATTTGGATGTCTGTAGGAACACCAGGACTTGGTGCCCCTGGACATCAGGAGGACGTGCGCTTCTGCCCACATCCAAGACAGAGTAACATTTCCCCCGTTAGAGCTCCCATAAGACACATGTTAATTATACTCTTTGGGGACTAATTCAGCGCCTTGTTTCTTACTGCTGATAATATGTGGGTCACTAAAACAACCTGTAACAGTTTAACACAGGAACTGCCAACCTCATAGCTGCTAACCCACTCCGTGCACATTGCTGCCTTCCTCTCTACAGCCACTGGCAAGCTCGGTCATCTGTCAGGCTTTGAGACTGACCTGAGTAGACCAGATGCCCCGTCTGACTCCAGAGTTCTTCCTCCACGCAGTCCTCTTGGGCCGACAAGAGACTGCTCCCTGCTGGCTGGAATGCTTCTCACATTCCTTACAGGCTGCTGCCCTTGATTTCACTCATTAATATGGACTACAGAAGAGCAGGAAACAATTATCAGCTCATCCTAAAACTAGAAAACATGTAAAGATATACTCAAATACATTTTTAATATGTCATTTAACTGGTGATCATTCAAACTATTTGCTTCCAGAAAGAGAAGACCAGTTGAACTTTAAACAAATTCAGCTTCATTTTAACATGCTAGATTTCTGGAACACAACATGGCCCTTAAACACAGAACAGGAGAAAAAATGTTTTAAACTTTAGAGTTGGGTGCACAAATTTGTTTATAAAATATCTATAAATGCAATTATTTTCTTCTCAATGTTTATGGAATTTGACCTGTTAAGGGGCAAGGGTGAGACCAGCAGTCCACACTAATGTGCGTCCTTAATTAAAGTGGGTGTCCTTTCTGACTACAGCAGACTCATTCTTGGGATAAGACTGACTCTGTTTCTAAGAGTTTCTAAAAGTGCTCTCAGACGCAAAGAATCCAGCTGCACATTGAGGAATCATTAGCTAAGAACGAAGTCTCTGCCACTGAGCCAGCCAGCCACTGTGCACAAGAACAGTAGAAATCATGCATGGTGATGCATACATAATTAGCGGTTTGTTTGCCTCTGTATGTTGAATGCCCCTCAAGCAAATAGAAAACATTTTCCCTTTATGTTAAAGTCAGTGCTAACGTACTTTTTATAAACTGCAAGTGTACACAGACTAAAATGACTTGATTATGAGTATCTCTGGCACTTTAATTTCAAGTCATCCAATTGTTAGTGCATCAGTTTTCTTGGAAATCAAACAGGGGCTTCCCAAACAACACCGGAGAAGAGAAGATTAGAACATGATCTGAATGGTCAAGCGTGGACCAAGACTATCTCCAAGACTATACCCAAATCAAAGTGAACTGCAGAGCAGTGGGTAGGTAGCTGCAAGTCACCCCAAAATGCAGTGTTTTAACAATCACCTTTTATTTTTTTTTCCCATGAGTTCACGAATCAGCTTGGAGGGCCTGCTGATCTGGAGCCGACTTGGCGCAGTCAGCCCTAATCGTGCTTCCGTAGTTAACCAGCTGTCGACTGCTCTAGGACGGTTTTGCTTCAGGTGGCTTCCCAGCCTCCAGGAGGTTAGCCTGGGCATATTTTCATGGGAAAGGCAAGATTCTAGTAAGAGGGATGGTGGGAAGGGACGGTACAACACTCTGCAAGCCTCTGATTGCATCAAGTCTGCTCCTGTTCCGTTGGCCAAATCCGGTTACAAGGTCAAACCTAGAGTCAGCAGAGGAGAGGGGTGAAATCTGGGATTAAATCAATCTACCACTAGCAATTACTCAGATGCTTTTTCATAGAATTTATGTTGCCAGAACAGCAGTTTCTAGTTTATCCACGGTCTGAAAAACCCATTTCTTTGGCTCTTGATGCCCTGGGCCAGCCTGACCCAGAGAGGGGGTCATAGCTCCTGTCTAGACTGGCTGAGCAGGGGGGGATCATGCTCCTCCTGCTCTCAGAGTTGCTCTATCTGCAGTGTTGCCTCATCTGCTCAATCCTCCAAGGAAGGAGAACTTCATGACACCAGCGCATGGCACCGTGCTGCCTAAATGAATCTGGTGTGTTAACTGTCCGAGTCCAAAATGCAGGTCTCCTGTTGGGCACAATGCGGAAGTCTGTTTCTAATCGAGCTGATGTTCTGATAGCAAGGAGTTCCCCAAGGTGGTCCTCTAACCAGTAGATTGAGACACTTTTTGCAGACATGACCATTAGGAGGCTATGTCAGGTGACCCAAATGAGGGACTAATAAATTACCGCCCAGGCCAGTGAAGGAGAAGGAATGCTGACAAGCTTCCGAGAAGACATTTGCAAACCACACACTCCTGGAATAACATCTCTGGGCAAGAGGAAGGAAGGGAAGTTGTGTGGCTCAGGAAGACTCAGAAAGTCACGGAAAACATCTGGCTGAGAAAAGGAGTCACCAAGACTGGCTTGGAGAGATTGAAGGGGAAACATGAGAAGGTGAGAAAGGGCTCAGCACCAAGGTGAACAAAGACAAGGCCAAGATGCCAGAGGCAGAGGATGTTCTTGGGAAGGCAGGGCAAGGCCAGATAACGTGGAGGGAAAGACCAAGAACTGGCCTTTGGAGGAGGACCTGGAACAGAGCAGTGGGTGCCCAGGAGACCAAAAGGGGGCAGAGATTAAGGTACCAGGTGACCCCACCGGCTGTCTTTCCCCTGCTCCACTTACCAAATTGTGTTTCCGGCTGCACACCCCCAAGCCCTTAACATCACTGGTCACACCATCCCAATGAGGTCAGGGGTGCTCTCTCCACAGATACAGAAAGAGGTCACGTTCACTTGCCGAAGGTCACCAGAGTATAAAATAGTGAAAAGAACATTCAAAATAGGTTGTTTTTAACTCAGAACTCATGCAGGTAGCCACCGTATTAGTCCCCCAGGAATGTTGTTTAAGGTACCACAAACCAT
The DNA here is from genome assembly GCA_004023965.1 of Spilogale gracilis. NCBI lineage: Eukaryota > Metazoa > Chordata > Mammalia > Carnivora > Mephitidae > Spilogale > Spilogale gracilis. The sequence continues at coordinate 73,412 of PITA01000424.1, read as the reverse complement.
TGGCTGCAAGTCTGAGATCGAGGTATTGGCAGAGTTGGTTCCGAGGGCTGTGAGGGAGGGATCTGTTCCGACTTCCCTTCTTGCCTTGTGGATGGCCGTCTTCTCCCTGTGTGTCTCTTCACATTGTCTTCTCTCCAGGTGCATCGTCTCTGTGTCCAAATCTCCTCTTTTTATAAGGATACCAGTCACATCCGATTGGGTCTAACCACACTGACCTCATTGTAACTAATCATACCTGTAATGATCTTATTTCCAAATGAAGTCACATTCTGAGGCAATGGGAGTTAGGGATTCAGCATATGAATTTGGGAGGGGAAATGCAAATCAACTCAAAACAGCCATTGTCCACTACTGGCTGGCCCCCAGAGGCAAGATGGTACAGCAGAAAGAACATGATTAGCTGACTGAATCTGAGGCAAGGCTCTTTGTCCTTGAGGAACTCCATTTTCCCATCTATAAAATGGGATAAATTCTCCTGGGTCATTCAGTCTCTGCATGGAAAGAATGAGTTAAAAACATGTGTCACTGGCACAGACAATCCACCGCTTCCCCAGCCCCATACCCCCAAGCACAGATGTTTCTGCTGCCACAAAGGAAAGAGGGGAAACCCCACAAGTTCTTTGGCTCATTTCACATGGCATCTTCTTTACCAGCACAGACATTTCCAGAACAGGCCCTTAGACGATGCAATCAGAATGCCCCATAGACAGTCCCATGGCAAGCAGAAACGCAAAATCTGAGTATCTGTTTTTGCCCAAAGTTCCCTTGATGCCTGTCAGTGAGCACAGGCTGGAGGCCCGGTGGGAGTGAGGTGGACTGAGAGGCCAGAGCCCGCAGATGCTCAGGGGGCTGGCCACGCCTATGCGGCAGAAATGCAGGAACCAATCCACCGTAGTTCTCATCTGGGGGAATGAAGGTGATCTGCCACGTAAGCGAACACTTCATGATTCCTACGTATACTCTGGGCCAGACCCAGAGGGGAGCTCCCTACCTGGAGGTTGTGGCAAAGCTGGCAGCCGGTCCCATTGGCAGAGGCAAACATCCCTGACCACCCTCTGGCACTCCTCCCCAGCTTGCCACAGGAGGGGTCTGCAGAGCCTGGGGCTCTTGGGGCCCTCGCAATTGGCATGTTCAGGGGCTCTGTGACTGCCCCACTGCCACCCTACAGAACACAGATGGCCCTGACACCGAGGGGCGGTGAGTCATCATGGTGACAGTACAGGGGACAGGAGGTCCCATTGACTGAACCTGTACTACACGCTGGGCCAGCTAACTGGGTCACACCATTTCAACCCAAACCTCTGGCTATTGGTTCCTTTTAGGAGGTAGAAACAGAATCACAAAGTCCATTTAATTGCCCCAAATCACATAGGTAGTCACATTGAGTAGCAATTACCTTGACCAAGGGATGGTAAACACACTTTGGGGGATCCTCGGGAGTCCCAGTCCTCTGGGCCCACAGGTCAGTATTCTTAATTAGATTGCACTCAGACTGCATTGTTATGTAAAACACGAATACTTTTCAACAGGCCCATTTCCCGGTATACCCATCAGCCCAAACTTGACCCTACATGGTCCACATAGGTGACCTCAAACCTGATAACCGGCAAGCTGTCAAATCAACTCATCTGGAGAAGAGGCAGCAGACACACCCTTCCTGTGGCAAATCCTTAGGAGCAAAGTCTGACAGGCTGAGGAGGTCCCTCCTGCGGGGGAAGAGAGGCCTCCCGGGCCGCCACAGCAGGCCCTGTAGTGAGGCAGGCTTCATTCAGAATCACGAGGCCCCTAAAAGAAGCTCCACACTCCAAGGACTCCAGATCAGAGAGAAGTTAGTCTGTGCTTAGGAAGAAGAAGGAGGCATCCCAGTGCCCCCCCCCCCCACACACACACAGTTGGGGTATAATCGCGGGCAGGGTCGTGGCTCAGACTCCTCCAGGAACGGTCTGGATGCCTGACCGGCCACTCTGCTGCCCAGCTTAATGCAGACGGCGAGATTAGCACTGAGGCCTGGCCAACAGAGGGAACATGGGGTGGGGTAGGGTGGGGTGGGATGCAGCTGTCCGGTGAAGCAAGTCAGGAGGGCGGGCCTCCACGGCACCGAGGCAGCTCACATACAAACCACTGGGGGGCACAGCCCCCAGCCCCACTCCTGCTCAGGAGTCACACATACCATGGGGGAAGGCCCGTTCAGGGGGCTGGAGGTGGCCCTCCAGGATTTCACACACCCGAGAAGGCTGCTGCCCTCAGGAACATGGCCTGCTGTGAATAAGCAAGGCTCCTTGTTGATTCTACCTGCAGGTGTGTACCAGCATCAGAGGAAAATGAATTTCTATGCCCTGGGTGCCAAATCATAAAACATTACAGAGGGAATGAATTCCACGATCTCTTCTCCACATGGATCTCTTCTCCATTATGACACACAAATCAAATAGTAAATTACATTTTATTTCATTTACAGAGACCTTGGGGCAAAAAGGTGGTGTCTGGAAAATGGCACACAGGTGAGAAGCACCAACGAGAAGCCTGTTATAAATACGCCAGTGTGCGCTAAGTAGAGTGAACGTAGGGCCCCGGGGGGCCATCTAGGAAGGAGCATCCCCGCTGCCCTCGGGCTGGACCCATCCCCTGCCGGCCAGCAGCAGCCCCCTCCACACCGGTCACCCACAGCCAGAGCACGGACTGCAACCACCACCACCACGAGTGAGTACAGTTCCTTCAAGTCTCGGCAGCAGGTGTGCAAGGGGCTGCCCAGTGGAGCCATCACCCGAGGGAGAAGCTGGGCAGGCCAGGCTCAGGATAATCAAAAACTCACAGTCCAAAGTCCCAAGGCTTGGCACGCGAAAAGTCCATCCTGTGAATCCTGACGCCCTTCTCCCGCTCCACAGACCTACACAGTTCTGTGCCATATGTCCTCTGCCCCCACCTCTGGCCGTCGGTCCCCCTCCTTGCCCCTGGAGTGCCCATCGGTGATGTGGAGTTCCTGTGGGTTCCGCCCTGGAGGGAGAAGGCAGGTTCCCAGGTGCCAAGGTCTACGTGGGGTCTCACCGGCCAGGCACTAGAGCAGCTTGACGTAATTCTGTGGGATCAGCCCCCTCTTGCCATTCAGGGTCCCTTCTAGCCAGCCAGGTTCCCTTGATGTTTGCACTGAAAAGTAAGAGAAACCACTTTTTACCAAAACGCCAAGTCCTTGCTTCCTGTGGAATTCATTGCATTGCTGTGTATCTTAAAAATCTCGACCAAAAGAGAAGGGGGCCCCACGGCCACGCTATCTGGTTATGAATCTGCACAACTGGTATTTATAGGCTCTGCCCCTCACCCTTCAGCCACTACAGTCCCCATCATTCCTCCTGCAGCAGCCTACTAACTAGTCCCCCAGCTTCTCGTCTGGCTCCTTCCAATCCACTGTGCCCAGAGGAGCTCAGTGAACTCTCTAGAACACAGAGCTGATCACATTCCCCTGCGTGAAGGCTGGCATGGACAGGAACAGAGCCCAGCCTCTACTGGTCGGGTGCACAGATACCCAGTCCTGCCCACATCCCCAGTCTCCCCTCCTACTCCCCACCAGCATGTGCATTCCACCTCAAGGCCTTCCCCACCCCCACCTCTTCCCCAGGTGGTCTTCCTCTTAGAGACCTCTAAATGCCCTGTCCTCTGGGGAGACTTCCTCGACCATTCCCAGCACTCCTCAGGCCTCACAGACACTGGGCACCTGTTTGCCACACGGGATGGGGTGCACCTGTGGGCGGGGCCTGCACACACCTGGGCACAGTGCCTGGCAAACTGCAGGTGCCCAGAAATATCCATGACAGATACAGGAGAGAAGGACTGCAAGCTGGACAGCAAAGGACACAGGGTCCAGGCACTTGTCCCCAGGGTTGGGAAGTAAAATACAGAAGCATTTAATGACCCCCAACTGTGGGCACGCCGCCACTCAGGCCTCGGCCAGGGCAGAAGTGGCAGCTGTGTGCGGAGAGGGGAGGCTGCAGATGGCCTGGAGCTGGCCGAGCCATGCAGCTGGGATCGCCCCCCAGAAGAACAGCTACTAGGTATCAGAAACCGGCGCGCTCAGCCATGTGCTCACCCACAAAAGCTTCACAAAGCAACACTTCCCTCACTGTGCACCATTCTAATCTGAAATGTTGGTGCAGCTCTGCAAATGGAGTTCATCACCCACTCATGTGTGGCAGCCACCGTGTGACCTCCACATGGCTGCTCCCTCGGCTCAGATGTTCTTCTCCCTGCCCAGGCCTGGATGACGTCTCCTCAGCCCCCAGAGAGCAGCTGCGGTATCCCTCCCTCCGAGGCCAGTCTGGGGCTCCAGACTAGGTCAGGGCCCCAGGGATACACCAGACATGGTGTGTGTGTGTGTGTGTGTGTGTGTGTGTGTGTGTGTGTGTGTGTGCAAGAGACAGAGAGGGAGGGAGGCTGACTGTGAGTCTCTCTGTTCTAGTCTAGGTTCTAACATGACACTGGAACCCAGTGCCCCCTGCACCATACCTGGTACATGAGGATTTGTTTAAAGAATGAATAAACAAATGAGGGGTGCCTGGGTGATATGACTATTAAACTTCTACCTTTGGCTCAGGTCATGATCCCAGAGACCCCTGGATCAAGCCTCACATCGGGCTCCCTTGTCGGGGACGGTGCATGATCCGCCCTTCCCTCCTTGCCCAAGCCACCAGAAACTCTGGTGGAGGTACCTGTGAATGTGAATGAAAGCCCAGAGGGGCTTTCCCTGCCTAGAAACCGAAAAGCCACTTACCCTGTGGGTCAGGGCAATATGTCCTTTGTGTGCTTATTCAAGCCGTCTAGTTCCATTTAATCCTCCTCCCGGTAATCATATCTCTGATCATATCTCTGTATCTCTTATCTGTATTTCTTGATCCCTGTGCCTCAATGGTCTCAACTTCTGTGAGTTTAGGCAATCACTCTGTACCTTGCAGTAACAATACTAATCCTGTCTCTAGGGCGGGTGCAAAAGCAGTTAAAGATTTAACTGCACCACCCAACTTCCTCAAGTGGGAATAATAAAAGACTGGGGCCCTTGACAGTCAAGAGAGATGGAGAGAAACTTGAGAGACTGAGAGACAAAGCCATGAGACTGAGAGTCTGAGAGACTGAGACAGAGAGACAGAGAGAGAGAGAGAGAGAGAGAGAGAGAGAGACAGAGACAGAGACAGAGAGAGAAACAGAAACAGAGAAGCAGAGAGCAAGAGAGACAGAACCAACTGTTTGCCTAAAGCTAGATTGATGTAACTAAAAGGCTTTAAATAAAGAACCCTGAAGACACAGTTTTCAGGAGAGGAGATCCCCACACCACTCTTCGAGTCCGGTCTCCTCATTTTATCGCCGACTCCGTCACCACCTTCGGGGAACCCTGACTGACCACCGTTGCGGGCAGGCTCCCGGCACTCCCTGATCAACAGGAAGCTTGCTTCTCCCTCTCTCACTCCCCCTGCTTGTGTTCCCTCTCTGTCAAATAAATAAAATCCTTAGAAATAATAATAATAAAACAAATGAACGAGGTACATGCTTTCCAGGCGGTGCAGCAGTCACCTTCTTTGCTCACTCACTGATTTCTAGCCCAAAACTGACCCTCAGAGCAGGATTTTTACGAAGCTCTCTCACTTATTCCAACTCCCCTCCCTCAAGCTGACAATGTCATCAGAATGGCAACTTGGGGGGCCTCCACGGAAAGGGGCCCGAGGTTCAGGACGGAGAGTCTAGGGGGAGACTCCCAGCTGACGCACACCAGCCAGGGGAGCCTGGGGAACTACTGAACCCTTGGGGCCCTGCCCAGCCTCCTTCCCTGCAAGATGTAATTACCAGCACTTAGCCTGGAGGACTGCTACAAGGAGTTCGTAGAATAGCTTATGGAAGAACACCTAGAGGTGCTCATTGTTTCTTCTCCTATACAACATGAATGCCCTCTCTCTCCCACAGAGTAGGTATTAATAGACACGGGCTGAACAGAAGAGAAAGAAAGTTAATTTCCCATAAAGCGGGGGGTGAAGGAGGCCAAAATGTGTGAAACTAGGCAAGGCTGGGAATCCTGCGCCCATCCTCTCACAGACCTAGGGGCTTCTCCACACCTCATCTGTTGCTTCTGCAGCCCTCCTCTCCCCAAAGAGCAGAAGAGAAAGGTCACCAATGTAGAGAGGGGACTGAGGAGATTCTTGCAGTACCCAAGACCTTGGAAGTGCTCCAGGGCTGGAAGGGGACGGAAGAGTGCAAAGAAAGCACCCATGCTGGCCCTCCCGAGGCACAGAGAAGGTGGCTCAGAGGTTACAGATGAAGCCTGTGAGGGTCTCACCACCTCTATGAAGACCTAGCCCCTCCTGGGAGCATCATATCCCAAAAGACCCATCCTAGGTGCACTCTACACTTGGCTGATCAAATCGTTTCCTCCAATGACAGTGTGATAGTTCCATGTGTCAACTTGGTGAGGCCATGGTACCCACGTGTGATTCTAGATGTTTAGATGTACTCAAAAGGGAAATCAGTAGACGCTGAGTAAAGCAGATAACCAGCCAGGATATGGGTGGGCCTCACCTAATAAGTTGAAGGTCTTAAAGGAACAAAGACTGGGTTCCCACAAAGAAGAGGGAACCCAGCCCTTGGACTGCCTTTGGACACAGAGTGCAGCTACTCCCTGGGTCTCCAGCCTGCTGGCCTACCCTGCAGACTTCATCTTCCACAGCTGCATGAGCCAGCAGCTATCCACGGAAAGCAATTCACTCAGTCACAGACACACTCACATCCCATGTGCTCTGTTTCCCTGGAGATGCCTAATGCAGGTAGTTTCAGAAATGAGAACCTCATTTTTGGGGAAGATTCTGACTCCAAGAGGCAGTGAGTATAAAAGAAATGAGGTACTGGTGGGAACCCTGGCTCCTTCATGACTGAGCAACCCTGGGTGGTTTACTTCATCTCCTCTGACCTCCACGCTCATTTCTAAAAAAAGGGAAGCAATAACTCACTTGAAGTTGCTGCAAAGACTAAAATAAGACAATTTACAGGAAATGTGATGCCAGGCATACCCACATCCAAACCCTGTGCCATGCAGGGATGTAAACGTGTACAGGTCTCCATGTTTGCCATGTCCCCTATGCCCATCACTGCGGACCATTCCCTACCTGTCAGCCGCGGAGCCTCTGCCCACCTTGTGTGGGGAGAAGGCCGGGGCCGGCAGCCAGACCACTGTGAGGAACTGCTTGCTTGTGTCCCCCTGGAATTCATACCTTGAAACCCCAGACTCCCCTCCCAAGGGGATGGGATTAGGAGGTGGGGTCTTTGGGAGATGGAGTTAGGTGAAGTCATGAGGGTGGGGTCCCCTGATGGGATTAGTGTCCTAGTCCGAAGAGACCTGACAGTGATCCCTTCCTCTTCTCCCAATGTCCATCCAGCTCCCACCACCACCACCACACCCACCACGGGGTGAGAAAACCGGGAAGAGAGCTCCCACCAGAATCTGGCCATGCCGATGCCCTCTTGGAATGCCCAGGCTCCAGAACTACGGGACATACATTGCTTAAGCCCAAGACGATGGTTATGGGGGCAGGGACCAGCTAGAACTGAAGAGCAGTAAATACCTTCCTCAAACACTCCCAAAGGTAGCGGGCATAGGAATGAAATGGGGGAAGTGAACGACAGATAGTTCCCCCAAATTCCCTGGCTGCCACCAGCCACAGTGCCCTGTGGGGGACAGGTCAGGAGCTCTGCTACCCACAAAGAGAGGCAGTGGAGAGACAGTGGCTCCTTAAAGCCTCCCATGCTGCAGAGGTCCACAGCAGGGCCCTCACTCAGCAAGCACTGGGCGGGGGAGGGGGGCGGTGCTAGGGCCAGGGGCCGAGAAAGGGCCCAGGCCACACACCCTGTCCTTCTGCTTATGAGCGTGTGCCCTGGGTGAGTCACACATCCTCAAGAACCCAATCAGTATGTGATGACAATTATACCAATGCTCCCTAGTTTTTATTGTTATAAAATATATATAACCTAAAATTTACCATTTTAATTATTTGGGAAGCATGCAATTTGGTGGTATTAAGAAACAAACTGAGGGTTGCTGGAGGGGAGGGGGAAGGATAGGGTGGCTGGATGATGGACACTGGGGAGGGTATGTGCCATGGTGAGTGCTGTGAACTGTGTAAGACGGATGAATCACAGACCTGTAGCCCTGAAACAGATAATACATTATATGTTAATATTCAAAAAAAAAAATCACAACACTGTATGACCACTAGCACCATCTCTCTCCCCAGGGCTTTTACACCTTCCCAAACTGAAACTGTGTCCTTGAACACTAACTCCCCATCCCCTCCCTGGGCTTCTGGGACCCTCCATGCCACTTTCCATCTCTATGAATTTGCCCATTATAGATATTACATATGAATGGAATTATACACAATCTGGCCTTTTGTGACTGGCTTATTTCCCTTAACGTAATCCCTTCAGGGTTCAGCATGTCTCAGAATTTCATTCCCTTTATTGGCGAATATTCGGTTATGCATACATCTACCACACTGTGTTTATCTGCTCATCCGTCCCTGAACGTGCAGGTGTTCCCCCTTTTGGCTACTGTGAAAATGCGGTTGTGAACGTGGGTGTCCGAACACCCGTCTGAGTCCCTGCTTTCAAGTCTTCTGCGAGCACAGAAGTGGCACTGCTGGGCTGGGCGGTGACCCTGTGACTCGTCTGGCTGGGGACCTTCCATGCTGTCCTCCAGCAGCGATGTGCATCATTCTACACTCCTACCGACGAGGCACAAGGGTTCCCATGTCTCCACATCCTCGCCAATGTTTGTTCTTTTCTGTGTTCTTGGTAACAGTCATCCTGATGGGTACAAGGTGAAAGAAATCTCCCCGTGGTCTTCCCATGTCCTCCTCATTTACCATCCCGTAACAACAGGGGCGCAGGAGCCAGCGACAAGAATAATTTGCAAGAAACTTTCTCCGGAACAGAATGTGGACTCAGTTCTGGTTTGGGTGTTTTGTTTTGTTTTGTTTTTAGCATAATAAAGACAACATATATGACAAATATTCAAGTATCACGAAGCATCAACATGATACAGTGAATGCCTGGAAGTCGCCGGCGCCTCCCTGATGCGGAGTTTGTTCCTCTGCTAGCCCCGCAGCTAATGGCCAGCTCTTGGAGACCCTCCCACCACGGGGCCCCCTCCAGGGGTGCCTGGCAGCCTATGGAGGGACACCACTCCCCACTCTGATGGGAGGGTCCGCCCACTGAAGAACCGCCTATCTGGAAGGAGAGCAGGACTGACTGGTCACCAGGCATACGTGTTTCCAGAGCTCCCCAGGCCCAGAGAGAAAGGAAGGTCCATATGGCAGTTACAGGGACATAAGCTGCCATGAGACTGGACCAACACTGCCCTCCCTGGGGGATGTGGGAGGCACTTCCAGAACAATGGCTAACCACTCATGTGTCTACGATACACATCAATCTTCAGCCTAGAACTTAAACTCATAGCTTAAGTCCAGATCCAATGGCAAAAGCAAAAGAGCAGGGAAGAGCTAGCAAGCTACTTCCTTACTAAAGATTCCCTTCTCTTCCGCACTCTGGTTTAGGGTTTCTCACTGTTGCATATATTACAAACCACAGAACTACCGCTGATGTGGCCCACAGGCCACTTTGACCTGGATTTTGTCTTTACCAAAGGCCACTGAATGCCATAAACCAATTTCCTTTGTGGCCCACACGAGGTACAAAAGGGGATTACACTGCAAGAGCCTTAATGATAGCTGCTGAGGCTCCCGTGGACAAGTGAACACAGGAAAAAGGTCTGAGACATTTTGGAGGCCAGAGTATTGCTGGTGTGCAGAAAAGAGGTGGTCCCGGCCGCATTCCTGAGGACGGTGCTGTTGCAGTGGCCACCGGGAGCTCTGCCTCGCTCCATGGAAGCTGAGGACCGATGAGCTGCCATCTGTCCTACTCTGTGTCTGTCCTCAGAAGGGAAGACCCCAAACCATTCAAGGAAGAGCTCTGCTACAAACCCTAAGCAGCACACAATGAATTATACATTTTCTGCTAAGAGATCAATTATGCACACAGATGAAGGTGCAGGGTAAAAAGAATAAATCTTGTTTAAGGGCCTCTAACTTTCTGTAGTCCTCAAGAACTAGCCCTAAGAAACAGCTAGTGTCAGGGTGCAGGTTCGGAATGCGTTCCTCTGTGTCCGCCGTGCTTCTCTGTGTCCCTGTGGGAGGATCACAGGGAGCCCGCACAGGACAAGGCACTTACATAAAACAAGATGCTCACTCAGGCAGGAGAAGGTGGCAACACGTCAACAAGGCAGGTGCGGAGCAGCTGGCCTTGAGGGAGGGACTAAGGAACCACTGAGCCAGTGATGCAGACGGAGCTGGACACCAGAACTCCAGGGCACCAGGTCCAAGGGAGGCAGGCCTTGGGCTCAACACAGAGCCCATCCACGGCACACCACAGAGCGCCACAGAGCCACTGCTCGGCAACGGCCTCCGTGGACATCTGTGCCGTTCTCCAAGCCCCGCCTATACCCGTGGCCCCAAAGGCTGCCCTGACACATCCCTGCTGTAAGCACCCTTGAAGATGAGGATGGAGAATCGGATCCAGAGCGAACTTAAAGAACTTATCCAAAGGCACATGGAAAGTAGAAAAGCCAATCTGATCTTAAGCAAAATAATGACAGGGTTGACGATGCACAGCTACCTGCTCTCATCAGGCTCCTCTTCCTAAACACAGGGAGATGAGACACTGGAGTGTGTGTGTGTGTGTGTGTGAGAGAGAGAGAGAGAGAGAGAGAGAGACAAACAGACAGACAGACAGACTTCTGCAAATCATTTAGGGATTCTAGAGGTACAGAAGCTCAATCTCTCATGTCTGACATCTGTTAGCCTTTCCCCTGTTACCCATGCTGGCAGAAACTGGCCCCTCATTCACAGGTCTGTGTGCCCAGAGGAGGGGGTCCCTGCAGTTTGGACTGTGTGGTTCGGATAGCCCTAAGCCCTGGTCAGTGATGGGTTTAGGGTGAGCATCTGACTGTGTTCTGATTATTGAGACAGGAGGGCAGATAAACTAGCGAAGAAGTTCTAGGAATGTTTCCTCATTCATAAAAAAAAAGAACACAGGATGAGGCACCCCCTTCTGTGAGGGTGCAACACAGCTACCATGCCTGGTCTGGAGGCATCTCATCCCACTGGGGAAGTCAGCCAGAGGCCTCTGACCACAGCTGGGAATGGCTCAGCAGAGAGGGATCTACCGTGATTTTGACGATATCTTTGAGAATGGGAATCAACGCAATCTTCCAGATTTAATCACTGTAGGAGCTAATCCATTTTCATGACTGATAGCCAGTTGCATCAGTTTCTGTTACTTGCAGCCAAAGGTAACCTAACAGATAAGCCTTCTACCAAGGTAAATATCTCATGAACAACACAGCCTAAGGGATTTCAGAAGCTCCCAATCAGGTCTAATCACAGGATGTAAAAATTCACCATCATTTCTCAAATGGGTAGGTTTCCACACTACTGCCTCAGCGTTCCCTCCTGCCATGTGGTGTGCCAATATGTGACAGGCCTGGAGTAGGGCAGATATTTTACCATGCTCTCCTGGCAAAATCACATGTATGTGTGCTACAGTGATAGAAGAATGACCTTGATTCTACTCCAAGAACAAAATCCCTTCATAAAGTATAATTCTGTCATATGTGGGGTTCTGGTGGGAGTGTTGTTTGTTTTCTGACACTATCAGGAGTCCCTGGCTCTCAAGAGTACATATCACACGTGGATAGAAATGTATTTTAAATGAGGCAACTTGTGGGGCACCTGTGTGGCTCAGTTGGTTAAGTGGCTGACACTTAATTTCATTCTTGATTTTTACTGAGGTCATGATTCAGGGTCATGAAATTGAGCTCCACTGGGTGTGGAGCCTGCTAAACATTCTCTCCTCTCTCTCTCCCCCTCTGCTCCTCCCCCTAAATAAATAAATGAATGAATGAATGCATACATGCATGAATGAATAGGCAATTTGCTTTCTTAAAAACAATCTCCAGGAAACATTGCATTACTGACAATATACCACTAGGTGTTGTGTTGATATATTCCATATATTCCAAACATTGTGGCTAACACACCATTCCATTCAAGCATCTAAGATCCTCAGAACCCTTTCGGGCAGCTCCACCCACATGCATCACTGTTTCCACAGCAACCAGTGAATGTCATAATGAGCAAGACTGTTAAGGAAGAAATCTGGAGGGGGAGGGGCGGGTGGGAAGAGACAAACAACGAACCGCAGGAGAAATTAAGCCAGGTAGAGTTCCTAAATGCTTCCGTGTAAATATTAAAGACTCAGATAAAATCCACACCCTGGTTTTGATACACAAAGTCGATACCCAGATCTAGAGATTCACACACTATCCAAATGAACAAAAATCACATAAAGCATAAGAATGGCAAGGGAACTATATAAACCAAAATTTTCTGACAAGAGTACTCTTCTGTAACTCAGATTTGGCAAACCTGATGCATGTAGGAGGCTTGGCTGGGGACTGTGGGAGAGGAAAACAAAGGATGCAAATTAGAAGTATTTCTTAATTCCAAGCAGCACTAGCTTCTTTACATCAGGAGAAAGATGTCCTGAACGAAGATTCACGAGTTCAAAGGGCTGGAGAACTGTCAAGATGAAAGCAGAAGTGGAATTCCACCCCCTCCCGCTCCCCCTACAACCGGTGCTCAGTTCCTGACAGCCAACTGGGCCAGCTCTCTCCTGTCCAAAGGGTCAAGCGTTGGGCATGTGCCCCTGACAACCCCACAACCAGTGACTGCTTACTCTGTAGACATTCGGAGGGGGGACAGAACACATGCGACCACAGAGCTCCCACTAACACTTACCATCCTCAAAAATTGCTCCTATTTCAAAAGATAATTCTGAGCTGTGTTCTGCTTCACAGGGATACACTGCTCGGGCCTTGCGATTGACAATGCTGAGAAAGGAACATGAAAGACACAAATTAAAATGTGGGAAACCGGGAGAACTGGGAGGGCGAACCTTACCTCTCCCCAATCCCACCCCTTCCCTAATCTCGTTTACATATCACCAGGGGGACAATGCCTTCCAAAAAACAAAAAACAAAAAACAAAAACAGAACAAAACCAACCAAATAGCAGCAAGTAAACACCAGGAGCATCTACAACACTTGACTTTCAAGTAAATGAGGGGTTTCAAATTCAAATCTTTCTTCAGAGAGCTTCTCTGAGCAGCTTTCACTGAACCTCATCACCTAATTCTCCTCTCTGCCTGGTGGGATGCCCTTTCCTATTGTTCAGCATTATCGGAGCCACAGGGTGTATTTACTCCTACGTACTGTGTTCAGCTATTAGGAAAAGCACCCTAGCTTGAGACAGAAGGAAAGGCAGCGAAGGGCAGAGGCCCACGTGCACCCAGTGACTTGGGCAGTGTGCAGCGGACAGCCATCTGTCCACACGGCAGTCTGCTTCCACGCCATTCTGGAAGGGGTTTGTTGTTCTGAGTCGCCTTTGCCTCCAAAAGGCATTTCAAGGCTTAACTTCTCGCCACTTGTCAAAATGTCCCGTGCCCTTCTGTAGAAGGAGCACACCAGGGGAGGAGGGAGACCATGGTGTCAGCTGGATGAAACTGAAGCAGCAGGAAGTGCCCCACCTCCCTGGAGTGGGGGGGAAGCCAGTGAAGACAAGAGCTTCAGCCTACCACCCAGGACGAAGGACTTGCTAGGCCAGCTCCCTGGCATCTGCACAACAGGCCCATTAAATGGCTGTGTTAACCCCTGTTCCAAGGGCCCCATTCACTTTCATTTAAAAAATAAAAATTTAAAAAAAAAGCATGTGCTTTATATTCATGTATGAGAAGTTCTTCCAGAATAAATGATTTCATCAATGCACAATAAGCACCAGAGGACAGTAGGTTCAAGCAATTCTCACATGAGGCAAAATTCTTCAGAGAATGTACTTGCTCTAAAACCAAGGCACAGCCTGAGACGTTTTCAATGTTGCCCACGAGCTTCAGGAGGCTGGAAGAACCTGAGCAACCTCTTTCATGCAGGGCACACAAGAAGCTGCTCAGGTTGATTGAGCCTGGGTGCTGTCCCTATCTTTGACATCATTTTCCATATCCCGTACCTTTCCGGCGGCTTGTCCACGATGGCGGCAGGCAGAGAGAGGGGGGAAGGCGGGGGCTTGGGTGAAGGAGGTGTAACAACTGGGCTGCAGCTCGGTGTGGTCGGGGACTGCGTGTTAAGCCACTGAACCATGGGAGATCGAGTCTGGCAGGGGCTGTAGGTGGAAGTTTGAAGGGCAGGATTAATAGTATAAAAGCTACAGAATACCAAATACGTGACATCCCAGTCCTAAATGGCTAAGACGATAGCTTCCTTATCTCTCCCGATGATCAGAACGGGACGGAGTTCTCACTGGTCTGTAGCCCTAAGAACCACAGTCCAAAGGAGAGATGCCTTGTACTTCTCCAGGTGTGTAGAGAAGATCGAGTCTTGTCCAACCTAGCACCATATCAGTTCACTAATTAGGACACTAGAATCCAACTGCCATAACCAGTTACTTGAACTTTTGAGGTGCTTATGTTCTCTGCCTACAAGGAAAGTATCACAATCTATAGTCCAGCTCATGCCCTTGTGCTCCAAAAACTCAACCCATGGCCTTTGAATGTTTAAAACCCTTTCATCTGGTCACACACACAGAGAAACTCATAAAAAACTGCAGCTAGAAATCAAGATTCCTCTAGAGCAGGCCAAAGACACATTTAAGAGAAAAACCCATGAAGAGCAAAAAATCCTGGGGACCTTAACGTACTCTAATATAAGTAAAGTTAAAAAAAAAAAAAAAAAAAAGCTAATTTAAAAAGGTCAGTGAACAAACTCACAGAGGGGCCTCTAAACATGAAAAAGAATGCAATAAATAGGTGTGGATCTGAATTAAATTTTTCTTTAGTTATCTCCAAACTGGAAGCTTGTGACTATGGCATAGGAAGCTTACTTTAAAAAAGCAGTGACGAAAGTTGCTCGTTTCAATTACATTTTCAACATACACACATTTCAGTGGCTGCCACACGCAGATGCTCCTTACCTCAAATTCACCCTCTTCAGCTAAAACCAGTTTCCGTGAGCAGCTTCCTTATCCTTCCACATTCCTGAGCACTGCTTATGCTTCTTTCCTCTGTAGCAGAGCGAACATCAAATTCTGTCTATTTTTACTTTCACTAGCTCCCAAGCCGTTGTTCCTTTCTCTACCTTCTCATCATGTTGCTTCATGCCTGTGTCACCACTGGCTCAGCCCCCCATCCATTCCTCCAACTCAAGTGGCTCCACCAGCCAGCCTCAGCCACGAGAGACCTAGTCTGTCCCATACGTCTGTCTCCCCAAGAACAAGCTCACTCCCCAACCTGCCCTCTGCCTCCTTCCCTGATAGTGGTGCACTCTGCCTCAGGTCTCTCCTCACCTCTTGGGCTCCCTAACCCCTCTGCTGGCCCCAATCTGTCCCTTTCTCAGCTCAGCTCCAGGACTGCCTCCCTGAGTGCTTCTCCTTTGGTCTAAGTCACCGGTCTCTGAAGGTCCAGCCCAGTAAGAAATGAGAGAGCAGGTTGGCAGGAGTTATTTGTTCTGTGATGGTTTCAGAGCTTCCTCTTGCCTTTGGGGTAAAATCAAGTCCTTAATTCTTTCCATAGACCCCACAGAGCCAGGCAGAGTGCTAGACACGTGCCATCTTCCATGAACACCTGAACAACCATTCTCCAACTAAAACTGGATTTTACAAATCAAGTACGTAACATATTGCAGTCCTGACTTGATAGATACTTAGTATACTAGAAGGTCTCCTTTGACCAGAAAAGGGGGGAGAGAGTTGCATTTCGTTGATCAGAAAGGCGGAGAGGGTCGCATTCTTAAACATTATTTTTTGAACAATTTATTTACAATCCCCCCATCCAGCCAATTCATGTGGAAGTCATAAAACCTATTTCATAACCAATCCAAGAAACCTATAAATCTCAAATGATCTGTACTGCCTTATCAGAAAATGAACCTTAAGTGGCGTTTTATTAATCAGGAGGGGAGAGAAAGGGGTAAGTGAAGTTCTGACAGAGAATTTAAGACTGTGCTTAGCCAATCGCCATTCCATCTCCCAGCAATCATTCAAGGTGCTTGGAGGGCGGTGGCGGCAGCAGAGGAGATGTTCCACCACACCCCCATCAACTCTTTCAGGTCATAAATAGCCGAGTGATTGAATGACGGCCATCCATCTGCAGAGAGGGAGGACAGCTACAGGATGAAGATGAAGTAACAATGGGGACTATATTTATAAGGCTCTTTAAAAATAAAGATCATAAATTTTATAACTATTATCTACTTAATCCTCACTTTTTTTTTTTAAGTGGTTTGCTTTTTTGTAAAGGAAAAACACTCCTTTTGGAAAATGAAAGAAATGTTGGCATAGCAGGTGCTACAGGTCTAATCCTGTCCCTTAGCTCGGCCTTCTCCATCCTGTGCCAAAACACGGACTCAGACTCAGTGATCCTTGCTCAGGGCCACATTCTCAAGATCAGCCGTTTTTGTTCCTTCGCTGTGGTCTTTCTGATGTCTTTCAACATACAGATGTGCTACGTGATCCAGCATTCAGCAGTTCACCCAGATAAGCAGACTTCTCCTTGAGATTTCTCAGTTTCTGTATTCAGTTTCCTGGGTTCCCCCCACAGTATCTCAGAAGAAGCCTGAGCCAGTCACTTCTCCTTTGGATTCCAGAATCCCACAGGGGCACAAAGTTTGTGAGGTGGAAACTTTTTATTCAAAAGAGGTAGCAAAACCCAAGTCTGGAAACAGTCCCTATGGGGAGGAGGCATCAGAAATCACATGGAGAATCAGAAAGAGGAGACCTATGTGGCAAAACAAAGTCGGAAAATAAACAGAACAGCTGCTGGGGTGGATACAAGAAACTTCTCTCAGGCTTCTCCTTTGGGAAGGACTGAGGAGGAGGCAAGAAGTGGGTAAGTAAACAAAGTCCTAAAACAAGTTCTCACCTCAGCCAACAGAGGCTCCATAAGGACATGTTTCATAGGTGTCTCTCACAAGCAAACTGCCCGAATTTTCTTTGAAGGCAAGAAATTGTAAGCATAAGCTTCTTTACATAAACCACTTCTGTAGTCACAGAATTTGGTGGGGTCCTTTGTTTGTTGGGGTTTTGTTTTGCTTTGTTTTTTTGTAATGAAGATCAGAACTTTTGTTTTTTAAGATTTTATTTATTTGACAGCGAAAAACACAGCCAGAGTGGGAACATAAGCAGGGGGAGTGAGAGAGGGAGAAGCAGGCTTCCTGCCGAGCAGGGAGCCCGATGTGGGGCTCGATCCTGGGTCTCCAGGATCATGACCTGAGCCAAAGGCAGTCGCTCAACCAACTGAGCCATCCAGGCGCCCCGAAGATCAGAAATTTTTAAACTACAGGTGACACATGAACAATGTGAGAATTAGGGACACTGACCCCTATGCAGTCAAAAACCCTCACTAAACTTTTGATTCTCCAAAAACCTAACCCTTGCCTACCTGCCTTCTGTTGACCTTTGGGAGCCTTACCGATAAGAGTCAATTCACCTATATTTTGCATGTTACATCCACATTATGTACTGTACCCTTACAATAAAGTAAGCTAGAGAACAGATGTTTTTAAGAAAATTGTGATGAAGAGACAGGACACTTATACTGCTGTACTATACTGAAAAAAAATCCACATCGAAGTGGACCTGAGTTCAGATCTGAGTGCTCAAGGGTCAACTGTATTTAATGCTTCAAATAGGCTATTTCTATTTTCCCAAAAAGCAGCAGAGGAAGATGTTATTTCTGATGTTCTCTTTCTCTTCTTTGATGTAAAACACTGGGCATTTTGGAAATGGCAGCCCCCAGCAACAGTCTCAGAGTTTCCCTCAGCCTGAGCCCTCGGAGAGAATTAAGCCCTAAGGCATCCAGGCACAGGAAATTAACATCTCTCCTACATATCTAGTATCTAGAATGGTTCCAGCTACCCATGTGGTGGGAGATAATTCTTGATGCGCTTCTCGTGTTCTGTGCAGCTACAGAGCACAGGCACTGCCTGTCTTTGTCCCCGACTACTCTTCCGAGGATGTCTGCAGAGCAAACAGCCTAGGAAGATAGAGACTGGGTCTCAATCTAGAGAAAAAGCAGGCTTTACCCCCCATCATAAAAGATCCGGGTTCCTAAGCTCTGGGCTCCTCTCTTATAACACTTCACATGCAGATACCATCCGGCCCATGGGGCGTTAGCCTGTGGGAAGGGGGACTCAGGGAACTGATAGTCTACTACTGCTCTTATTCTGCATAGTAGTCTTTTGTCCAGGAGTCACGCATCTTCTAGCAGCATCCAGGAAACCACAAGACACAAGTTAAGTGACTTGTAAGCAGAATAAGATTTCAGACTTCAAAATTCTTGATATTAACATCTTTGAGAGAACTGAGAAAATACTTGGACCCTTTCTTTCTTTCTGGCTATGATTCAGAGGAGAATTCTGGTTAAAGAAAAGTCTTTGGGTTAAAAACCAAAAATGATGGGTAATCTAAGAATAAAAAGCTTATTACCTGCTAAAACATAATGAAATATCTTGAGTGTCCTCTCCCACCACTTCCCAAATTTAAGTATCAAAAAACATTTATATCTTTCCTCCTGCTGTCCCTCTACAAATTTTTGATGAGTAGCACTGGCAAGATCACAAACCACCAATTTTATTTAATTATGAGCTGCAACCAATTACAGCAAAGTACCTAAGTACCACATATTTCCTGAAAGCCAACTTGTGGTTTGCAAAAATGGAGGCAGTAGTCGACTCTTCCTGAAAAGCTCAGAAACCACATTTACCAAAACAGAAATAAATTAAAGGGAAGTACTAATATCTGTTTGTTTGTTATCTTCCCAATTTCACACACTAAACTGAAAGAACCTTCTTCTAAACAGACCCCTCTCCATTTTTAGTGCGGGAGAACCAAGATCACCACCTTCCTTTGAGGAGAGATGTTTCCTTCTCAAAGAAAAGGAACAAATGGCAACAAGAGGGCTTCACTAAAAACACATACAGATTTCATACTGCTTCCTCAGAAACTCATTCTTGAAAATACTGGTACTGAAAGCCTATCTGCCGATTCCTAAGGCAGCAGAGAAGTCTCCCGTGCTCCGAGGGGTAGGGGGTGGTGGGCTGGGAACATATAAGCGGGGCATAGAATGCACATTTTTGAAAGTGCTGAGAGACTTCTATAAAAAAAAGTAATAATAATAATTTAAAAAATGCACACTCTTGCTTTGGAGTCTGTCTGTGTTTCAGGGAAAGACCCCGTTGCTTTTGTGGTTAGCAGGAATAAACCCTCAGACACATAAACTTATGACAGTAGCTGCGTATGTATACACTTTACAGTTTATATTTATAAAATGTAACATATCAGCAATATATGCTGCTTCTGATTCAAACTGTGACCCAATCTTTTCCAATAGCAGACTCTACACTCCATGCATATTAAAACTTTTTGGCAGCAGAAGAGCACAAGCATTTCAGCAATGGGGGAGGGGAGTTTGGGCCTCAACTGTTAACATTCGACAACAGCCGCACCAGTCACTGGAGAACTTCTGCATCCAGTGAACGGTTCCTGAATAACACGGACGGGTCAGGCTTTGGGCAGTGCTGGCAACACAAGTGCCTGATTCTGGGCTCTTTGAGCAATGAGCATAATTTAAAATTCCAAGGACCTAGAAGAGGGACAATACATCTCAGAGAAAGAAACTATTGCTTATATAAAGTGATTAAATCCCCCCCCCAACCAAGATATTTGACTGATTATATGATGTCAGAACCACATCAGAAGTTTGCGATGGAATGAAAGATTTTAAAACCTCATTTGCAAGGTCTCTGAGCAGAAGCTAACACATTAGTGAAATGATCTTTCATTCCAGCCTGGGAAACGTACAGCATAAGTCTAGAACAGCTGTCCTGGGCAAAAGTGTTTGAAAATGTTAATAAAGACAGAAGGAAATATTGTAGATCTGTATATTATGGGAAATCTCTGTTCAAATAAATGCCACAGTTCTTCCTTAAGTGCTAGAGAGGGAGAATTCCACCGCCAGCACACTGTTGGTTCCAAATGAGCAAACAGAGAGGGGACAGCAGTGGCATTAAGCAAAAGCCTGCGATGAGAGAGGCGCCAGCACCCAGAGGTGGCTGAGGAGGCTCCAACTGCCCATTGGGAGACCTGGACATGGTCCTTGTTCACTCGTCATTCACGGTCTGAGAACTACCTGTCAGGCCCCATGCTAGGTCCTGGGACACCCAGGAGACTAGGACATCTGCTCTCCCTGACTGCCCAGTCAAGTGAGCAGAGAATGACAAGCTGGTAATCATAACACAGTGTGATGACTGCCACGTAGAGAGCTGCCCAGGGTCCTTTGGGAGAACAGAGGAGGAAGCATCCAACGGTCATGTGGGCCCTGACAAGGCCTTCTGGACGAGGCGGTGTCTGCCCTGCACTGATGCTGTACCGTCGTCCCCCTCCACGCCGTCCCCCTCCACGCCGCTGCTCGCAGCCACACGCTCCAGCACTGGGCCAGCCGCAGCCCACGCACACCGATGCACTCTGCGCTAGCCACGCCCCCATTCCACAGGACCTGCGAGGGGCATCTCAGAAAGCCGAAGGGGATTTACTCTAGGTCATGTGGGTGCTAAAGCACGCTCTGACTAGACTGCACGAAGCTCACAGCCTCAAGACCACCTGGCTGGAACAGAATACAAGGAGAGAAATGGAGAGGGATAGGATTCAGACCCACTCAGAGGGGCAGGACTGTGTGGCTACTGAACGATTATAATCACACAAATTACAAGTGCAGGAAGCACCACCATTCCAAACAATGACCTGGGCTCCCAAGCCAGCTCTGGCTAATCTTCCTATGCTTTTTCCTTTTTTTTTTTTCTTTTGTAAGCACAGAGGACATTTCTCACTAGCTAGAGGCTGTGGCAAGCAGCAAGAGAATGACCTCGGAGCAGCCGCTGGAGGCTGGAGCCCCGCAGCAGTGTCAGCCTCTGGCTCAGGGTCACCCACACCTGCAGCAGGGGTAAGGATAAACTCCCTGGTCTCAGTTTCCTTAACAAAAATGAAAGAAATCATTAACAGGCCAAGTGGCTGTAGAGCTTCAGTGGGGTGAGAGGTGTAAGGCTCCCCACCATGCCGGGCGCTCGCTCAATACTGAATAAATGAAGCCCCGACTACAGGCGTTAGGGACTTTGGAGTCAGAGGTCCCCTCTGCCTTCCAGGCTTACATCATCATGAACAAGCCATTTTCTTTACCCAAAGACAACATCTTAACTATACCAAAGAGGAAAAACTGGAGATATTCAGTGGATGTCACCATTAAAAAACAGAAGAAGTCGCTGAATGCGATGAATGGCATATGGCATCCTGGAATGGATCCTGGAAGAAAAGGGCATGAGTGGAAGAACTCGTGAAATCCAAATCGAGTCTACAGTTAACAGTATTGTACCAATGTGAATGTCTTCTTTTTGACAAAACTGCCATGATTCTGTGTAAGATGCTAACAGCAGGGGAAGCTGGTTGATGGGTTTAGAAGAGTCCTTTATAGTGTCTTTGTAGCTTTTCTGTAAATCTACCAACTATTTCAAATAAAAATTTTATTTTAAATGATAGGTCGTACAAAAAAAAAAGCCCATAAAAACTTTTTATTCACTCAAACACTAAAGACCTCTTGAAATTAGGATCACACCACTTGAAGACATCCAAAAGCCACAAGGAAACCTTTTGCTTGGTTCAATGACAAGAAAAGATTCATAAGGGTTATGTTTAAAAGTCACCTCCACTGCCTACCTTAAGGCAATTAGCCTCACTTGTTGAAACTGGGTTTTAAGAAAGGTGTTTTTTCCAAAAAAATTTGCTTTATGTATAGGTGAGATCGAGGTTAGCAAACTCTTCCTGGAAAGGGTCAGATAGTGAGCACTTCAGTGTTTGCAGGTCAGAGGGCCGGTCTCTCAGCCCTCCCCTCTGCCATCACCGCTGGGCAGAGACAATGTCAGTGACCTGGTGGCTGTGTGCCAGTAACTTTATGTATACAAGCCGGCAGAAGTGGGCTGCACTGTGCTGACCCCAGCACTAGAGGGACCAGATGAGAATCCATTTTGGAGTGGAGCGTTGGGGTTGATGACAATGATGGCAAATTCCCCTGGGCCTGAGAAACCTCGGCCCCCTCCCCCGGTCTACACTGGCTTGTGGTAGGTGGTCCCCACCATGTGCCAGTGCCCAGGGCTTGCCCAAGCAGAAGCTCTCCTCGTCAGCTGCTCATGAACATCTCCTATGCCCAGGGGGGACAACAATGTATCAAGCCAGCACATAAAAGCACTACTTTGATCACTCTTGAGAGAAAAAAGTCTTTTGCAGGAGGAGGGAGGAGCCCCACAGGAAATCACTCGAGCACAGCTAAGATAAGGCCTTTTCAAGTTGGACCCAGCCACAGCGAACACACGGTCTTCCCCTCCTGCCATGAGACACTGAGGCTCCTGGGGGTTTCCCTCCTTAAGAAGAAAGGATACCACCACTTAGTCATTCTACAGATTACAAAGTTCACTCCACAGCTGATCATTTTCTTGGGTTTTGCTATAAAAGAACTGTCTTAGAATTATATCTCTGACCCATCTTTCACTCTAAGAGTGTTTGTTCCCCAAATCCCATTTTTCTTCCTTCCAGATGATCACTGGAATGAGGTAAGAGGGTTGCACTTTAGCTTGCCAGCTGAACAGAAAAGGAACTGAAGCTTCATTTCAGAAAATGATGGGGCATTAGAGGTCTCAGCATTGAGGTCTTGCGGGATAACTGAAAGAAATGTTTCTACCAACTCAAGTCTTATGTGGAAAACAACTGCCACCCGGTGTGAGGCCTGAACATATAACACAGGGCCTACCAATCTCAGCTCAAAAGGGGTATAGCATTATTCTGCTAAGAGAAACCCTCAGTTACTTACTAAGCTGGTTTTATGAGTTACCTGTTCTAATAAGTAAGCTATCCATACTGCTCAGCATAATTTACAGAGTGGCCTGGTGCCAGTGGGTGCCCCATGCTTTGGTCATGCAATATCCAAAGGCCCTATTCTCAGCAGGTTCTACAAAGGAGATTCCTAAACAGAGAGGCAAGAAAAGGATCCCCAAGTGGAGTCCTTCTGGGCCAACCCATTAGGCTTTTCCAGGACCAGAGAGGTTATTTTCCTATAGTAAGATTATGGAACCGATGATACAGGAAGTCAGGTCAACTTAAACTAAGAATAACAAATTAGGTTCTCAGAGGGAAGCAATCCAGACAGGTGGCCACCTGGTGCTCCCAGGGGAGCAGTGACTGGATTTCATTAGATGGGATACCTTAAAACTTCACAATCCAGAGGGGCAGATGTAGTGATTCCCGCTCAAGTTGCTGAAAATTCCTACGATGGGCAATTCATTGCTTTCATCTCTTTTTTTAAACTTATGTAACTTAGGTTATAAAAGCATTGTGTTCATTTGAGTCAAGTTGGGGGGGGCAGATGAGGGGAGAGAACTTTGAAGAGATAAATTTCCTATTTTCTTTTTAAACAATAATCATAAAAATAGAGGGGAAAAATACAATACCAATTTCTAAGTGAACTGACTGCCCATGGCCAAGGGTTGGGAGGCAGTAAAATTGAGAGGAAGTCTCCCTGAAGGGATAGAGAAGACACAAAAAGCAAAGAAAATGAGATGAAGGAGATGGAAGACAAAGCATCCATATAACTGCTATCTTCTAATTTTAGGTATGTGCCAAATTTCACACAAATTTGTTAAAAACTATTTGAGATGATTAATTTTCTGAACTTCACATAAATCACTCAGGGTTTGTTGTGGTATACTAAGCCACAAATCGAACTTCAAGGGCTCCCAGCAAAATGTGTCCATCAGCTTTTCCTGAAAAGCAATCATGGAACCAACAGTCAAGTAATTTAAAATGCCAAGAAGTTGTCTAAGGGCAACCTCGAATTGTTTGCACAATTTAAAGGAAGAAAGTTATTTCATTGACAAACACACAAATGGTTATCAGTGAGTACACACAGCGTCGGTAGATGACATGCAGCACCAGGCTGTAAATGGGGGTGGGAGTCTACTGTCTAATGACTGCAAGTACCTAACATCAAGTCTGGGTAGGCATGAATGTGCCGCACAAAAGGCAGCTCTGGGCAGCAACCAGGGAAGATGGGTCAGGATCTGCTTAATATTCAGGATAAACTAACCAAGCTTCTCATCAGATGGCACAGAGGGATCTACTGGTCCACCAGAGCACAGGGTGAGCTGTCCCTTGGGATACCAACATTCCCAACCACACAGACATATTCTGTGATGCTGCCATCTTGGAGGTGAGGATGCGCTGGCAAGAATGGGGTGACCCTTTTTATTTGAAATCTATAGAGGAAAAAGATAGCAATGGCGGGTATTTCTTCAAAAAGATTTTCTTTTGTGGCAGGGAACCTAAAAGGATTACTGATCAAGAACCTGCTCCATCATTTACAATTGAAGAAAATCTGTTTAGACAAAACGACTTTATTGGGGGGAAAAATGACTTCAGAACATCTGAAATACCTTGACCTATGATGTAATGTCCTCCAAGGAGACTGAGCTAGCAATTCTTCACCGGCAATGAAGTCACCCGTCACCTTACCGAGTGTACAGGTAAGTAATAGTTCCTGATTGGTTGACTGCAATGAATAATACCCACGAGTCACAAACCTCAGCAGAAACCCAAGAAATCCAATTCTGCTGTATTGTTTTCTACCTGTCAGAGGCTACAGCTGTATTTACACACCGCCTCTATCTGAATCCCAGCTGCTCTAGGTTTTCCTCTGCAAATTTGCTTTCCAGTGGCCAGGGTCATGGCATTGCTGCACGGCAGAGCTACTGGGGTCCTATGTGACCCACATACATTTGTCTGTGTTTCAGGATATGGGATAAAGGCAAGTGTAAATTTTGGAATGGAGAATCACTACCCTGGATTAAAACTAGGCAGCCCAGGTGCTGCCTCCTTTTTTAAAGCCCTAGCTAGAGTTTTAATGACCCCACGGCAATTCTGGTTTCACTAAAAGGAATCTTAATCAGTATTTACACAGAGCCTACTACATTTAATACTGTACAGCTTGTGTGCAGAGATCATGGATTTAAAAAAAAGAAAGAAAGAAACGAAAACACCACATAATGAAAATCCCATTTACAGATGCTAAGGAAACAAAGAAAAAAATGCTATGAAGAGAAAATGGGGAGATTAATTCTGTGAAATTCCTGGAGGAAGACTCGTTAATCTTTATAAGGAAGAAGATGGACCAGAAACAAAGCACAGTTGCTTAACAGACATACAATGTTATATAGAAAGAAATGAGATTACCAAGAGGAAGACATTTTTATAAATACATAATATTTTATTTCCCATTTTAAGAACTATGTCAAGATCACTAAAAAGTTCAAAGAGTTATAAAACCCAATTTCTATCATCAATAATTTCATAATCTATCTTGGAGTGAGAAAAAGACAGTGTTATGGACTGAATGTTTGTGTCCCTCCAAAATTTACATGTTGAAACCCTACCCTCTTCTGCGTGATGCTATTAGGAAGTGGGGCCTTTGGAAAGTAATTAGGATTCAATGAGGTCATGAGAGTAGAATCCTCATGAATGGAATTAGGTGTCTTTATGACAGTCACAAAGCCAGCACTCCACAAATCAAAAGCAGGCTCTTGCCAGAGCCCGGCATAAGGACACCCTAATCTTGGAAATCTAACCTCTAGAACTGTGGAAAATAAATTTCTGTCATTTATTCGCCAAAGTATTTTTGTTATCACAGCCTGAACAGACAGGCAGCAGGCAGATAGAGACTTCGATATGAATATACAGATACACATATGTATGCACCACTTAAATATCAACTAACACGAAAAGGTAAATACTACCTAATACGAGAAGGCACTATTTTCCTCATGTCCAGCATCGGGTATAGACGGAAAGATATTGAGAATCTCCCTACAGACTACAGCACTAGAGAAAGCTTCCTCAAGGTGGAAACTAAATTAGACCCTAAAGATAGGTCAGAGCGCCTTGAGCAAAGAAAGGGGGAAATATTTCAGTCAGAGTGAATCAAAGTATGGGGGGGGCAGCTACCAGGGGAACTTCAAGACAGCAAACGCACCATTTTAAAACAAAAGATAAGAAGAAATATCATTCATCCTAATTACGCTCCTCAGGGAGGCTGTTTACAATCCACATATGCCTGGCACCAGGGGCATGAGAGGGGCAGTTGTCTGAATCACCTGGCATTCTGTTAGAAATGTATACTTGGAGGCCACCCCTCAAGCCTCAGGGTCACTCTGGGGGGCGGGGGGCCAGCAGTGGGGGCTTCGCAAGCTCTCCAGGTGATCTTGGTGAGTGGTCTAGCTTAAGACACACTCCTTACTTCATGATAAATCTGGGTTGAAATATGCTTACAAATAAACCCTGCAAAAGATATACAAGAAACACTCTATATAATTAAGAGAAATATCCATCCATTTTAACCAGGGCACAGAAAAAACAAAAACAAAAACAAAAACCCAAAGTCTTAAAGTAGGAGAAAGTCTACATTGTAACAAATCTCCCTTCCAAACTGGCTTTAACTACTTATTTTCTCCTCTCCCTTTTTGGTCTCTCAGTGCTGGAGTGCTTTCCATGACATTTTAAAATTTGTATGAAAAGGAAGCTGGGGAATTCACTCCTCGTTTGATTTATGACCAAAAATATCAAGCCCTTCATGTTTCAGGCATGAACGTGCTACGAATTGAGCACTGGCTATATCATGGCTCATAATGTCACTTTCCTACACAGCCACTCTGGAAGAGATAGGACTAACTAAACTGATCTCCACTGTGATAACGCTTACTGAAAGAAATAATTAGAAATCTGGTTGTTGCTTTAACACATACGCATGCACCCACACGCGCCCGAGCGCCTAGGATTAGATTCTTGGTTCCTATGTAACCACTGTCACTGGTGCTTGGAGTACTAAAGTGAAAAGAGAATTTTTACCCGGGAAAAAGAATAATAAAAATGACAAGCATATTTGAGTAATATGCAATTTAAGTCTACAATGTACAGTCTCTGGCCATATAAATATACATATATTATAATCTTACGAAAAAAAGATCTCATCTGGAGAATGTTTCCATATTCTCATATTCTGAGTTTCACTTGCAGTTTCAGTTAGATTTTCAGTCTTTAGGTCACCCCCAAATTTTAGCATACCAAAATTCTCCCAGCCTCTTTTAATACTTAATTAAGTTCATAATGATTTCATGTGAATCCAGCAGTAACTATAAAAAGCCAAGTAATGTGAGGGGTGCTCTCCAATTCCATTTAAAGTCCTAAGAATGCCCAGCGAGGGTCAGATGACATCATTATCTATGACTTATTTTAGGCAACTTTGATTTAAAAAAAAAAAATAAATTTTAACTTTGAAGAGAAGACACCCAAATACTCTCAGGCTGAATTATGAATGTATTTTTGGATGTAATTTTATTGACTAATCAAGTAATGGCATGTAATAATTATTAGTAGGGTTCCTTTTTTATTTTTTATTTTTTTTATTTTTTTTGGTTCTCCAAGCATTTGTTTGAAATTTGACACTCTTTGGATGTCCCAAACCACCACCAATCTGCATTTACTGCACAGCTTGGTCAGCACAGAAAGACGCACCATGTAGTCAGACCAGGTCCATGATATTGTTTGTATTAGTATTATTTGTCCCGATATACCTGAGTGATATGCACATGCCTGTCACTAAACCAAACTGAGAAGACAAAATCAGGTATTTCATCCATCAGTTATCAAGTATGCAGGGTGTTATGGAGAAGATAGAGAACACTAGTACAAAACTCTTGAAAATTCAAACAACTAAAAATATCATTCCACAGATAGTTTTGGGAGTTTATGTATGGATCACAATGCATGCATTCTCTATGTCTAAAAGTTTGCATTACTAGTGAGAAAACATCTTGAGTATCTGAGTAGGACAATAACAAGTTTCCTTCACACAACCCAAAACTGCCACAAATTAAACACAAAACAGATCTGAAAGAGCACCCAACCACCCTTCCACACTGGGATCACAGAGACACTTTCAGGGAAGGACTTTCTGGACCATCCTTCCTTAAGCAATCCCACTGATTAGAGAACAGAGGCCCTTAGACCTAACACTTTCGTACCCACTCGCCATGTGAACTTCAAAATGAAGGTCACAGCCCTCCTTTCCTCAGCACCAAAGAGAAGCACAGCTACTTACACAGGGGATGCCCAGTCCCCAAAGCTGCCCCCATCTGCAAGAAGGTGGTTTCTGTCTGGTCCGAGAGGCCCATGGACAGCTGCAGTTGTGGGAGAAGGGGTGGAAAGTGAGTCGAGAATACCGGTAGTGGTGTCCTCCTTAGGAAGGTTAGCACTGTCACCTAGGGAGGAAAAAAAAAAACAGCATGAAAATTCAAACACATACTCAAAAGGGAAAAAAAAAAAAAAACCTCCACTAATAATTAAATGGTATCACTTGATAACTCAAATCAAATTAAATCCAAAATTACACTTATAATTCACCCTGAGATTATTTGGGTGCCCTCTCTGTAAAGTTTTTGTTTTTGTTTTGAACCAAAGATGCTTAAACTAAATCACAGATTACACACAGCAAAGAGTGTTTTCCCCACAAGAAAACACAAGAATCAAAATCAGATCCAACAGAAGATGAGAGCCTTAATGGCGGCCACAATGACTTCCTAGTCTCTAAGGGGGACAGTTATAAATCAGTGATAACTCCAAAAACAATTCAGAGTAGTATACCAGTCCCAACTTGGCCAACATCTCCCTTTCTAGTCACCAGATGCTTCTGTAAGACATTGCCAGTCACCACTTAGTGCATAATAAATTCAGCAACTCTAAAGGGATCTTGTCTTCTGAGCTAGTATTTTGGATTACAACTTAATAGTCGAATTTATTACAATCCCAGACATAGAGAAACTCCCATTTCCCAGGGAACATTAGGGGAGATGTTATAGAAGAATCAGGCTCCTGCAGTGACTGCAGGGAGGACTTTACACCAAAACTAAAAAGCATTTTTTAAATGGGTTACATGACTTTTTCATTTACAGAGGACCACTTTATGGAATGGATTTAGTATCATTTGTACATTTTATGGGCTGGGTGAAAAAATGGAGAAGATGGAAAAGAGCTCACAAAAGCAGCTGTTCTCTTCAACTGGTCTCCTTATCTTCCTGGTACTCCCACCTACCATAATATTCCGAAACA
Source organism: Spilogale gracilis (assembly GCA_004023965.1). Taxonomy (NCBI): domain Eukaryota; kingdom Metazoa; phylum Chordata; class Mammalia; order Carnivora; family Mephitidae; genus Spilogale; species Spilogale gracilis. The sequence goes on along the minus strand of PITA01000424.1, from coordinate 44,031 downwards.
GCACCTTTCAGAGCTGGGAGCCTTTGGCCACATTCACAATCCCCATTAAAATATCAACTGCTCCAGGGTGCCTTGCACAGGTAGCAATATTCTATCAAGAGGCACTGATTTAGCCTTGATTTCACAGATGATGGGTCATAACAGTAGATCCAGAAACTGTCACGGAACAGAACTGGAGGATCTATTCTGTTGTACACAACCTGGAGCGTACCATACCCCAGCCAAACAGCTTCTAGCCATTTAACCTTCATTTCTCCTTAGTCCCAGGTCTAGACCTAAGGAGCCCCAGGTCCTAGAAAAGGAGTATGCATGAATGCCAGGAAGCCATCTTGGATGGATTTCAGTTCTAATAATGAAGCGCAAGAGAAATTCTGGGCTCTGATTAAGCTAGATCCCAAGATGCTAACCTTGAAAATTGACTGTATGACACAATTCTTATTTAACTTTAACCCAGCTTACAACTCAGGCTAAGAAAGAGAATCTTAGAAATGGAGAGCTAGAAAACTTGAATTCAGGAAAGTAGGAGGTACAGATGGCGGTAATGGTTCAAAAAAAGAATTCTTTATGGGAGTAATTAGGAAGAACCAGGATGATCGTGGGCAGAAGATCCTGGTAAACGAGAGTTTTCTGAGCTTTTTCTTTCCTTAAGTATGTTGTCATCAGGGAAGGTGAGAGGTAAGTTGCAACAAGTGATGAATGCAACCCCTGTGGGCGGGTCTTCTCCCGGGTCTCAGTGTCCCTGTAAAGCTTTGCTCAGTGCCCATTTGCAAATGTGCAGTCTGGAATACTGCATGATTCCTCTTTTGGTGAAGTCACTTTTTCTACAGCCGTTCACCACAACAGTGTTTAGTTAATTGGAGTATCTCAGCCCCAAACACATGGGGCAGCTTTTAGGCAAGTAAACCATAACCCACTGATAGGCCACTATGATTTCCCTTTGCTTTATTTTCATTCTGGCTACAGTCCACTTTGAAACTAAGGCTACCTCTCCTCCTGTGTCTGGGGAGTTCAAATCCATCCAGCTCTGTTCTGTGAATATGCTCAAGAATAAGGGGCTGGAGCTCCAGCTTCCCGGGGAACTCCTGAATATGTACCTAGGCAATCGCTGCCAAATTGGGCTTGGCTAGAAGTAGCAAAATACGATCAGCTCTGAAGCAGAACAGGATCACCTCAACGTGAGTCAGACACGAGCAGCTTCCTGGCTTCGGCAGGTTGGTTCCTGGCCCTCTGCTCTCTGGGCCTCATGCCCTGTCTCTAGGGCAGGGCATGACATAGCAAAAATAGCAAATGAGAGTCTGGGGCCAGTTATTCTCTGACTCATTCCTACAAGGAGAAGCCTTTCAATGAGAAGCAACTTTGGGGAAGTGGAAAGCAAGGATCTAATGTTACTTCCAAAAGACGCCTGAGATGTTTTGACGACCAGATACACTAGCTCAATCCACAAGGCCTCTAATCCTTTTCCCCAGCAGACTGACACAGCACAAACGGTCATTCAACATATTAAATCACATTCTATTGCGAGAATTTCTCTCTCCCGTCCTGCCCAACAGTAGCGATCTGAACCCTCCAGTGAAAAGAATGTTAGAAGAAGGGAATATGTTTACACAAACTGATCAAATGAAGAGATACCTCAGCCTACTTTCTATGCAGACAGATTGCCTTTCTCCTTCAGTGTTCTGGAATGAGAATATCTACTTAAGAATCACTGAGTTTGAAGAAATGGACACAGAACATCTCAGGCACATATAAACATTAAATCTTGTAACAATTTCTGAAGATTTAATTCCCCCAAATCAAACTAGGACTTTTTAACTGTATGAAAATAGTAAAAACTTTTCCCGAAGAACCTCCACGTCCAAATGATTTCTGGATTAAAGATTTTAAAGCCTATGAAACGGATTTGTACTTGAGAATTAAAGTCGGATACTCTCATCATTTCTCACCTTTCATTTCTTTTGAGTGTCACACAGCCTCCTCCCGTAGGTGCTACCCTTTAACAGTCACCTACAGACACACGAATCACCTGTGAGGAACAAGGCTGTTCCAGTAAGTGAGCAGAAATGGTGCTGAAGGACTTTCATTATGAACAGACTCCCAGAGAAGAAACTCACTAGAAATAGAACTACCACCACCTAGAAGAGAAAATGACTTCTTCGCAGCATCCAGCTTCATTCCCACCTTCCCACAAAGCACTTGCCAGCTGCCTGTCCTTCTCCTTCTCTCCTTTCTCACCATGAGAAGCAGGAAGCAAGTTTGCATTCACTATCACCTAATGATTTCATGACCTGGGTTTAATTCCCCATTTCCATTATACATTTTTTGAGGGAGACCAGGTCTCAGTCTCGGTAATCCTTGGAGGACGCGATGCAGGGCCAGGCAAACCAGGAAGCTGCAGGAAATACTGTGGACTCAATGCCACAGAAATACTGTGAATATGGAAAGCCAGTGCCTCGAGGAACTAAGTAGGAGAGAGAAAATCTACAAGCCTCAAAGTATTGTTACAGAATCTGTACACCGCTTCTAATTATCATCCCACTCCCCTTTCAAGCCACAAGTATCTTTCACCTTCTTTATTCAATCAACAAGCGTTTACTAAGCCTCTACTTACATACGAGGCACATCATGGCTGCTGAGTTGTCAAGGTGAAGAATCAGTCCCTAACTCGAAGGTGCTCACAGTACGGCACCGAGGACAGTAAGCCACAGACTAACACAGCAGAAGGTGGTGTCGGTCACACCACCATGGTATCAAGCAGTTTTGAGATCCAGAGAAAGAAGTTTCTAAACCTGCCAGTGGGGGAGGGAGAAAGACGTGGAAGTCAGGTAACAGGAAAAGAAAGAAATCATTGCCAAACTTGCAAGGGAAGTACCCCCGACAGAGCAAATATCATGGTTGAAAGCACAGAAACAAGAGAGAATGTGGCAGTTTCCAGAGTAGTTTTCCAGTGGGTAGTTGGATTTGGCTGGAGAATAAGGTCAAAGGTGGAGAGTAAGGATATGAAGTGGGGTGACATAAAACATTAAGGTCAGGGCGCCTGGGTGGCTCAGTTGGTTGGGCGACTGCCTTCGGCTCAGGTCATGATGCCGGAGACCTGGGATCAAGCCCCACATCAGGCTCCCTGTTCGGCGGGAGGCCTGCTTCTCCCTCTTTCACTCCCCCTGCTTGTGTTCCCTCTCTGGCTGTGTTTCTCTCTGTCAAATAGATAAAAATATTAAAAAAAAAAAATTAAGGTACCTGACTTTGTTCCATAGGCATTGGGAAGTTACTGCAGGGGTGAAACACTAAAGTGACAAGATCCAGAGAACGGATTCAAGAGATATTCAGTAGTACAGACACTAGGACTCCATAAATAAAGGTAAAGGGTGAGAGAGAAACCTAAGATGACCGTCAAGTTCTTGGCTTAGGCAATGACACAAATGGTAGAACTACTGATTGAAATAGGGAATAAAAAGCAAGGAACAAATTGGATGTGGGAGATAAGACCGGTTGCAGACATCTTGGGGTATGGGTGTCAATAAAAAATCCAGGTGAAAATACCCAGAGGAGAACTAGTTATACAACTGCTGAGCTCGGGAAAGAGGTTGGGGACAGTTGTTTGGAGCTGAGTGTCGTGTAGGTCAAACTGAAGTCATGGCACTGGATGGAGGACACAAAGGAAATGATGTGGAAAAATGAAAGAGAATCTTGGAGGAGCTTCAGATGCAAGGAGTAGGCTTCTCCTTAAAGCAAGATTATTGGCAGTAGCAGAGGTGGTAGTGACTGTTGCTGCCCATATTATGATGAATACAAAAAAGTGTGATTTTGCAAATATTTAGGATTCTCTCACAGGCATACACTGTATTAAACATTGGGCAAAAAAGCATGGAAGAGGACATGCCTTTCACGATGGCTACTACATTTCACTATTTAGTCTGACATGAACAGTGGCTTTATTTTCATGATAGACTGAAACTTAGGGCAAGAAGAGGAAACAAGAACTTGATAGCTCTATGATATCTAAAAATGCAGAGGATGTTCATCTCTTTAAGTTTAATAGACAGATCAACTTTTACGTCAGCAGCTGAACTTGTTTTGATGATGACAAACAATTCTCTCAATTCATCTCTGGTCATTTCATATAAGTAGAAGTGCTTCTGCATCGTTGGAGGGAACAAGGCTTTGAGGTCTCCCTTCCATTTCATTCATTTCCTTCTCATCTTCTTGTCAAACACATTTCCTAACTGTTAAGAAGTCAGGGATAGTTTCCTTTGAATCTCTCCCCTGTTGTTTTCCACAGTAGCCTAAAATGTGTGTGTCCATTAAGGAACCACAGAAGTTTTAGGTTATTCCTCAGAAATGAACTGTCTCCACGGCAGCAAGAATATTCCATGTTTGGGGCGCCTGGGTGCCTCAGTTGGTTAAGCGACTGCTTTCGGCTCAGGTCATAATCCTGGAGACCCAGGATCAAGCCCCACATTCTCCCTCTCTCAGTCCCTCTGCTTGTGTTCCGTCTCTAGCTGTGTTTCTCTCTGTCAAATAAATAAATAAAATCTTAAAAAAAAAAAAGAATATTCCATGTTTTTCTTTCTTAAACATCCTGCCTTATGGTTTAGCAGAAGTAAGGAAGAAAAGGAAGAACAGTGGGACAGAAAAAAAGGGCAGAAGAAGCATAGAAAGAGAAGACCTAGCGTACTAACCAAGCTTCATTCTAGTGAGCCTCACGGTTGCGCATCTGGGCTCACCAAAAGGTAACCGCAGACCACAGCTGCAGCTCCACTGACACACACGTGTGCCCCATCAGGCTGGGAAGATCATAGGTACTCAATATCAAACAGTTCACCTCTAGGATCAAAGAAGCATTTACTGAGAGCAAAGTGTCTATACTTACAGCACTACGGTAACACTTTTACAATAAAGCCTGGTCAGGAAATTTCCACTTGAGAGGGCAATGAAATTTGAGGTGGAAACTCACCCTTCCCTCCCACATATACTGCCACCACTACCCCCAACAAAATGATGATATTTTAAAAATAGAAAGATGCAACTGCACTCCAGATTTTGTTAAACCTGTTTGTGAAACAAAGGAGACACAGTTTCAAAGGTCAGTGGGAACATAAACCAAAGGACTACTGGCTCCAGGACCTGTGAAAACCAGCAGAACCAGACAGACATTTAAATCCGGTGGTGTCCCAAGTACAACACAACCACCATCCACCAGGCATGGGGCAGGCGGTTAGAACCAGGCTGGGGTTGGGAGAAGCTCTCTCCATGTGGGGGTTGGGAGAAGCTCTCTACGCAAAATGGAAGCCCAAAATCTATGACTGAGTTCCCCACTTGTCTGGGAAACTAGATTTGACATGCCTACCCCACCCACCCCCCTGGATGTGATTTATGAGCAGGAATAATAAAACCTGGTTCTGAACCAAAGCACTTAGGTTGAGGCAACAGCCAGAGAGGGAGTAGAAAAGAGAAGGAGTTTCCAACTAATCACAACAATGACTATGCACAAAAAATCCTCCTTTATGACAGAATTACACAATTTCTAGAACACAAAGAAAACTAGGATAGCAACTCAACAAATACAAAAATTCCGATATTTAGAACTTTGTAATATAGAATGAAAGTGAAATAGACAACATCAGAGAATAAATAAATTGAGAGGAAGGATACTTTAAGAAACAACGATTCTTCAAAATTAAAGGAACTTCAGAGACCTCAACCCAAAGAACTTAGAGTGCCAAACAGGGGAATAAAAGAAATATCGCATGATGGAAACACATTTCATGCTCATGGATTGGAAGAACAATATTGTTAAAATGCCTATACTTACCCATTCAGTGCAATCCCTATCAAAATAACAAAAGCATTTTTCACAGATCCAGAATAAATAATCCTAAAATTTGCATGGAACCACAAAAGACCCGGAATAGACAAAGTAGTCTTGAAAAAGAAAACCAAAGCTACAGGCATCACAATTCCAGACTCCAAATTATATTACAAAGCTGTAATAATCACAAAGTATGGTACTGGCACAGAAATAGGGACAGAGATCAATGGAATAATATAGGAAACCCAGAAATAAACTCATAATTATATGGTTAATTAATCTTCAACAGAGCAGGAAAAACTATCCAAAGGGCAAAAGATAGTCTTTTCAACAAATGGAAAAATTGGACAGTTATCTTCAAAAGAAAGAAACTTGACCACTTTCTTATATCATATACAAAAATAAATTCAAAACGGATTAAAGACCTAAATGTGAGACCTCAAAACATAAAAATCCTAAAAGAAAACAGAGGCAGTAACTTTTTTTGACATTGGCCAAAGCAACTTTTTTCTAAGCGTTGTCTCCTGAGGCAAGGAAAACACAACCAAATATACACTATTGGGACTATATTAAAATAAAAACTTTCTGCATAGTGAAGGAAACAACAAAACTAAAAGGCACCCTGTGGAATGGGAAAAGATATGTGCAAATGACACATTTGATAAAGGGTTAGAATCCAAAATATATATAAAGAACTTACAAAATTCAACATCCAAAAAACAAATAATCTAAGTAAAAATGAGCAGAAAACATGAAACAGACATTTCTCCAAAGAAGAAAACCAGATGCCCAACAGACACCAAAAAAGATGTTCATCATCATTTACCATCAGGGAGATGCAAATCCAAAGTACAATGAGATACCACCTCACACCTATCAGAATGGCTAAAATCAATAACACACAAAACGACAGGTGTTAGTGGGGATGTGGAGAAAGGGGAACACTCCTGCACTGTTGGTAGAATGCAAACTGGTGCAGCCGCTGTGGAAAACAGTATGGTGTTTTCTCAAAAAATTGAAAATAGAACTACCTACAATCCAATAATCACACTATTTACTCAAAGAGAACAAAAACATTAATTGAAAGGGATGCATGCACCTGCATATTTATAGTAACATTATTTACAACAGCCAAGAATGGAAGCAGCCCAAGTGTCCATCAACTGATGAATGGATAGAGAGGTTTTATACATATATATATGTGTGTGTGTGTATATAAATATAAATATAAATATAAATATATATTTAATGGAATAAATATAAATAAATATATATGTGTGTGTGTGTGTGTGTATATATATAATGGAATATTATTTGGCCACAAGAAAGAATAAAACCTTGCCATCTGCAACAACATGGATGGAGCTAGAAAGTATAATACTAAGGGGAAAAAAACAATGAGAGAAAGACAAATACCATATGATTTCACTCATATGTGGAATTTAAGAAACAAAACAAATGAGCAAAGATTTTTAAAAAGGGTCAGGGGAGACAAACCAAGAAACAGACTCTTAACTACAGCAAACAAACTAACGATTACCAGACGGGAGGGGTGGTAAGAGGGGTGAAATAGATGACGGGGAATTAAGGAGTACACTTATGACTAGCACTGGGTGACATATGGAATTACTGAACCACTGTATTGTACACCTGAATGTAACACTGCATGGTAACTGGAATTAAAAATTTAAAAATAAGAAATAACGGAAGAATGAAAGAATGAAAGGAATGCATATAAAATACATGATTGCAAAATTTGAGAATATCAAATACAAAGAAAAAACCAAAAGCCTCCTGATATAAAGAGCATATCATAAAAAAAAGAACCAGACTGACATGAGTTCTCAACAGCAACACTGAATGCACAATAATCAAGTAATATCTTTAAAGTATTAAAGAATTCTGAGCAAAGAATTATATATTCAAAATGCCAAACTGCCATTTAAGTGTGAGACCATAATAAACATATTATTAGACATAAAAATACACAAGGTTTGCCACACAAAGAACTGCACTGACAGCACTCTTAAACATTAAAGTGCTTAAATAAAAGAAGTAAAATGGGATGTTCAACAAACTTGATAATGTCTATTGTTACCTTATGAAAACTGGAGGCTAAAAAGTAAAAACATAATGAAAATGATCCAGAACCAAAATTCTGGAAAATATCAACATGATTGGGGAGAGGATCCCAGAAGCAGAGAAGATTGCATTAAATTATTTGTCTTACTAGGATTGGGGAAAGGAACACATAAAATTAAGTTTAAGAAATCAAAAGATAAATGAGATTATATGCCCCAAAATAAGAGCAATCACCGTAGGAACAAAAACACAATATTGGAAACAAAAGAACATTTGTTTTTTTGAAGAAAGGGCAAGAAAATACATATCAAAGTTTATTAAATAAAAATTATAAAATGACAGAAGTCCTAACATAATGGTAAATACAATAACATAAATGGATTAAACTTACAATAGTTAAAAGGCGGTGACTTTCTAAACGTATTTTTTAAATTCAACAATATGTTGACTACAAAAAATACTTAAAAAAAAGGCCTAGAGTAAAGAAATAACAAAGCTACTGGTAGGCAAATATTAAGATAATGATCTTAACAGAGAGATAAAGAGTCATTTTTATACTGATAAAGGGACAAGATGATCTAACAAGAAGATAAGCACCTAAGGATATAGCCTCAAGCAACAAGTGGAACAGTGAGGAAAAACTGAAAAATCAACAACTGTAATTGGAGATTTCAACACAAACCTCTCAGACGCTATCAGGCAGACCCCCCCACCCCCACCCAAAAAAAAAAAAAAAAAAAAGACAGAGAAAGAGAGAGAGATCTGTAGTCAACAATACAAAGGTGATCTATTGCAGGCACATACTTTCCAATAAGTGGAATACATATTCTATAAAAACACACAGAACAACAGCACTAACAACAACAAAGCAGAAAGAGACCCTTAAATACAGAGAACAAACTGATGGCTGCCAGAAGGGAGCAGGGTAAGAGGATGGGAAAAAATAGGTGAAGGGGAGTGGTGGATTCAGGTTTCCAGTTATGGAATGAATAAGTCACAGGGATGAAAGGTACAGCATGGAGAATATAGTCAATGATATTGTAATGACATGGTATGGTGATAGATGGTCGCTCCACTTATGGTGAGCAGAGCATAATGCAGAGACCTGTCGAATTACAAAGTTGTACACCTGAAACTAATGTAACATTGTGTGTCAATGACATTTTAACAGAAAAAAAGAGTCACAGAATATTTTTGAAGCAAGATTAAGGTCTTAAATACCAAAGATTGATTATTATACATACTGTCTTCTCAAATTAAAATTGCAAACTATTTATAGCTAAGTACAGATTTTAGAGTGTCTATATGCTGGTAAATTAAATATGATTAAAAAGAAAATCATAATGGAAATTTTAGAAGATTTCGAATTCAATAATAAAAACACTTCATATCAAAATTTGTGAAATATAGCAAAAAAATATCAAAGCAAACTTTATAGCTCTGAAATACTTATTGGAAAACAGAAAAGGTTCATATATTTTTATGCCATATTTAAACAGACAATTTTCCAAAATACTGATAGTCAAATGAGAGTCATCAGGACTGTTTAAATGAGCAAATTAAATTTAGGTATGGTATGGCTAAAATTAACAAGTCAGGAAATGACAGTTATGAGCGAGGATGCAGAGAAAGGGGAATCCTCCTCCACTATTGGTGGGAAAGCAAGCTAGTGCAGCCACTCTGGAAAACAGTATAGAGGTTCCTCAAAAAGTTGAAAATAGAGCTACCCTATGACCCAGCAATTGCACTACTGGGTATTTACCCCAAAGATACAAATGTAGTGATCTGAAGGGGCACATGCACCCCAACATTTATAGCAGCAATGTCCCCAATAGCTCAACTATGGAAAGAGCCTAGATGTCCTTCGACAGATGAATGGATAAAGAAGGCGTGGTGTATATATACAATATATTATGCAGCCATCAAAACCCACAAAATCTTGCCATTTGCAACAACACGGATGGAACTAGAGGGTATTATGCTAAGTAAAATAAGTCTATCAGAGAAAGACAATTACCGTACAATCTCACCGTACGATATGAAAAATTTGAGAAACAAGACAGGATCATAAGGGAAGGGAGGGGAAAATGAAGACAAAACCAAAACAAACCATAAGAGACCCTTAATCTCAGGAAACAAACTGAGGGTTGCTGGAGTGGAGGAGGGTAGGAGGGGAGAGTGTGGCTGGGTGATGGACATTTGGGAGGGTATGTGCTATGATTAGCATCGTGAAGACTGATGAATCACAGACCTGTACACCTGAAACAAATAATACATTATATGTTAATTTAAAAAAATTTAGATACAGTAAACTGTCAATAAAACTAGAATTTACTGAAATATATTTGATGTATTTTTTTTATTTTAGTGTATGACCCAAGGGGAATTACTTGTATATTATAATTAATAAATGAAAGCTATACTGCAAGGTAGGAAGTTAATATTCTTAACCATTATTGTTAATATTTATTGGTATTAAGACTTTCTAAGGGAAAAAAGGTCTCCAAAATTATAGTGGAAATCCATGAGAAAATGTGATTTTAACAAATAAAAATTCACCCTAAGTACAGAGAAATAGGTCTCAAGACTAAACATGATCTAGTTTACTTCTGAAGGGTGACTTCAACCAAAATTAGGTGGACACTTTCAGCCACAGGGGGTGAACAAAACCTGCTGTGGTTGATCCCCTCCCCTTATGCCTGGATCCATTCTCTTGTCATTCTCATTTTCCATCTTTTAAAATAGGGTTGCCCAATAATAACAATTACAGTCCTGCTGAAAGTACTGACTTCTTTGCCCACCTGGTGTGTCTTCTCTAATGATGCTGTACCCAAGGAAGACTCACACACCAAACATTTAGGCTTAATGACCAAAGCTGAGGAGGGTAGAACAAGCGGGAAAGGGAGAGGGGATACCCTCAAGAATCAACATCTGTCACAGTAGCTGACAGACTACAGCTTTGGGAATGAAGTTGACGGAACAAGGCTGGAAGTGGTGTGTGGGTGGGGGGGGGGGTATGAAATGCTGCAGTAGGAAGAGAGTTTCATTTGTTTGTTTTGCTAACTTATATAAGCCTGTTCAAAACACAACCTTTGAATGAAGCAGGAAATACTCATGCTGCCCTAGTTTCCACCATGTGGCAGATATTAGGACATCAATAAAATCTCTTTCGAGCCATAGCAGTCTTTCCTTCTAATGTTACCCAGGACATAGCATGTATGGAAAAGGAGTGTCCCATATCAAATACAGCACTCCCAAATTCATTTCCTATAGTTTCTGACATCATTTCTACTTCACTAAAATAAAGTCTGAGTCACTATATTTTACATGTCAAAACCAGAAAACAAATATGGAAGGGACCTGTATAAATAAAGCTAAATATGTTTAGGATCCGGTGAGAAGCTTCAGATATATGAAACAGTAGGAAAAAAATATTTTCCCACTGATTTCCATAAAGATGAGAAGGGGACAACAATGGAATTTAATGCAATATTTAGGCAAATAGACATCATAGAATTCAATAAGGACCCAGTGCATAGAAATAGTAGCAGGCATTAGGCAAGGCATTCCCTGAAATGTGTTTAATACAGGTTCAAACTCTGCTACTTGTGAGAAATGAGACATTCTAGAATTGTCATCCTGGGTCAGAAAAATAACCCATCTTGGGAAAGAATTTTACTTTTTTTTTTTTTTTTTTTTTAAAGATTTTTATTTATTTGACAGAAACACAGCGAGAGAGGGAACACAAGCAGGGGAAGTGAGAGAGGGAGAAGCAGGCTTCCCGCCGAGCAGGCAGCCCGATGTGGGACTCGATCCCGGGTCTCCAGGATCATGACCTGAGCCGAAGGCAGTCGCTCAACCAACTGAGCCACCCAGGCGCCCCAAGAATTTTACTTTTAACAATGACATCCAAGGACAATCAAGTTGTCCATGGCCTCTTTCTATCCAAGTCTTGGATGTACATCATAATTCCTACTCACTTTCAGACTCCTGGGTGAAATCACTACAGACAGTGAAACATTCTTGAGCTCCACCTCTGAGTAAGGAGCACGACTTCCAGAATGCTTACACCTCGCACCTGCTCCAAAGGCAGGATAATGGTTTCATCTAGTGCTTTGTTTTTCCATCTCTTGTCCTTAGCACTAGCATTCCCATAACTACTGACTTAACAGGTGTGAGGGTGGCCAGATACCCAAATTTACCATGAGAGAGAGGAAAACGGGAAAAGGCCACACACTCAAATAAGAGAACAGCTCATCTTGCGTAGCTGGTTTGCCTAACATTGGTTTCATCCAAGTAGCCTACTCCTTGGTTGCTGAAGAGAAGTGAACAGTCTTGTTTCTTCACAATCTACTCAGATGGCTGACTGGGCCAGAACTTCATGGATTTCTATGACCTTCTCTAACTGGAAGCTATGGTATACACACAGAAGGACTGATGCACAGCAGAGCAGTCTGTGCGCAGCAGGGCTGGGAAGGGTCATGGTCAGATTCGACATCCAATTAATACCTAACGAGTATTAACTGGCAAAGAAAACCTGGCACTCCCTTCACATCCTCCCATATGCCAGTCTACTGCACTAAAAACCACCAAAAGCCTGAAATCATTTGCTTTATGAAACACCATCAACAGTGCCATTAAACAGGCAAGATCTATAGAAAGAAAAAGTCTAAAGCAAGACAAATATTAAAGTTGATATATTTTTCAGGTCAGATGTTATTCTTACCCTCTCCTCAAAACTTCAGCCAGAAGAATTATATATTGTCTTATACATCAGCTCTCCTTACCTGGAAAAGTAGATACATACACATGCACACACAGAATTTCTTTCTTAAACTAATCAAGATAGGTTAGGAAACTCAAAGTTTGACTTTAAAATTGAACTTTTAAAATTCCTAATATAATTGGGTATCTTTTGTTAAAAAAGCAAACCCAACTCTACCTTTCAAAGGGAATTCTTAACTGTTCCTAGAGTAGTGGGTGGTAAATGATTACTGTTAGAAAACAGTCTAGATTCTTTGAACAGAAAATCTTCCCTAAGTCTTACATTAGGGAAAAAAGGGAAGGAGGCATAAGAAATTAACCCTGCCAAATGCCCATTAAGGAAAGAAAGCTAATTGTGTTTCTCAGCAGTGGGAGGTGCACTGAGACAGGTTATAATTGCCAAGTGGAAGGAAAGGTTCCTAAAGTCCCGCTTACCCAATTCTCAGTTCTGCTACAAGTTAAAGCAATGACATGCAGGATAGGGGGCAAGATGTCCCAGTTACTCTCATTGCATTTTGCCCTCATCCAACAAGATAAACGATAATGGAAACCTTAATGAATCTAAATAACATGCAGATTAATGACACTCAGTGGCTAAATGAGAATAATTCATTTGGGTAATACAATTTCTTTATCTGAATCGTGTCTAGGAAGTGTTAATCTCAATAAACTAGCCTCCTACTCCCAATCCCAAAAGCACAACAAAACTACATATAGATATGCGCCTGCCAAAACACTTGTATAAGAGGGAAAGAAGCAATTCCTGAACCATGAATTAATGCATCACATTAAGGCATAAAAGAGGTAATGAAGGTGCCATAAAATTATTAGGCAAATTTTATTTTCTATTGCTCGAAGATTTAAAAACTTAAGTATGATGCTTGCCCGCCCCCAAAATCTACTACACAGCTTGGATATGCCAACCATGTATACCAAGAGAAGCTGATGAGGAAATCAGCTGTGTTAATATCACATGACATAAGACATAAAACCCCATTATAACATTGTAGTGTCAGCTAAAAGGCATGAGGATACACCTGCAGGAACCACCTCTACCACTTGCAAAGGTCAATGGAAGTCAAAGCAAATTGCTTTACTCTGTAAAGCCAGAGAGCATTTTTACACCATCATCATAGTCCTGAAGTATTATTTACAGACTCAGATTTCTGCCTATATAAACAAACAAAAAATATAACAACCATATACTATTATCCTTAGGAACCAAAAAGTAATCAGATACTGAATCAAACTGTCTTCCATAAACTCCTGAGGAAGGCTGACACGTGGACAGCTCAGGAAATTTAGATCACTGCTCAGAACACAAACTCCAATCCAGCGGGGACAAGGAGGGCCGCTGGACTCCTAGCTATTTACCTGTCCTCCCCCCTGCCATCCTCCTCGCCTGAGGAATATTAATTATCATCAAATGCTGGATTAAGACACTAGAAACCAATATGCCTAGGTATTACACTTGACAAAAATAAAAGATAGAGTCACACTTTCTTTGAAAGTATACCTTATGTGAAAATATATTTGAAGCCCTTTACCTCATATATCAGGCCCTCAAAAGAAAAATAAGCTAAAACTCTTGAGTATTTGCAAAATATTGGGTGGTTTACAACTATCAACTCATTTGTTCTTAGCAAAAAGAACATGTGAAATTTTATTGCCCCAAACTCATGAGGCTTAGAGGAGAATTTGCTGTGATCATAAAAGACAGAAAGAGCACAAAGATTTAAATCCAGATTACTTTAAATCCAAACTTGACCACAAACAATTCTACCAGTCAATAAAACTCTTCACTATCTAAGTCTTTCTAGGGGAAGGGATCCTCAAAATGCTTGGACAGTGTGGCTCAGAGAGCAGCCCAGGTAGAAGGTGAACACTACATTAGATCAAACAGTAAACCACTAACCAGCAAGTGCTAGCCATTCTCAATGTGGCACCAAGGAAGTCTGTCCAAGACAACTGAGGCCAGAGGAGCTACAGACTCCGCTTCTAGGGATCTGCTTCATTCTTTCCACTTTTAATCTTAAACTTATACCCGGCACACCAAATACCAAGCACAACTCGCAACAGTGTTAAGCTGAAAAACTTCTTATAACTTGAACACATATATACTTAGGTGGCATATGTGTATTCATTTGTATTAATATGTTCATATGCGTATAACATTGTATATGAAAATATGAACATATGTGTATAACAAATAATACTTGTGTATAACAAATAATATACATGTGTAACATATAACAAGTAATATAGGAAAAAGGAACACAGATATGAATAAAGAAGAAAACCATGACTCTTACCCCTTCAGTATAACCAAGGTCGTAACTGATTCATATTCTTCCAGATTTATTTCTTTTTTTTTTTTTGGTTTTGTTTTTTGTTTTTTTTTAAAGATTTTATTTATTTGACAGAGAGAAACACAGCCAGAGAGGGAACACAAGCAGGGGGAGTGAGAGAGGGAGAAGCAGGCTTCCCGCCGAGCAGGAAGCCCGATGTGGGGCTCGATCCCGGGTCTCCGGGATCATGACCTGAGCCGAAGGCAGTCGCCCAATCAACTGAGCCACCCAGGCGCCCCCCAGATTTATTTCTATACTTCTACATTTCTTTACATGGTTTTTCCTTTAGAAGTGAGATCATTTGGAAAGTTCTGTTTATAGCTTGCTTTATTCACTCAAAAACACACCATGTATAGTGTCACTGTGGAAACATTTTTGCTATCATTGGAAGACTAAAGCCTGGGTAGGGTTAGTAAGGGGTTTGCATTACCCACATGGGTTGGGCTCTGGAACACAAGGTCCTCTTAGGAGTGCACGCGTACAATAGAACCCACAGAACATTATACAGCAGTGAAAAACAGAGAAGGAGAGTTCTCTGTAGCAACATGAAAAGCAACAATGAGTATATTTAATATTTCTTTTAATAAGGTACAACTGACTGTTGGGCACATAAGTAAGAATCTGTATTCATATTTGCTTACAATTACATACAGAATTCTGGAAGGATGAGAAACCACAGGTTCAACCGTGGGAAACAGAGGCTCTTCAATCATTTTTGACATGCACGGCAGTTTCAAATGGTACAACGCTTCCCACAACAGTGGTTAACAAGCCAATCTCCAATTTAAATCTCTGAAATGATTTAAGAAACTATAGGTTGAACTACATGAAATTTCTCATGGCTTTTGTATTTTTGACCTATTAAATGAGAAATTGTTTTTGAAATTGCTGAGATTGGTAACTCTGGAACCAAAAGATGGCACTTTCATATGGCTCCAGCCATGACCATCCGTGATGGCAGACCCACGGCGCTGATGCAGCCGGGTGTGGGAACCAAGCTGATGGGCTGGAATGGAGACTTTTCATTATATCATTCTCTCCTTTCTGGTGTTTCCATCCAGGGAACATATTATCTACTTTTTAAATTTTTTTCTTTAATAAAAGAAAAAGGAGGGAAAAATAAAACAGCAAAATCCAGGATATTCAGGCAGCGTCACATGGCTAACTGGTTACATTCCCTTTCCACATCTCTGACAACCTGCTAAACCATCAGGTACCTGAGAGAGCCACACGACAGCTAACAGATCAGGTGTTTGTCCATTTAGGTAAGTGGCTGCATAATCCACAAGAAACAAATAGAGCACTGAAATAAAATGAGTCTTCTCCCCTCATCCTTTTCCATAAAAATGAGCACCCCCTTTTCTCTTCGAGAGCCCATCTTTCTTTTTCTTTTTCTTTTTTTTTAAGAGAAACAGGCCATGAGCAAGCAGGAGGGAGGGGGCAGAGGGAAAGAGAGAATCTTAAGCAGGCTCCATGCTCAGCACAGAGCCCGACCTCAGGACCCTTGAGCTGAAATCAAAAGTCAGATACTTAACAAACTGAGCCACCGAGGTACCCC
>PITA01000424.1:9366-27373 GCA_004023965.1 Spilogale gracilis | reverse complement strand
TGACGCACTGTTTGAAATGCACCTAGTATTTCTGAAATGACTCAGAGGCCAACAGGCCAAGTGTGCTGACTCAGGGAAGAGGAGCTCTCTCGCTGCAGCACTTGTGTTCCACAGGCCAGCTGGGAGGAAAGGGGCTGGACCATGGGATCCTGCTGCTTAGGCTCAGTGTTGGCTTTGCACAGGCCGGCTGTGAGACTTAGGCGCATTACAGACCCCCGGGCCTCAGTTTCCTGAACCATAAAATGTAACTTCTAGTTCTGAGTTCAAACAGCTCTCGAATGGTTATCTATCATCTAATAGACATCGCTAAAAACAGTGTCTTGAACACAATAGGGCATATGAAACTGCTCACCATTATTACCTTCCAAATTCTGTATCTTGATCTTGCACTAACTATTAAAATACTTAAGAAAAAGGATATACCTTAAGAATAACTAAGATAATCAACAAAGACTGAAATAAGCACTATTCTGACCTGAACAGAACTATAAAATCATGACCATCATTGCACTTGAAGCTCAAAGTCATGCTGCTGATTTTAGAGAGCAAATATTAGTATATGCAAAATGCCAGTCTAAGAATTCATTTTAGTAGGTTTGAGGATTATTTTTTTCATTCTAGGGTTGGATTTTTTTTCATCCAAGGGTTGGACATTGGATTCCTTCCAGATATTGTGCAGAGGGGACACAGCAATGCCATGGAAAGTGGCATGAGCCCTCAGAGGAAACCAAGCGGCAGAGATGTTACTCAGGGTTCACAAAACGCAACTAGAGATGACGAGTTCATAAGAATATTCTTCACTGTTGACTCGATCCCACGTTCCTTCTTTTTCCTCAACAGCTGGTAAGGATTCAGGAAGTAAAACTGAGCTGTCACAGGTTTGTTATCTTAATTGTAGACAACACCCTTACTTCGTGGTAACTTTTATCTCGGTCCAAAAGAGTTTTCTCAAGTTACTTGGAATTGGCCACATTGAGATAATACCTTCCCCTCCTTTCAAGATTTCTGCTCATCTTCTTGGCTATCAAAGAAAATGTTTCAAATCACTCACTCTTGACAGCCTTAAAAATTCTATTTCATTCAGGATAAACAATACTTTGGTTGGTTTGAAAAGATGTTTCTTAGACAGCCTGGCTACCTCCTACGCTGTAGGAGTTTCAAAAAGGGCTATAAAGAGAATGACAGCTGCTTGAATTCAGAACTAGAAATTAAAATAAAAGCTATTAGAAGTGAAAAAAAAAACCCACACCACAGGGAGACAGCTTTAAAGAATTTTTCTCTCTTCTATAAATTCTAGTTACCTGCCATGAACTTATTTTCACCACAGAAGGAGCTATGTATTTTTTTTGAAGGCATTAAATAAGCTTTTTCCCTCCAGAGAAAAGGGGAAATGTTCATCCCACACAGAAGCATAGTTAAGATTATATAGGAAGTCATATAAGAAGTTGCTGTGTGCTTTGTCACTAACATTAGGGGGGCCGAGCTTCTGGGAGGCTTCTGGGGAGATGCCAATGCAGGGGAGGCAGCTGCATGATTTATGGGCACACCACAACTCAATTACAGCCCTGAAATTTCTGGCTGCCTTTTCCAACCCATTGATCTCATCATTGTAAAAGTGAGTTAAGAAATAATCTGTCTACATACACTGTCACTGATTCAAGCCTGGTCTTAGATTTAACTTCACAATACAGTAATTCCATGTCAGGGAATCATAACATTGCTCTGGAGAGATGGCAAGAGGCCTGGCACTCAGGAATTTAATATCCAGAGCCCATCCATGAAGTGTCATGCCAAAAAAATGATAAGAACTGAGAGAAGACTGCCAAGCTTGAGCCAAAGATCTGTTTGTGCTCAGTTACTCCGGCTGGTGATAATTCTGTGTCAAGCTGATCAGATAGGTCTATAAGAAAGCGTCAATAGCTGTAGAATGTCACTGAAAATTCATATCGACAACGGTTTTACAGTGGTTCTTCTTATGTTTGGGGAGGATAGAGCAGTTACAATTCGCTTATAAAAGCATGCTTTCATGAAGGCAATTTCTAAAGAAGCTCTCCTGGGAACTGAGATTAAAGAGTACATAGCTGCCATGAGTGTCCACTATCCACCCTTGACATCTACTGAAATGAGCATCCATTAGTACAGGGCTTGCCTCCCATCCTTTCCCCTCCCAGCCTACGAGTGAATGGGGATATAAGTGTGTAAGGTAAAGCAGAGGGAAAAAAATGAGTTCTCTGTTGGTCACAGTTATGAGACTATTCTTTCTCTAAGAAGACGTAACATTTAGTATTATTTAATTTTTTTTACTTTAAATTTATTTTATTTTTTCAGTGTTCCAAGATTCATTGCCCATGCCCCACACCCAGTGCTCCATGCAATAGGTGCCCTCTGTACCCACCACCAGGCTCTCCCATCCCCCCACCCCTTCCTCTCCAAGTCCCTCAGTTTGTTTCTGTGTCCAAAGTCTCTCGTGTTTCATTTCCCTCCCTGAATTACCCTACTTCCCATTTCCTTTCCTTCTCCTACTGTCCTCTATATTATCCCTTATGCACCGCAAGTAAGTGAAACCATGTGATACTCAACTTTTTCTACTTGGTTTATTTCACTCAGCATAATCTCTTCCAATCCAGTCCATGTTGCTACAAAAGTTGGATATTCATTCTTTCTGATGGAGGCGTAGTACTCCATTGTGTATATTCAGAAAATCTTAATATTTTCTTAATATTGACTTTCCACAGGCAGTATGGAAACTGACTTTCCAGATACACTATTTATACCAATACTTTTCTTAAAAAATATTTTATTTACTGATTTGACAGAGGGAATACAAGCAGGGGGAGTGAGAGAGGGAGAAGCAGGCTTCCCGCCGAGCAAGGAGCCCGATGCGGGGCTCGATCCCAGGACTCCGGGATCATGACCTGAACCAAAGGCAGACACTTAACCAACTGAGCCACCCAGGCACCCCTATACTAATACATTTTACACTATTTTTACTAAACCTATTTTCCAAAGCAGTTACATACAGAAGTATGTATTGAATATGCTAACAAAATGAGACATTTCCTTTCTCTTGATGGAAGGGTGGTCTAAATATTAAAAAAAAAATCCTCAAGGCAAAACCTAAAACACAAGGACACATTTATCTATGAGTATAAAATATGGCTGAAGACCTCTTTTTGCTTATCTACCCTCATCCTCCACATTAAGTCAATTAAGAAGTCCCCTCAACATGCTTGAACATGTCTCCCAGATTTATCTTCCATCCCTGGTGCCACAGTCTTCCTGATGCCTACAGACAGATTAAGTCCCATTAAACTTCTTTTGAAATTATTTTCCATGTTACAACTCTTCTCCCTTGCTGAAAAACTGTAACTTCTCTTATAATTCCAAATAGAAGGCACCTTTCTCTGGCTTTAATAATAATACTGAACGGCAGCAGCTAGTATTTGAGTGTTTACTATACCCCAGACACTATATTAAGTATATTAACTACCTAAAACCTTCTCAACCATTCTCAGTAGTAGACATTACTAAAAATCCTATTTTGTAGGTTATAACAGATTTGGAGAGGGTAAGTTATTTGCCCACCAGTCGAGTCAGAATACGAATTCCTCAGTCCAGACTTCTTACCACCTGTTCTTTCCTTAGCTCACCTTGCCAGCGTTGGCAGCATCTCGTCACGTCCACCCATCACTACCCCTCATCCCTGTCCCCATCTGATCAAGCTAGCCTCGTCTTTACCCCCCTGCCTTATTCTTGCTCAACTTTGCTGCCATGCCTTCATTCAAGCTAGTCCCCTCACCTGAAATCATTCCCCATCCAACTACCAAAATGGCTCCCCTCAAGGAAACAAGGAAACTTTCCACACCTCCTGCAGCCTTGGAGTTGCTTCCTGAGGGTCCTCACAGCCGACAGCCCAGCACTGGGCACTTACTGCCACACTGTTTCATTATTTCACTATGTAGTGACAAAAGGAAAGTAAAATATCTTCTCCTTGAAACAGAAACTTTATGTGACATGATGCAGAGTTTATAAAAGCTCCTTAAATAGATATGCATACAGGGGTGTCTGGGTGCTTCAGTTGGTTGACTGTCTGGCTTAGGCTCAGTTCATGATCCCAGGGACCTGGGATCCAATCCCACATTGGGCTCCTTGCTTAGCAGGGAGCCTGCTTCTCCCACTCCCTCTCTGTCTCTCCCCTCCACTCCTGCATACTCTCTCTCTCTCTCAAATAAATAAAATATTTTTTAAAAAAGATATGCAGAATTCTGATTTTAATATCCAGTATAAGAAAAACCACTAATAAATGATAGAAGCAAAACACTCCAAACCACCAGAAGCATGCCACATTTTGCGATTAAAAATCTACATTTCAAAAAAAATCTACATTTCAAAAGACCTTACACTATAGCCTACTTTTTCAATTCTATTCTCTTGCTTATGCCTCATTATTCAAGGAGATTTTTTCTGACATACCTAAGGTGGCTCATTTATCTCATCAGCATTATTCTCACTGATAGGGGACATTTAAATGTTAGGTAATCATTTAAAAAACCCTAACTTGGTATCATTTAGGCAGAAAGAAGATTTACATAGGACTTACTTGTCCTACTCCAATTTTAGAGACTGATCCACGTCACAGTATGTTCTTCCTTAGAACAGAAGGGAAATGTTCATGCTTCACTGTTTATCTATCTCCCTTTCAACAGTTACATTTTCACTTTTTGCTTATAAGGCTCTGCATCCTTGTCACACTGTAGGACTACAATAACACATGTTCAACAAAATGTGCTGCAGTTAGCACATCCGGGATCCAAGTGTGAAAGTGCCAACCCAACGATACCCAAGTAAGACCTACTCTATAATATTAAATCCTACCAACTGGCTTGCAAGATGATTCTGTTTTCAACTCGCCATAAATCATATTTTCTAAGTTGCCTAAACAAATAAACTGCTATATCATGTACAAAAGAAGATAGGCACAGCATACCTAACTACCCAAGAAGACACAAATAAAAACTTGTCCTGTGAATGCCTAGTTCTGTCTAAAATTAGAATGAGCATAAAGAGAGAGCTTAGTCAAAATTTAGATGACAATCATCTTCTCTCCCACTCCACAAACCTTTAATCTTTTTCTTCTGCCAGGAATGAAAATAACAAAGAATATATTTCCTATAACCTCAAGAACCTTCCTTGCATTTGGGAGAATTACAACAAACACAACAGTCTTGGGCATCTGAGTGGCTAGGTTGGTTAAGTGCCAAACTCTTGATTTCAACTCAGGTCACGATCTCAGAATTGTGAGATGGAGTCCTGAGTGGGAGTCAGACTCTGTGCTCCACAGAGAGTCTGCCTGGGACTCTCTCTCTCTGCCCTCCTTTCTGCACCCCCCCCATCCCCCGAAAAAAAGACAACAGTCTCTCTTTATATAAGAGGTAGTAAGGACATAAACATGCAGCCGGCAGGAGAAGAGTAACATATGTTATATACTGAACTTGTTTGGAGTTACTTTATTACTAATTCTAAGAAAATAAAAACCCAGAAAAATAACTGGAGAATGAACACAGACCTCTGAGTTTTCATTTTCCTTTTAATACTTTCTGGTCTACCTCATATGTTGCTATTTCACAACAGACTTAGCCAAATCTCCTCAACTTTGAAGTTCACGAGATTATTAAATGCTATATGAAAATGAACAAAATGGCTTCTACAAAATAAAGATAAGAATTTTAGGAAAGATTTAATAGCTGCTATTTGAAGAAATCTAATCAGAGACCATATCCATTTCCATTCATATTAATCATCAATAAGGATACTTAAGCAACTCACTGGGATATTAAAGTCTTTTGCAAATAATAAGTTTAATTTCATTTAATCATATATTACAAAGAAAAATAACAAGCACTGTCTATACAGTATGGCTAGATGTGCCAAAGCCAATTAAAATCTATAACAAAGTAAAGATACTAGGCGTCTTTAATTAAATTGGTCATCTCTCAGTTGGGATGAGGGTGGGGTTGATAATAGACATAATAAAAATCATGTCTAACAGGAGAGGGTTTCACTCTCGTTTTATGCCCTTTTGGATTCTCTGCTTCCAGGCCTATCCCGCCTCAGCTCATATAACAGGCTTGCTGACACTTCACTAATAATGACGTTTTGATCTGCCTGATGTTAAATTGAAGCCAATTCTGATGGCTTTCCAGGGTTGGCTATTTGGTACCTCAAACAGTTTCATACCCTACTCAGTGCAGAAGAAGAAATAACAAACTACAAACTCAAATACCAAATCTGTGACCAAATTACAGGGCTGAAGAAAATCTCGTCATTCAGTCCAGTCCCCTGAATCTTGGTCAGACGATCTAACTAAATTCAAAGGAATACTATTTGCCCTGGGTTTCATTAAGTCAAGGTTAATTTATACTACAGTGCACAAATGGGAGAAAGGGCATAATTGTATTTAAATTTTCTATCAGACTCATATAAGATAAAAAATTGAGAGAAATAATCCACAGAAATTGTCTATAATGCATACCTTAACCAAACCTAGAGAAACATAGCAAGTGACTATACCATTCATAAGAAGAAATACAAAAAAAGATAAACTTTTTGAAACCTTTGAGTTGACAAGTACAGAGCTCACACTACTGGAAAAAAAGAATTACATCTTAATAACAAGAATAGATTTTTTTTTTTCTGGAAGGGGGCAGAGTTTTCAGTATGCTAAGTGATATTCAAAAACACACTTTTTCAGTAACCTTCCACTATATGCTTCCTTTCAAAAAGCTTTTCTCTTCATTTATCCCCAACTCTTTTTGGAATAATATGTAGACCCTACTGTTGTCTCTGAAATAAGTATTTTTCACAAACTTGAGTTTCACTAAATATCACTATAAATAATGGGGGGGGGAGGATAAATAACAGTTTTTAATTGTTTTATCTTATGACCTCTAAAGTCAAATAAAATCACTCTATGACAAAAGCATGGCCTTCCCTGATTCTGACAGCTTGCAACACCAACAACAAATTCCAAGGCTGCAATCAAGATTAATGTAAAGTTATAAAATACAAAATGCAGAATAAAAAATCATATAAATAATGAACATAAAAACTGACTAAAGGAATTGAGTGTCGCACAATTTTTCCCCTTATAATCAAATAATTAAGAATTATTATGTGACCTAAAAACTAGGAAAGCTATGATTATGTACCATCTTGAGCATTCCCATAAAAGACATGCCAAACACCAGTTCAGCAACTTCTTACTCATTAACAATCACTTAGCAACCCAATTATCTAAAGACCAGTATACCATTTATACATGATTGGGTATTATGATTTTATTCCTTAAAATACTAAAAAAGTAGATGTGATTCTAAGAAAAACAATCCCTCTTTGGCCATTTCCTTTATGAAATATAGCCTATTCAGTTTTGCTCAAGGGCCAATGAACCAAAGTAGATCTTATTCTGTATCTCCCTGACTTCTTTTTCTCTTCCTACTTCCCAACATTAGCCTCTTTCACGATTTATTAACACTTCCACCAGAGGACAAGTGAGATATAAGAAAAGGTGCGATTCAAACCAGTCAGTTTTACTCCTTATTAGCAACTCTGTTGAGGGAGTGAAGGTGAGAAAAAAAGAGAACAAAAAAGTTAGATGGGATCAGAGTTGAAACTGATGTCTAAAAGGAAATCTGAAATTATAGGTCGATTTTAATGATTCATGCGCTTCCTCCGGAAAACAAGAATCTGACTGTAAAACTAATGGTTGTATTATATGATGCATGTCTCAAACAACATCAAAGAATACCAGCACACTCCCCGCTCTTTTATTATAGGAAGCATTCCGAGTGCTTCTGCAGAGACCCCCAAGTCACTTGTCACTTGCTTGCATGGATCTCTGGGTATTAACTACCTGGACATCTGACTATATAGCTCCTTATGATGAAGGTGCAATATTTGTTTCTGTCTGCATTCACAACCTTCCTCCCTCTAACATTCACCACCAAACCGATATAACTTTGATGGCTTGAAAGGATAATAAATGAAAGATACCAAAAAAAAAAAAAAAAAAAGGATAAAGAGAAGAAGAATGACAATGAGTTTCAAGTTCAGGAAATATCCTCAACAGGTGTGAAGTCCCACAACAAAAGAATCCCCATTTCAGATATGCCTACTAAAATGGGACTTTTAGACCAGGATCATCTTCCTCTCCATACCAATAACCACACAATTACAAACTAGCAATCGGTGACTTCTACATGGCACAGTCTTGTTTTATAGAGATCAGCATTTAAAATTCAAATTCCCAAGCTCTCTTTAAACAGCGAGGCCATCTGGCAATGCTGACACAATGTGGCTGCATGAGGAGTAACTGGAATGTGGCAGCCAGGATGGGATGGGACAACCTCCACTTGCCGGAGTCCCACTGCAGCTTACTCTTACTTCACTCAGACTGGTCCCCAAAAGCAGGTCACTTTGCCACCCCAGCTAGAAGAGAGGATACCAGACTCACAAGAATGTCAGAAAAATGGGCCAAGTAAAATGCAGAAGCCCGGGGCACCTGGGAGGCTTAGCTATTAGGCGTCTGCCTTCAGCTCAGGTCATGATCCCAGAGTCCTGGGTTCGAGCCCCACATCAGGCTCCCTCCTTGGCAGGAAGCCTGCTTCTCCCTCTCTCACTGCTTGTGCTCCCTCTCTGTGTTTCTCTCTGTCAAATAAATAAATGCAGTTTAAAAAGAAGAAGAAAAAAGAAGAAGAAGATGCAGAAGCCCTAAACTCTAGAGCGACAGAAGATTGTGCCTCTAATCTAGATGCATTTAACATTAGACTATCAGCTCCTCTCAAAAGATCTGCTTTAATTTTAGTTCCCCTTCCATTTGTCTCAGAGTTACATAACCTCACAGGAGGTCACACAAGTCTCCCAAAAAAGAAATTTAAGCTGTCTTTTAAAAATAAAAAAAGAAGCATGCATAACAAATACAAACACAAACCTGAAACTTGTATTCTCTCTCTGACAAGAAAGCTTTACCTTCCTTGTTAATCTTAAAAATTATCATCTTAGGGAAAGGGAATTAAAGCACAGAGGGAGGAAAACCATGGCCTTCCCTGCGGACATACGATATACCATACTCTCGGCAAGCTGTCAAGCAGAAAAATATAATTAACATCTTACCATCTTCCAGCTCAAGACAAAGATTGTATACAGCCACGGGTCTCTTAGTCCTCTGGCCTTGTCTCTTGGACTGCCTTGGTGGAGCGTTTGGGGGTGATGCTGACAGGGAGACTGGCTCTGGGAACGTGGCATCAGGCAGGGTCCTAAAAATCTGCCATCAAAGCACAAAGGACATTAATCGTTTCCCATGAACGGAAACCTGTGTGTTGCAATAGTAAACCAGTATCAAACAGCATTTGATTTGGAGCTCATCCAAAACACCCTGGAGCCAAAATCCATTCCTTCACATTTTGGGGACAGGTCCTGAGCCTGTCATTTATTTTTTTAACAGAAGATCTCAAAGTAAAATTTCCCATTAAAATTAAGTAAATGCAACTTCTAATCATTACACTGCAAAATAAATTCATTCCTAAACTAAATATGTATAATTATCTTTACCAGGTATAGAGAATACCATAGCTATTCGTCCACAAAGAAGTAGCCAGGATAAAACGTCAGCAGTAAATATCCCATTAAATTTCATACAGGGTTATATTTATGCCAAATGCTGGTCTCAATTTTTTTCAAACTACATAAACAGAAACGTATGACTGCAAATATTTTTTACACATTTAAAAATAGCTTATGCTTCTGAATTACCTTTCAGATTCCCATGTACATTTTTCACAAAATGCTTTATAGATTTTATCAATACCGCCCAACTTCTTTTAATAATTTCCTTTCCATTTACAAAACCTAGAATATTAGCAACTTGATTATCTTACAGGATCACTCATAGATCAGCAATAATATTATTAATTAAAAGCGGCTACTTCTTTGCTTAGCAATTTTTTTCTTTTGAGGAAAGCAATCTGTAGTGTAAAAGGAAGCATATCATGCAGAGGTGATTTGTATATAAACCTTCCAGGACCTGGGTTCAGAGGCTTCCTATCCCCAACAACACTGCAGACCCTTCAGTCTTCAATGAAGTCATAAAATAAAATGTTTAGACATATCAACCTAATAGACATTGCATCTCCAAGAGGGCTGATGCTCCCCAAATGGAAGCAGGAAACAGGAAGGAAGCTAGCTAGCATTAAACAAAACATAAATATAAAACTCACAGTAAAAGGCACAGTGGGAAAATCCCACTGTTGCAAGGAAATGATTATTTATGCATCTAAATAAAAACGGGACCTCATATACGAGTGAGGGTATCACATATGCATATCACATTTAACATGGCAGAGTTATAATCGCAGAGTCTAAAAGTTTTCACCTAAAAACTATTATATACCAATAAAAATAGTCAATTTCAGCAGAGCCTTTGCTTTATAGTACCATACTGCCCCCTCATGTGTAAATGGAATATAAAATGATTTAAATTACTCTGGACAAATATTTGCTAGTGAAAATGTAATTTAGTGCTCCAACTGGTAACCTGCTAACACCACATCTCCACAGCCTGTGTGTTCCAGTCGGGCACTCTGGCAAATAGCAAACTACTTATCTGCCTTAAAAAAAAAATCCTCTGCTATCTAAACTACTGTCCACAGCTGGATTTATTACCATCTGTCACTATGCAAATTAAAGAAGGTTGTGGGATAGTGGGAACAGGAGAGAAGTTAGGCTGGGAAGCGCATGACAATGTGAAGGAGAGAAGAAAAGATGGGAAAACTTAATTCCATTGGAAGAAAACAGCACCTTTGTGTGGCCAACTTTTGGAACAATTTCTTGATTTACCTGTGTTTGATCTTTACAAATATGGGAAATACCTCTGGGACAGTACTGAAATCAGAAACCAAACAATACACAGAGTCAATACATCCAAAGCCTAGATAAACAATGGCAAAGTTTTATCAACAGAACTGATGCTAGATGGCTGATAACATTCTGAACAGACCTTCCTCCAAGACCCACACTGATGACTGCTGTTCCCCCACACACCTCAGGGTAAGAGGATGAGTAAGAGGATGAGGGGCGAGCTGTGGGGCAGCTCTGCAAGTCTACAGAGTCAAACTACCAAGCGAGACAGGGCCTGGGAGTGTGATTCCAATGCTCTCGGGGGACTGATCTGAGACACCCCAGGGCTGAGCCTCCAAAGCCTCTGGAATGCTTAGGACAATATTTAGTTTATATCAAAATATCTGAGAGAATACTATTCAGCCATAAAATGACAAGGAAATCTTGCCATATGTGACAACATGGATGGGCACTGAGAGCATTATGCTAAGTGAAATCAGAAAAACACAAATACTCTATAATACCATTTATAGGAGGAATCTAAAAACAATAAAAATAAATTTAAAAAAATAAAAAACTTCTAGGAATAGAACTGATCAGTGGTTGCCAGAGGCAAGAGGACAGGGAGGGGGGAAATGGAATAAGGTGGTCAAGAGGTACAAATGTCTTCCAGTGATAAGATAAAGTTCTGGGGAGGGAATGTGCAGCACGGTGACTATCGTTAACAATACTGTATTGCATACTTGAAAGCTGCTAAGAGAATAAACCTTAAAAGTTCTCATTACAAGAAACAAAAATTTTTAAGTACGTGAGGTGACGGGTGTTAACCAAACTTTTGGTCATAATCATTTCACAACACATACATAGATCAAATCATTATACTATACACCTTGAATGAATATAAACATTTTATGTCAATTACAGCTGAATAAAACTGGGGAGAAATTATATCTGGGAATGGGGATGGGCTTCAGCTCTGTTTTGTTTTCTTTTGATTTGCATTTTAAAGTTTCCAGTCAAATTCTTCTGTGTAGCCATGCCTGAGAAATGCCCATTCTGACAATCTATGGCACTATATACTTTTGTTGGTTTACCAAAGTCAAAATCAAAACACCAGAAAAAAATTAGTTCAGAAAAACAGACACTGAACATACACAATCAATTCCTTGGACCTTCCCAAACCCTAATTAGAGAAAAACATTTTGAAGATTCTAAATATCAACCACTCCCTCAATAAACTCCATATTGTATTAATATTGCAAAGAGTTAAGCTTTCATCTGAATGAGGGCATACCAAAGCACATTTGCTAACTTGAGAAGATACCATCCTAGTTTTTAAGTCCTCTCTATGGAAGTTTAGACACATTCCTTAAAACAGGGTGCCTCATCTTCTCATCTGTATAATGAGGGCTCTAACAGCTAGATCTCACGTTATTATAGGGATTACCTGAGAAAATGTTTATAGAAGGTTTAGTACAGCAGTTGGCCCCCACCATAAACAGAAATAAACGGGAGCTACTGATACCGGTAATATGATCACATATAGTAAATAATGATAATAAAAATGGATTTAGACCCTCACTACTCAGCTCAACCACTGTTTTGAGGTTTTTGAGTATTTGTGTTTCTCTGATTTCACTCAACCACTGTTGAGAGGGCACTAATTTCTTAAGGTCTTGAATATTCAGTCAATTCACTGTTTTGTTATTCTAAACACTATGATTCTAAAATACTTATTAAAAAAATCATCAAGCAATGGGCAAAAGGGAAGAAATAGAGCCCCTTATTGAAATTCCCAAGTCAGCTAGAATCACATCATTATTTTGTGTGCGCTGCAGCACTAAAATTTGAGATTTAAATTACTTCCTCTTTCACTGAATACATTTAACATTTGAAAAACACCTACTAGGTAGTAGGCTTTCTTTAATATCCTCACAGCTTTTGAGGAAAGCATTGTTCCCCACATTTTAAAATGACAGAAGCTCAAAGATTAAACCATGAATCTAGGTCTCCAGTTTAAATATGGTAGACTTGGTATCTCTGCTCTCAGCTCTGATTCCAAAGCTCCTGTTGCCAGCTTAAAAAACAAAATTTAATTCTCCGGGGGGGGGGGGGCGGGAATCACCAACTCTACTATTCTGTTATCTGTTTAAAAAGAGTAAAACCGGAGATTATATAATCTCAGATTATGTATATAAGAGATTACCTACCAAAGACTCACTGTCATTGTTATGTCACCCAGATGTTTCTAGACCCCTGTTTGCCAAGGCGCTACTAGCCTCAAGTACTCAACTAGTCCTCTTGTCTGTTTAAGCTACAAAGCTCTGCTCTCATGATTCTCTCTGAAACACCAAAAATAACTTTTTTAAAATATTCTTTTTAAACTGAGAAGAGGAGGAAACAGTAAACTGTTTATACTTTAAAAGGTTTGACCTGTTTTCTGACCATCTGATTCTAGAAGTTACAATTTTGCTTGTCTTATTCTATGTGGCCAAGTTGTGTGTCATCTTTTACACTGACTGCCCAATTCTACAGCCACGGTATGGATGCAAATTCCTTTACTGCCCAGGTCTCTTTCCAAAATCTTTAGACTCTCCTAACTTCTCTAGCACCATGCTACCTTCATTGTGGGGCAGATGAACTCATCCACAACAATTCTAAAAGATCAAGTCTACTCACAACATTTTTTTCAGGTAGAAAGTTTCTTCACGGCACCTACGTATTTTACAACAAAGAAAAACTCAAACCAGACAATCCAGTGACAAAAAACAAAGCTCCACACATAGGCATGTCAGGTAAGCAAGTGCGTCTTCAGGCCCCCGAGTGTCAGCACAAACACAAGTCTGCCACCAGCTTTCAGTCACAGATTCCTCAGACTCAACAACCGCACACTTCTGCCCATGGGACTCAGCCCTACAGATAAATACCTTCCCAAGTCCTTCCTGCTCTGCCACCAGGGGCCACATATGGAAACGATGGGGCTGTCTGCTAGAAATGCTTTGAGGATATACAGGAAATAAAAATGGTCTCTCAAAAGTTTGCCTTAATACCCAACTCAAACCTGCAGCATTTGATTCAACTAAACTAACTAGTAATATGGATCAAGGAAATTAAGGGGGGTGAGATTCTTCTTCTTCCTTTTTCTTACATGTTTCTACAGAAGAATTCACTGGTCTTTACTGCAATAGGAAAATTACTAACACCTCTGCATATTCCTATCATCTTCCATAACAACAGTTGCAACTATTGGTAGTTGAAATATATGGCTGACATAATTCCTATGACCAAGGGCTTGATCTACAAAGATCTGAACCCAGACTTCCTGACTACGGTGTGGATGTGTTAGTCACTATGCTGCCCTGTCTCCAGGATTATCCAATCGCATTAAAGCCCCATTCATACTATGTCCTCTTTGAGGATGGCATATCTCACCTAACCATACTGCCCATAAGCAGAGAGAAGGAGAGCCAGCAGGCAGTTGGAAATCAATGCCTACTCCCCTTAGTAAACATTAAACATTCAAAGAGGGACAGAAATAAAACTTCCAGTCTTCTTTCCACAATACTGAACGACAGAATGGCCAGCTATTCCTTTCCGCTTCAGAGTCTATGGAGTAGCTGGATACTCACTCATCACCTTAGGGTCCTATGAGTCTAAGCTGGCACCTAGGTAGCCTGAACCTTCCACCTACAACATAATTTTGGAAGTCAGCTACCGTGTGAGCAGTACACAGAGAACTCTGAAAAACCTTCCAGCTGTCTGTCCTTGAACCGGCTCAACCCCATGACTAAATGAAGAGATTATGCTGAGTGAAATAAGATAAGTAGAAAAAGTCAAGAATCACATGGCTTCACTTACTTATGGTGCATAAGGGGTAACATGGAGGACAGTAGGAGAAGGGAAGGCAATGGGAAGTAGGGCAATTCGGGGAGAGAAACGAAACATGAGAGACTTTGGACACAGAAACAAACTGAGGGACTTGGAGGGAGGGGTGTGGGATGGGAGAGCCTGGTGGTGGGTATTGAGGGCACGTATTGCATGGAGCACTGGGTGTGGGGCATGGGCAATGAATCTTGGAACACTGGAAAAATAAAATAAATTTAAAGTAAAAAAAAAAATAAAAGAAAATATAACTAGAATCGACAATAGGGGTTGACAGGGAAATACCAGTTCGGTTTAGACTTGATACTAGACGTAGTCTAAGGCTTCCTGTTTGTTCTGGTTCATTAGAACTCAGAATCCCAGAACTGAAAAGTATCGTACTTGTCACTTAGGCCAAGCCCTTTATCTCACAGTGGAACAAACAAAGTCCTGTGGCTAAAGACTTGCTCATTTTTATACTGTTAGTGGTTTACCCAACCTTTGTTCCAGACCAAGCCCTCAAGATGGGATGCTATTTCCCATCTTGCTGGCTCTGGTCCTTTCTTTCCAACAGACTGCTCTTCATGCATGTGCTTCCTCATCGGGGAGATTCTGTGTAACAGCTGCTGTTCCTCCAAGTGCTTTCCTACGCGTTATCTGATGCAAGCCTCAACACAGGGATCTGTTGGCTGACACTGGACCACGTTACGGGGTTTGGTTCCAAGTGCTGGCTACTGGGCAGCATGAGGCCCCGCCCACTGTGTCACAGAAGACAGAGGAAAGGGCAGCCGAGAAGAACGGGAGGGAAAAGAGGGGCAAGAGACATTCCCAGTCCCAGCCTATTCATCCTATGGGCTCAGGCTTTCACTATGGCCCTGACTTACCCTGAGTTTTTCAAAAAACAACTTCAATTTTGGTTTACAACACCCTCCCACAGGGAGAGGGAGGGGAGGGGAGGAGAAAACAGAGCAAAAGGGTACTTTTTGGAATATATCAAATTGCTAGAGTTCCTCTCTTTCTTTCCTTCCAAGCTTTTAGCTTGAATTTTAGAGACATTTTCAGACCCCTTCCTAAGTCCTATGGGGTATATACCACACCGATTTCTGGAGCACAGTGACTCTGGTTTTCTTACTTCAAGATTTTGGTGAATGACAACTTTTCTCTACCAGACTTTATACAATTAACTACCTACCCCAAACCCTGGGTATTTTTCAGTACCACTAATGTGCATGCAACACCCGTGCCCTGGTTTTTCTAGTGTTCAGTGAGACCTGAAAGAGGTAATGATAATGATTAATAACTCTGATACATTGGGAACTCAATGGCATTAAGAAAATGTTTATAGGCTGGCTAAATAACTTATCCCCCACTCAATTCACAGGGGACACTTCTCCTGATCAAGCCAAAGCTACATGGCTCTTACACTCATGGTGCAAACACATACTCCCAGTTATAAAATGTTGTGTTCTGGTTTGCAAACCTTTAAAAACACTCCAGGTGCAGTTTTATCAATTTGCACCTGCAAGCATTTGGGAAACACAAGCATACACCTTCCAAAGTCAGAAGAATACACTTTCCCAAACACAGCTGTAACTGACTTTCAAAACCCAAATGCCAACAAATATTCTTCACTAAATAAAAAACTCAATAAGTAAAAAAGTTTTCATTTCAGCAATAAAAGCGTAGAATAATGTTAAGAAAATGGAGATACTGTACACCAGCCATGAAGCATACTCCATACATGATATTCCTTTCTTTTTTTTCTTAACTCTTCTTCCTTTGATTTTGGTGTACCACTTCTCCCGAATTTTGGGGTTTGTTTTTTTTTTCCGCCCTTCCCTTTACTTCTGTGGGATTCAACTCTCCCTTAGAAATCATTTGGTCCTAAAATTAGAAGATCAGAACACAAGAAGCCTGCCATGTGCAATCCCCAAAGGCCTGGGGATCCATAAGAAGAGGCCTCCACAGCCCAGCACCAGCTCTAGCCATGACAAAAAGCAGGCCCCTCCTTTAATACCTGTGACACTTAAAATGAGTACAAGTAAACACACTTATCACTTTATGACATTTTCAAGTGAATGACATTCTTCTTTTGATACAAGCCATGATCCCTAATCATTCCAGTAGGCCAGAATGACCATGCCCCTACAAAGAAAAAACAAGCCACAAATCTATTAATTCTCTAAAGGAAATGTTGTCTTCACTGTGATTAAAATCCACACATTTCCTGAAGGCATGTATATGATTATATTTATCAGAATCATATAAAATCTTTTTCAAGTTTATATGTTCCCAGGCATGGATCTACATATTTAAGAGATACTGCAACAGACTTTTCCCCCTCTCCATTTTTAACTTTCATAAAAATGAAATGCCTAAAGCATAACCATGCTTTGAACGTGGTCAGTGGTGGTCCTTTATGAGAAGCTGCGTGGTGGGGGCAGGGGATGTTTATCAGTCTTCATATTAAATCAATGATTTTAAAATTTATAGGAACAGTTTGGTTTAATTTTTTATTGGTAACTTTTTTGGTTCTTTTCCTTTTTTTTTTTTTTTTTTAGATTTTATTTATTTATTTATTTGAGAGAGACAGAGGGGGAGAGAGAGTACATGACAGGGAAGGTCAGAGGGAGAAGTAGACTCCCCGTGGAGTTGGGAACTCGACGTAGGACTCGATCCTAGGATTCCGGGATCATGACCTGACCTGAAGGCAGTCAATTAACCAACTGCGCCACCCAGGCATCCCTTTTTGTTTCAAGTTAGAGTTGTCACTTGAATAATGTGGGGGTTAGCGTGCTGAACTCCCCTCCCCCAAGCAATCAAAAATCAACATGTAACTTTTGACTTTCCAAAATCTTAACTACTAATAGTAGTTGGCCTATGTTGTTACTGATAAATAGTCGATTAACACAGATTGTGTCTGTCATATGTGGTGTATACTGTATTCTTACAACAAAATAAGCATAATAGTAAAATTCTTGAATCATAAAACCAAAGAATATGTCTTAAGGGAAGCTAGGAGAAAGCGATCCCTTACCTATAGAGGGAGGACCGTCAGAATAACGTCAGACCTTTCCACAGAAACCTGGCAAGCCAGAAAGGGCTGGCAAGACATATTCAGGAAGTTACATGACAAAAATATGCAACCAAGGATAATGTATCCAGCAAGGTTGACTTTCAAAATGGAAGGAGAAATAAAGAGCTTCCAAGACCGCCAAGGTCTAAAAGATTATGCAACCACCAAGCCAGCACT
>PITA01000423.1:116504-281423 GCA_004023965.1 Spilogale gracilis | reverse complement strand
TAACAAAATTGATGAAATATGGTAGAGATCTATTATCAAAGTGGACAAAGGAAAATAAAACAAGTGAGAAGAAAACCACCAGAAGAGCATCTGTTCTCTTAATGGGCATAAATAAGAATTGTGGAGTTTTCACACAAAAAATAGAACTCCATTAAGTAAGTACAAATTTCTGGGTTCAGTGTCAGAATTTTAGTCTGACTGCACAATATTTGACATATGTTTTGAAGGACTCTGTTCAACTACATTTCATCTTTCTCTTGCACTTTCTTTCTGGAAAGGAAACTCCTAATAGTTTAGATAATCAGATAAAAAGTTTATTTTATTATGAAAGGAATTGTTGAATTTAAGTCATGACCTGAAATATGGTCATGACACTTTTAATAACCAGAATTACATTTTGTTTTTAGTTTTACTTTGTTTAGTACATATATATCTACCTAAAAAAAAAGAAACATGCTGACTTACCTAAACATCAAAAACCTGTTGTTAAGCTTCAGATAAACAGCTATAGAAACAATTCTCTGAATCAATCTCAATTCTTAGATTGTGGACTCTTGGTCATGAAACACCTCCCTCCTTCCCCCTTATCCCTCCCAGCCCCTCTGCACATCTGAAGGTGAAAGATAAACCTATTTCAATCAGTGTGCAGAACGATCAATAAGTAGTTCCATTTAATAATATTTAATTGGACATCCCAGTCCCTATGTCTTCATGAGAAGCTGATAAAGTGTCAGAAATGGAGTAATAATTAGGACTAATCTCCAAATACATCTGAGCATAATCTGCATAAGAATGGCAAGTCTAATCCATGTCTTCACTGAAAGGAAGCATATAAATGTGGAATAATAATGAAATGAACCCAAAGTAGAAAACTGGAAAACAGAGGAGATGCCATGAAAGGGACAGAATGAAAATCAGCAAAAGTCAGGCTGTACAGGATCAGATAAATCTGATTAAAACCCAGCAAATGCAATTCCTATTAAAAATGACAAATATAATGAACTGAATTTTCAAGTCAAAAATAAAGTAAGGAAATACTTTATTTTTCTTTTTCTAATTCTTGGTTGTTCATAATTTAACCTAGTCATGAATGGTAAGTTTTTATACAATCCTGCTTCTCCCTATTCTTTGTTTCACTGAGTCACCCCATTGGTATTAGGGTGAGAGGGCACAGGGCATTAAACCAGAGAGAAATGACTGTATGAATTCATGACTCAGCTTTCTTTTTGAGAAAAATAAAAGAAAATCCAATTTAATCTAAGGTTTCCAATAAGAAACAGATCAGTTAGGTGGTAAGATAGAATGAGATTAATAACTATGCATAGCATGCCTAGAAAACACAGTGTTTGTAAGGTTATTCATGAGGGAAGGGTTGGTGGAAGGAAGAAAAGAAAGAAAAAGATGGTATATAGTAAAGAAGACGGGAAAAAATGAAAGCAACGGGTTGGACAAAGCAGTTAACAGGTAAAAGTATGTATTATTTGGCTTCAAATTCTTTTTCTACATTTGACATAGACTGCATCCTTTCCCAATTTCTTAGAAGATTCACTGAGCAAGTTATCACTTATACATTTAAAAACTGTTTTTTTTTGTTTTTTGTTTTTTATTTTTCCCCCATTTTTAATTTTTATTTTTTTTTATTTTTATAATTTTTAATTAACATGTAATGTATTATTTGTTTCAGGGGTACAGGTCTGTGAATCATCAGTCTTACACAATTCATAGCACTCACTGTAGCACATACTTTCCCCAGTGTCCATCACACACCCCCCCCCTCCACCAGCCCTCAGTTTGTTTCCTGAGATTTAGAGCCTCTTATGGTTTGTCTGTTCCATAGGGTTTTGTTTGTTTGTTTGTTTGTTTGCTTTTTTATTGTTACTTAAATTTTTTTCCCCAGTGTTCCAAGATTCATTCCCCATTCCCCACACCCAGTGCTCCATGCTTTAGGTGTCCCCAGTACCCACCACCAGGCTCTCCCATCCCTCCATCCCCTTGCCTCCAAGTCCCTCAGTTTGTTTCTGTGTCCAAAGTCTCTGTTGTTTCGTTTCTCTCCATGGATTACCCTAGTTCCCATTTACTTTCCTTCGGTTTTTTGTTTCTTTAAAGGAAATTGGGAACAGTGTCTATTGGAATTTATGTAAAATTGACATAATCCAGAAAATCAGATAGCAGAAATTTAAAGCTAGAATTAACTATTAGAAATTAAGTTTTTACCTACTGGCCCAAGAAACTCTCTGACATCTTTTAAAAGGCTTTGTACCTCCCAGAATTTAAAATTGGGGATAAGGCTATCTGATGTATATCACAAAAGTCAGGAAACATTAGGAGTCAATTTGTAATTTCAAGCTCTAAGTTACTTACATAGCTTTTCATATGTGTTTTCCTTCATCTGGAATATTCTTTTTTAGCTCTTAACCTGCTAGCTTAAACTCATTTTTCTAAAACCTTACTTATATTAGAGCATGCTTACTCTTTTTTAATTATTAAGTACTGAATTACTTTATGTCTTTTATCTCCTAGGGACAAAAAATTTTTGACTTAGTGTATAAAACATGGTAAGTGATCAGTGAAGTTTTTTTTTTATTTAATAATAATAAAAGTAAAATATACTTAAAGATAAGAAATAAAAAAGACCAAAGTTTACAAACTAAATGTTCTAATCAAAATGTAAGAAAAAGGCAATTCATCAAAGAATCATCTCAGGATAATTTGGAAATCACTTGAAATTCTAGAAAACTTTTTCTCCTAGTTCAAAGGTCAAATGAATCTTTTTTTTTTTAAGATTTTATTTATTTATTTGACAGAGAGAGATCACAAGTAGACAGAGAGGCAGGCAGAGAGGGAGGAGGAAGCAGGCTCTCTGCTGAGCAGAAAGCCCGATTTGGGCCTCGATCCCAGGACCCTGAGATCATGACTTGAGCTGAAGGCAGAGGCGTTAACCCGCTAAGCCACTCAGGCACCTGAAAGGTCAAATGAATCTTTGATGATAAGTTTTTATAATTTTTCATGCAGATATTTATTCAATACCAAACATCAATTTAGGAAGTTCAATGTAAAAATGAATAAGATGGGGCACCTGGTCCCACATCAGGCTCTGCTCAGCGAGGAGCCTGCTTCCTCCTCTCTCTCTGCCTGCCTCTCTGCCTATTTGTGATCTCTCTCTGTCAAATAAATAAATAAAATCTTTAAAAAAATAAATAAGATGGAATCCTTTCTTTAAGAGACTAGCAGTCTTAAAAATACAAATATATCATTTTAATAATGAGTTATGAGTGTTAAAGGTATGCAGGTGTTACGGGGAACAAAAAGAGTGTACATTTTTGGAGCTTAGGAATTTAGAGACGTGATCCTTGAGATGATGTCAAAGTTAAATGTTGAAAAGTTAAGACACACAAACTCCAGGTAGAAACCAGAATGGGCTCCTAAGCAGATGCATTAGTTAACATACTGTATATAAGAAAATTTATTCCCAGAATGTCTAAAATTGTTTGGAACTGAGGAGATTCTTTAGGTAGAGCTAGAGAGGTAAATAAATGCCTATTCAAGGAGAGCCGTACAGAATAGACTAAGGAAGTTGTTGGACTTTAGGTGTTGTTGTTGTTGTTATTGTTATTGTTTTGCCAAAACTAAGGGGATATTTTGGATGTGTGGAAGGGCACTTGACTTAACTGTGTGAGCAATTAAGTTGATCAGTCCAGATGTCATATGCAGCATGGATTTAAAAAACTAAAAATTAGAGCGCAGAGATAAGAATGAAAATGTCAAGTCATGTCCTTTTTTCACCCCATGTACTTATTTTGTTTAAATATAATTCTATGTAGTTCTAAATGCAAAGGCACAGCATAATCATTTATTTACACATAGTCATTTATTTACTTGGTCATTTATTATTTTAAAAAAATGAATGCATTCAATAGTGTGAGAATTAGTGAACATGTACTTGAGGACCAGCCCTACAATCGTACACCTCACATTCTGGGGAGAAAGACAGATGTGAAACACCCCATTACAAGATTATACAATCATGAAAAAGGCTGCAGAGGAAAAGTCCAGAGATCCCTAAAAGGATAGCCATCCATCCTTTTTTTTTTTTTTTTTTTTTTTTAAAGATTTTATTTATTTGACAGAGAGAAACACAGCCAGAGAGGGAACACAAGCAGGGGGAGTGAGAGAGGGAGAAGCAGGCTTCCCGCCGAGCAGGGAACCCAATGTGGGGCTCGATCCTGGGTCTCCAGGATCATGACCTGAGCCGAAGGCAGTCGCCCAACCAACTGAGCCACCCAGGTGCCCCGCCATCCATCCTTTTATTGTGCTTTACAGATATTATATTTTTTTGTAAATGGAGATTTCAAGGCAACCCTACATCTAACAAGTCGGTCAGTGCCATTTTTTCCAATAGTATTCGCTTATTTCACATCTCTGTGTATGCCACATTTTGGTAATTCTCATAATATTTCAGGCTGTTTCATTATTATTACATTTGAATTGCTTTTAAATTGCTGCAATCTCATGATAAAACTGTAATGAATGAGAAGCTGGTTCTTAAGATGAGCAAAGAAAGTGTTTTTTTTGAGATGGAATCCACTTGTTGTGAAGACTCTATAAAGATTGTTGAAATGACAACAAAGGATTTAGAATATTACATAAATTTCTTTGGTAACAGGGCAGCCTGTGACAGGACTGACTTCAACTTTGAAAGTTCTATTGTGGGTAAATGCTATCAAATTGCATCTCATGTTACAGAGAGGTGTAGAAAAAAAGAGTGAATTGACATGCTAAAATTCACTGTTTCCTTTTTTTTTAAAGAAATTGCTACAGCTACCCTAACCTTCAGCAACCACCGCCCGTATCAGTCAGCGGCCATCAATGTCAGGGCAAGACTCTCCACCAGCAAAATTATTACAACTCCCTGAAAACTCACATGATGGACAACAATTTTTAGCAATAAAGGCTCTTTTTTGTTTTTTTTTCTATACATAATGCTATTATATACTTAAATAGACTATAGTATAGTAGAAACATAACCTTTATATGCACTAGGAAACCCAAACACTCATTTGACTCACTTCATTGTGATATTTGCTTTATTTTTAGTGGTCTGGAACCAAACCTACAATATCTCCAAGGTACGCCTGTGTGTGTGTGTGTGTGTGTGTGTGTGTGTGTGTGTGTGCGCGCGCACACATATACATACATATATAGTACACACACACACATATATATATATATATATATATATATATATATGACTTGCTATGATCTGAGGAGTCAAAACATAAAGCTCTACTCCTCAAAAAATTAGAGGCCATAAGTACAACATAATTTAAGGCATGGAAAAGAAGGACAACACATGTCAAAAAATGATTATATGGTATTCTTTAAGAAAATGAAAAATGTGCCATGTTCAAGTGTATCCAACAATCAAATCAAGTGTTAATATTTTCTTTGAATTATGTAAATATGCTTGCATGAATTAATAGAAACCATTCTGATTAGATTTTACATCTTGGTGTTGCTGCTAAGCAATTTTTAAAGTATCTCAAAACATTTGTTTTTAGGCAGGTGTATTATCTATCTCCAAGTTTTTATTTAGACCAACAGGCTTAACACCTCCTTGATGATATGAAGGCCACATAACAGAAACCATTTCTCGAACTAAGAGGTGTCATTAGAAGCTCTTTCCTAACAATGAGCAGAATATGCCTCTGATGTGGCATTCAAGATCTTTAGAAAGGGAAATATAGGAAAGTAAAAAAGACTAGGAGACCATATCTGAAAACTGGGTCAGTGAATCCTAGGATATGAAAATCATTGATATATAAGAGAGTCTATTTCTCTATGCAAAAACATATTTTAAAATTATTATTCATGATTTCAAGGAAAAAAATCTAAGATTCTACAGAATGTCAACCACCAAGATCACTTTTGAGTTTATACTACTCAAGGGTAGCATCATTATATAAATCTAAGACAATGTTCAAAAAAAAAATACTGTTTGGAAAGTAGAAAAGTCTTGGCACAAAGCTATCATTTAGAGTAAAACAGAACCAAAAAAAGTTGTCCCAAATTATGTAAACATTGGATAGAAAAGGAAACTATACCTATCTGTTATCGGCCACAGTAAATATTTTTATGGGACTACAAACATTTGTAGTCCCATGAAAAGGTTAAAAATGTTTCATAAGTGGAACTCCAGAACACAATTTCTACATCCTGATATGGTAAAAGATAAATTAGCAAATTAAATCTCTCAAGAATTTAGATTAATAAAGATATGAAAACCCCATATTTATTTAATATTGAGGACTGGAAAATAAATTGTGTAATCAGATGTCCCTTGCTCAAAAGCACAGTTGACCCACCTGGTAATTGGGTTGGGAGTAGGAAATAAAAAATGGGGATATGAGGCCATCTGGCAAGCATATGCCCAGGATAAAGGAGGAAACCTCTATTTAAAATGTTCAGATACCTCTGAATAGGGGCCAAGTTTTCCAGTTCTAATTTTTCAAGAGCCAGGAATCTGGATATTTATGCAAAATATTTCATACTTCAAATCTTAGAAAAATTTTAAGATACAGCTCTATAATAGCCATATGGACAACAACCCTCTGATTTGCAATGTTTGATTCACATATTCACTTTGATGTAAAATTGAAACAAGTGAATTAGGATTTCAATGAAACAAGAAAGTTTAAAAGCATAGTTGTAAATAGCTATGCATAATTGTTTTAAGTTACAGAATTGCAACAAATTATTTTAGTGCTTCTAACAAGTTTTTTTTTTAATTATTTTCACAATGAGAAACCCTTATCAATTCATTCATTTTATTCTCCTCTTCAATGTCATTTTTTTTAAGAAATAAAATCCTTATTTTGGAATAATTTTAGATTCACAGAAAAGATGTAAAGATTATGCACAGAGCTCCATGTACCCTCCACCCAGTTACTCCTAATGTAAACATCTTACATAACCATGGTGTATCTGTCAAAACTAAGAATGTATCACTGGTACATTTCTCTTAACTAAACTTCAGACTTCATTTGAATTTCATCAAGTTTTTCATTTGCTTTGCTTTATTTTGTTTTTAGACTAACATATTCTTTTCTATTCCAGGATCTAATCCAAGATAACATATTGCATATGTCTCCTTAGTCTCCTCCTTTAATGTCATTTTAAACTAATATTTCTTTAAAGGTTTTATTTATTTATTTGACAGAGAGAGAGATCACATTAGGCAGAAAGGCAGACAGAGAGAGAGAAGGAAGCAGGCTTCCTGCTGAGCAGAGAGCCGATGCTGGCCTCGACCCCAGGACCCTGAGATCATGACCTGAGCTGAAAGCAGAGGCTTTAACCCACTGAGTCACCCATGCACCCTAAACTAATATTTTGCCAATCACCCACAATGTGAGTGTGTGTGTGTGTAGGGGGGTGCTTAGTGCTTAGTATGAAAAGTTGATATTCAAATGTATCACCAACCCCAGAGCAAACATGAGGACAAGTTTCAGAGCTGACAAAACCTGAGGCCAGAACCCAAACAGGGTGAAGTTGATAAGTAATAACTTATCATGCCACTGGAGCCCTTGGATGAACTTGTCTGCATCACAGTACAAGCATCTTTCTAGCCAAAATTCTTAAAGATTCCTTTCCAAGGGTATAATTAGAAATAAACAAAATTGCTACAGGGTGGTTTAACCGAGACATGAGAAAATAATTTAGTGTTCCATAAGTCAGTAAGTAGAAAAACTACAATGCACTGTTCAAGATGCCATGGGATCTCCTTCTCAAGTCTTTCTAAATAATGTAGAAATCTTATTCTCTAAGCTAAACACAATGGTTGCAAGATGTGAAAGCATCACTCTCAGCTTTGTGAAAGTCATTAGTAGTATCAAACTATGTGAGTAATAAAAAGTAGAGACCCTCACATTTTTGTCTTCTTTTGTGCCTTTCAGGAAACTAAACCCATGGAGAGTAACACTATTTATGTTATGCATAATTCCCAATTATCAGGTAAGGGTCGGGCTCTGCAGTCTTTGCACTTTTGACACTTTGGGCTAGATACTTTGTTTTGCTGTCAGGGGTTATCCTGAGAAAAGAAAAAAAAAAAGAAAGAAGAAAAGAAAAGAAAAGAGAAGAGAAGAGAAGAGAAGAGAAGAGAAGAGAAGAGAAGAGAAAAGAAAAGAAAAGAAAAGAAAAGAAAAGAAAAGAAAAGAGGCAGTATTAATATTTAGGGTCCTAATCAATAGGGACATTAGTTAAGATGTCAGAACTAGAGTTCAGAATGATGATTATCAAGGTGCAAGCTGGACTCAATAAAAAGCATGGAATATACAAGAAATCCTTTCTAGAGAAATAAAATCCCTTTTTGGAGAAATAAAAGAAATAAAATCAACCAAGTCAAAATCAAAAAAGCTATTAATAAAGTGCAATAAAAAAATGGAGGCTCTTATTGCTAGGATAAATGAGACAAAAGAGAGAATTAGTGAAATGGAAGACCAAATGATGGAGAATAACGAAGCTGAGAAAAAGAGAAATAAACAACTACTGGATCACAAGGGGAGAATTCAAGAGATAAGTGATACCATAAGATGAAACCATATTAGAATAATTGGAGTCCCAGAAGAAGAAGAAAGAGAGTGAGGGACAGAAGGCATATTGGAGCAAATTATAACACAGGATTTTCCTAATTTGGCAAAGGAAACACGCATCAAAAACTTTCAGTTATGTGAATTATGAAGACCTACCTAATGTACAGTATAGTGACTCATTAAAATAATTCAGTTTTTAAAAATAAATAAATAATAAAAAAATAAAATAATTCAGTTTTGTACATTTCAAAGTTGCTAAGAGTATATATCTTAAGCATTCTCACCACACACACAC
The DNA here is from genome assembly GCA_004023965.1 of Spilogale gracilis. Taxonomy (NCBI): domain Eukaryota; kingdom Metazoa; phylum Chordata; class Mammalia; order Carnivora; family Mephitidae; genus Spilogale; species Spilogale gracilis. Next base: position 272,543 of record PITA01000423.1, on the reverse strand, counting down.
ACACACACACACACACACACAGCTAAATCTGCAAAATCCTGGCTATGTTAATTATCTTGATCTTGGTAATCATTCCACAATGTATATACATTTCAAACCATCACAGTATATACTTTAAGTATATATCTTTCATTTGTCAATTATTCCTTAATAAAGTTGGGGAAAATGGGGAAAAAAGATATCAACCAAAACAAAAAAGGAGTAACTGCAAACAAATCTTTGATATACATATCACAGAAATTTAGCTCTGGGACCAAATCGCTTTGTAAAAAGATTTGAGGTTGACGATACTCTTGCAAGTGTGTAAACTTTATTTAATCTTTTAATGCCCTGGAAAAATACATAAAATACTTCTTGCCTTAAATTGGCTGTAACCACTATTTTTTTTTTTTTCCTAGTTCTTCTCCTACCCTCTCTTCCTAAAGGAGAAGAAGCTGACTTTGAAGGCTGGATTTGTTGTTAGCTCAACATTCGCCCCTGTTACCTTGTGTTGCAGAAACTCTGACTTTTGAGCAATTCCTATCCTGGGACACCTACTCTTCAATGTCTGTATAAATCTGTGGTGCTGATCCCTACAGAAGACAGCAAACACCAATAATGATTACCTTACAGATAAGGTTCACTACATGCCAGGCACTATAGGGGGAGCTTCACCTATTTGATAATATTTAATCATAGAGAATGAAACAAACCACAATATCCATGAGTTACATATTACTGTTGAGAATTATAGCTCAGACAGTGGAGACTGATGGCATAGGTTGAAATCCTGGCTCTACTGTTCACTGTCAATTTCTCTACAGTGATCCCCTGAATCTCTCTATACTTTTATTTGTAAGAAAGAAACACTATAGTATCTCATAGATTTGTTGCAAGAATGAAATGAATTGATATACTTAAAGACTGTCCAGTGTATAGTAAGTTCTGTGTATTAGTTGTTATTATTTAGATTTTATAAATAGTATAACTTAGAGAATTTAAATGACTCACCCAACTTATCTGAACTCACAGAAGTTAGTTACCAAAATCTTTTTATTTAGTATGCTATATACATTTGTTACATTTTTTAAAGCTTGTAGTTCTTTATTTGAGAGAGAGAGAAAGAATGAGAGAGAGCATGAGAAGGGAGAAGGTCAAAAGGAGAAGCAGACTCCTCACAGAGCCGGGAGCCCCATGCGGGACTCGATCCCAGGACTCCGGGATCATGACCTGAGCTGAAGGCAGTGGCTTAACCAACTGAGTCACCCAGGTGCCCCTATTTGCTACATTTTTGCCAATTTTGTTTTATTTTTGAGGTAATATTAAAATAGAATATTCCTGAGAAAATTTCAAGTAGCCACCATAGCTCTTTGAGTATATGAAAATATTTTAATATAAATACTATTATATTGTTACTTATGCATTTTTATAGTATGTCAAATATTTTTTATGTTTGAATACATGAAAACATTTATTAATATATACACTGTTTGTACCAATACTTACACACACTTTTAATCCTCTGATTCTTGAAAACTAAAGCTTTATAAATATGTAATGCATAATTCTTTCCACATTTTATGCACATTATTTTTATATTTATAGTGCTTTAAATAAAATGTTAAAGATGATGCGGCCTGCAAAGAATAAACATTTAATTACCTAATAAACTCCTTGGTAAAAGTCTTTATGTAGAAAAATACCCTACATGATCCAAGAACTCAGGACTGTCATGAATTTCCCACAGCATGCAGATGATCACCAAAAAGAAGATGGTAATAAAATCACATTTATTTAGGCCATAAATCAATTCAAATAGTTAGTGTTCTACCTGGTAATGAAATCCTATTAGCCAGTGAAAAATGTGTACATAATGCACTCCTAGTTGGGAAACTGTGTGACATTTTCACCTCTCTAGTAAGCCATAGTAAATTATTTCAGCAGCTGGTATATTTCCCCATGTGCATATATAACCACCGAACTGGGAAATTTATGTATGTACACACACACACACACACACACCATGAATATAAAACTGAAATCAAACCAATCAGACTAAAACATACTATACCTATTGTTAAGCGACTGACTTCAGTTCCTACCCCCTAGAATGTACCAGTGATTTTACCTTTTCCTGAAGATTAGCACAAATAATGCCTATCATATGGGTTATGGAAATAATTTGAGTTCCCTTTGGGATTACAGCCATACACAGCCAGGGAAGAATTTAACAGCAGTGTTTATTATCCTTGAGTTTCCTTTAGGATTATTCTCTGTGAATATAAATTTCTGAATACCTCTCAAGCATGGGTCTTCTAACTCTATGACCTCAAACCAAAGTTCAGATAAGGATTGACTGGAACCATTTGATATGGAATGAAAAACCAAAGAGAGGACATGAAATCACATCTTAAACTTTGCTACTTAGAATCTACACCTGAGACAAGAGCTCTTTTGGGAGAATTTTAATTGGTCATATGATCTCAGGGAACAGAAATGAGGGAGTGAAGGAGTCTTGGAATGCAGGAAAGACAGCACAACGATGTGTCATCCCACTGGTTACTGCCAAGGATAACTGGTATTAAACCCTATAGAAACTTCTTGTGAACTATGTCAATGCTTCTTAGAATAGCAAAGGAAATGTGTGTGGCGGGGAACAGACATTTTTACTTATTTGATCCTATCTCCTTGTAGTTCAAGAGTTGATTCATAAAGCATTAGCTCCTCTATCATTTCTGGTTCACAAACTTCCTGTTCCTGGTGTCAGAGAGGATACAGGTAAGGGAGTAAGAGACAGAAGGAGAGGCCTAATCCAGCGCACTTGCACCAAACTTAACTGGTGACCACAGCAGTGACGGGAATAGAGATTAAAATTTATAGAGTGTACAAAAGGTTTGGGGCACATTGCCTCCCTCATTAAAATCCTACTATTAAGACAACCAATTAACAAAAATTAATTCCACTGAATATTTTTAGAAAGTTAAATCATTTAGGAAATGGATTGTTTTAAAACTGAAAGCGAATCTCTAGTTTGCAATATTGTATTCACTAATGGGAAAAGGGAAGGTTAAATGCACTCTGGGTTTCTCTCCAAAACTTTCCCCTCACTGCCTCTACACTTTTCACATTTTCCTTCTAATTCTTATAATTGAAATGCCAGGAAAATCCCCCGCTCTATTTCTGTCCCAAATAATAGATTTAGAGAGCAATGAGATACCATCATTACCCTGATGATATTCAGCTGTGCCATTCATTTCCTCTGGACTCAGATGGCATGGAGCCTCTAAGCTCCCTTCAGCAGCCAAGTCCGGAGGAGAGATGAGCTGGCATACTTCCAAATCATTAAAGACAGAGCGATCTGGCTGGTATGCTTGAGAAACACCAAGGGATTTGAAAAGAGGAAGTTTGGGCTTTCTCAAATGAGGTGATTCACACAGACCTGCCTGGTGTCAGTCTATTTCTAGATCTCAATCTGCTCAAGCATTTCCAGGCAGCACCTATGGAAATGAGTGCCTTTTGTCTTCTTGCATTTAACTTGAACCTTGAAAACCTTATTAAATGATTCAATGTTTCTGGGGAAATCTTCAAGCTGACTTTTGCGCAGGTGGTCTGCATTTGTGTGTTGGTTTCTGATGGTCCTGTGAAGAAAACTTAGAATTCCTCAAAAGGAGAAAGAAAAGTGTATATCCAAAGTATTGATTTTAAATATAAAGTCTTTATCAATTGCTTTTCATTATTTTTTAAAAGATTTTATTTATTTATTTGACAGAGAGAAACACAGCGCGAGAGAGGGAACACAAGCAGGGGGAGTGAGAGAGGGAGAAGCAGGCTTCCCGCTGAGCAGGGAGCCCAATGTGAGGCTCGATCCGGGTCTGCAGGATCATGACCTGAGCCGAAGGCAGTCGCTTAACCAACTGAGCCACCAAGGCGCCCCTATTCAATTGCTTTTTTAAAAAAAGTAATTTTAAACTAGAATATATAGGGGCTTCTGGGTGGCTCAGTCGTTAAGCATCTGCCTTCAGCTCAGGTCATGATCCCAAAGTCCCGGGATCCAGCCCCTAATCAGTCTCCCTGCTGGGCTAGAAGCCTGCTTCCCTTCTCTCACTCCCTCTGCTTGTGTTCCCTCTCTAGCTGTGTTTCTTTCTATTAAATAAATAAAATCTTTAAAAAAAAAAAAAAGAAAAGTCATGCAGTATGAACGCTACCATATAGAAATCTTCCAGTAACACTGTTAAAAATTAATTATATTCTTTATTATTACTGATATATACTTATCCTATTATGCTTGATTTCTTCAATGCACAATTTGATATTTCTAGATAATATATCTATTTTTAAAATGCGTTGTGAGACAGTGTTTTATAAACTCTAAAGACTATCTTGGGGCACCTGGGTGGCTTAGTGATTAAGCATCTGCCTTCAGCTCAGGTCATGATCCTAGAGTCCTGGGATCCAGCCCTGTGTCAGGCTCCCTGTTCAGCCAGAGGCCTGTTTCTCCATCTCTCAACCACCCCCTCCCCGCTTGTGTTCCCTCTCTAGTGTGTTTCTGTCTGTCAAATAAATAAGTAAAATCTTAAAACAAAACAAAACAAAACAAAGCTAGGATATATAAATGAAATGAAACTTACTGGCTCTACCCTCCTTTCCCACCTCCAGACAGTGTTGTAAGAGGATATTTAAAGAGAAGTCCTCAGAAGAAAAATCTCTGTAATTGGCCTAGTGTGTTCCTCAGGTAAAAAAAATTCCTATCTTCTGATATGCCCTGCCAAGCCACCAGATCATCATTGCTAAAGAAACAGAGAAAAAAGTTGCCTTCAGAATATATTTATAAGAGAGTAATACATGTGAAATGAGCATAGTTTAAAAAAACACACAAGAAGGCACTTGTCAGTTTTTAAATGCACAATTTTTACAGTGTCAGAGAAGTATACTGTAGTCAGTTTTGTCACTAATGGTTTATTTCCCATTAAAATTCATGGAAGAAATAAAACATCAATGACATTCTTCCCATCAAAATGCATCAAGTGACAATAGCATTCTACCATGTGGTTAAATTGCCATTATCTAAGATAAATGACAGTTATTTCAATGATTGCCAGCACTTCTTTTAGAGGTGATGATAATGTCTTTGCTATAAGTCTCTGACATAGAAAGGAAAAAAAAAAATCTTCATATAAAGACAGCTATTTTAGAAACACAAGGTAACATTACTTTTCCCCCCACTCTATAACAGAGTTTTATCATGATGCCAGAAATAATGCCAAGAAAATTATTTTTCATTAAATATTTCATATTGTAAGGCAAAGATATTATAAAAAGATGATACTCAGGATAAGCCTATGCTACTGCAAGAGGCTTCTAAATTCAAGTTGGTATTCGATTTCTTAAAGTACCTAAAATTTCCACACGTTATCTTTTTGAAACCTAGGTCCTCTTTAAACTTCTGTCATTTTCCATTTTTTTAAAAAAAAATCATATACTTAAACCATGACAGGTTTATTTTCACTGGTATGTGACCTCCATAAATGCTCAGTAAATATTTGCTAAAAGACAGTATCTGACTTATAGCTTTGGTTTTCTGACCTCCTTGTTTTATTTAATGGGTGTGTTTCTTTTGGAAGGATGTGGAAAGGAGGTGAAAATGGTATACTAGTATAAAAGAAACATGACATTCGGGATTGCTAAGAGTTGAGGGATATTACATTATTATATTATTTTATTATTATTAAATTTATACTATTTATATTATTTATATGAAAACTTCTACATTTAAAATATTATGGTTTCAAAGCACACACATATAAGTTTTATTTACATTCACAGTATATACAGAAGGGAGCAGGAAAAGTATGATTTTCCCATTCTTACATCAGGGTACTTAGTTCCAAAGCCACACAGCAGATATCCTTGGACTTCTAATTTCTGATCCAGTAGCCTTCCCCTTATTCTTGGGGCTCATAGCGCAGCCTGTAGAGCATCTCTATCAGTATAACCTGGAAGCCTGTTGAGAACGCAGAATCCAGGCTCTCGGCCTGACCTACTGAATTCAAATCTTCCTTTATTAAGTTCCCAAGTGACTGCTCTGTACATTCAAGTTTGAGGAGCACATCCTTCTGCCGTAGTCTCCTTCACACAGACCTACCCAGCAATTAATTAATTAAGATTACTAACAGGAAACATTTCTCACCCATATTTTATATCTAAAAAGTTATCACCCATGTGCAGGAGTATTTTAAGAGGGTGATGTTTGTTGGGGACACCTCTGACAGTGTGACCATTATTCAAACTTACAGAGAGAAGGTTCTGCTTTTTATCGGGTCTGTTCTGGGCTGAGTCTACCCTGCTTAGCATGGTTCTGCTCTTTCTAACGAAACAGAAACTATCAAAACTCAGTTCATCCAATCAAACCAAGCAAATAGGATTTTAAGATTTCTACAATTTTGGCATTATGCCAAACATCTGATATGTATACAACTGTATGAAATGGGTTTGAGAGATCGAGGAAATGAGGCTTATAAATAATTTGTTTATGGTCACTTAGATAACTGAGTAGAGTGGGAAATCAAATTCATGTCTATCTGACCTCAAAGTCTGTCCTCTTAACCAAAAGGCTATCCTAACTTCCGAAGTTATGTTGAGCCACCATTCCCGTGTGTGTGTGTGTGTGTGTGTGTGTGTGTGTGTGTGTGTGTGTGAGAGAGAGAGAGAGAGAGAGAGAGAGAGAGAGAGAGAGATTGATTGATTTCTGGGCAGGAAATGTGAAAGGTGAGATTGTATACTCCAAAAGCCCTGTGATCTTTACCCATCTAGAACTGTAGATGTTTATTAAATATAAATTGATGGTGCCTGACTGGCTTAGTTGATTAAGCATCTACCTTCAGCTCGGGTCATGATCCCAGAGTCCCAGGATCAAGCCCTGCATTGGGCTTCCTGCCCAGCTGGGCATCTGCTTCTCCTTTTGCTTCTTGCCTTGCTTGTACTCCCAATATCTCTCTCTCTCTCTCTCTCTCTCTCTCTCAAATAAATAAATAAATAAAATCTTTAAAAATGTATATAAATTTATATTATATGCATTAACTTGTTTCCTCTGTCAATTATTTTTAGTTAATATTTGAAATCTATTTTCCTGTATTTTCTCCACTAATTTTATACTTATTAAGAACACCTCTCCCTTATTGTCACTTCTCTGAATATATTATTTTATCTTGCTGTAATTGGGCAAATATAATCATAAGCCACAAATGTTTTCAGATATATGTGGATGGGTGAAAATGTAATTACCATTGTGAAAATATTAAGAAAAGAAAACTTGTTCTATTATTTCAAAGATCATATATTCTGATAACTCTAGAGGAGATAAACTTAGAACCTAGAATTTTAATTTCAAATCTGTCTCACATTATGGGACCCTAACAAGACACTAAATATTAATGACTCTCATTGTCCCTTTCTGTAAAATAGGGGTGATTATACTTTGCTGATAAGGATTTTATCATATCAAAATAACAAATAACATACATAAAAATGTTCTGTCATTCAATAAAATGAAAAAAATACAATTTATTTGCTTGTTTATCAGGTAGATAGATACTGAAAATTTAACTTATATATTATGAGAAAGTACATTATAGGAATATCAATAACTTATTCTCAGCAACTTTGTACTTGCTGTTCTCACTGCCTGGGCTCTTTCCTCAGAGGATGTGTGTTTGTTTATCCTTCAGTCCAGGACACTGCTTAAATGGTTCCTCAGAGAAGACTTCTCTGACCATTGCATTGACAATAGTGGGCTGTGATTCTCATAGCTTCTTGCCAGAGTACTTATCCTTCAATTATTCCCTATTCCCAGAGCTGTGTTTATTTATTATAGGTCTTCTGCCCTAGAATATGAGTTCTAGGAGAATGGGAACTTTGGCTGCTTGGTTAACCACCAAGCCCAGAATAGTGACTGACAAGCAGTGTATTCACAGCAAATATTTGTTGAGTAAATGAAATAATGAAGTTTATGTATAACCATAGGCAAAGGACTAATAAAAATGGCTTTACTACTCTACTACTATCACCTAATCTTAATTATGTACCAGGAATTATATACTAATATCAGCAAACTCTCACAACCACCTGTGGGAGTATATACCATTATCTCCATTTTCCAGATGAGAAAATTAAAGTTTAGGCTATACTAGATGAGGTCCCTGATTCTAAACCTTGGCTGCACATTGGAATTATCTGGCAAAGTTTTAAAAATATGGTACCCAGGTCCCAACCTCAGAGTTTTGATTTCAGTGCAATCCCCACACCAATGCAATTAAATTTAAATCACATCTGAAAAAAACAAATAAATCTCTAAGAGCAGGGACTGAGAATCAGTATTTGCTTTGAAGTTCCCATGTGATTCCACATTATAGCCATCATTGAGAACATTTCACTGGCTTAAATAAATTAACCAACTTCTCCCAGATCACATGTGTAGGTGGTGGTGGAATAGAGATGTAAACTCAGTTTTCCTGACTTCTACTCAATGCTTCTTCTATATTTTACACATCTTCTAAGGTAGAATACATGATATTTCAGTACCTTGCCAACTACAATATTTCAAACTGTGACTTTGAGACAATATGGTTTTATATTTAATAGCACAGTTTAAAAATCTGTGATGTTCTTATATTCAGTTTAGCTTCCTTAAGTGAAAACAAAAACAAAACAAAAACAGAGAGGACTTAGTGCTCCCTGTTCCTCTGTGCCATAAAAATGATCTATACAGTAAAATACAGAGGAGCTCTGTATTCTGCCAATAAAGATGAAAGACCAGACCCTTAACACCGTTCTTTTAACCACCATTGTAGTGTTAAGAGCAGATGCGTTACAAAAGCACTGTGCTATATATTGAAAAAAAAAACAAGTGAGGAAGACTTTTAATGCCAATCGCATTACACTTCAAATATGTCTGAAAATTTAAGAAAAAGAAACAAAAAATAAATTAGGGTCTCTATGATATAAAACTTGGGTTGGTTTTGAAAATAGATGAGTATAAAAGTTTTTACTTAAGTTCCAAGATGGCACAATATTTCTAAGTTTTACAATGCTTTTTGGAAGACAGCCTCAACACTGAGAGATTCCTTTATGTAAGCATTACTTTTGACCAGATTTATAAACCCAGATAGCTCTGAAGCACAACATTTATATACTGCTAAATAACACAGGCTCTGAAGCGAGAAAGGCAGTTGTGAAATGCAGTCCCATCACTTTCTGGCTCTTAGGCAAGCTCACTAACATCTCTGAGATTCACGTATCCTTGTCGGTCAAATGACAATAAAATTTACCATCACCACAACATGTCCGTAGGAGGACAAAGGAGGTAATATAGAGAGAAATATAAATGTAGCCCCTGCTTCATACTAAGTATTCAATATTTAGTTGCTATTACATAAGTCATCAAACGTGCTAGGTTTTAGAATTAAAAAGGATTTAGATGCACTGGACAGATTCACGTAGAGTAAATCCAAACAGGCAAAAGTCTGTCCATATTGTGTGCCTCTTCTACTGTATTAATTGTTATTGGAAATAATCAGTAATTTAAGGAGTGTACAACTTACTTGGGAAGGAAGGGAAAGACTGAGATTAAAAACGTCACAAGGAAGCAAGTTGAAAGTATTTAGCACAGATCAACAACCACCAACATTGGAATGGATTAATAAAAGCTAGTGCAGTTTGGGAGAAGAAGTAATCACTCTTGTTAGAATGGAAAAGAAAAGCCTTTTAATAATGACAACTGAAGTAATAAGAATGAACACACATTCCATGTATTGGTGCCTTCACTTATTCAATAAATTTTTCTTTAGTGCTTACTACTTGCCATTCTCTCTCCCTTACTTGCTCTGGAAATACAACACTCATAACCACATCTGACCACACGGAGCTTCCATTCTAATAAAAGACATCAGCATACAAATGGCAAATAATCTATTCACATCAAAAATACACGATCACTCTAGATAATGTGCTGCATAAAAATATTTAATTTTTTTTAATTTTCCCCAGCTTTATTAAGCTGTTATCTAAAAATAAAAATTATAAGTATGCCTGGGTGGCTCAGCCAGTTGAGAGGCCAACTCTTGATTTCAACTCATATCACAATCACAGGGTTCTGGTATTGAGCCCTGTGATGGGCTCCATGCTCTGTGGGAAGCCTGCTTAAGCATTCTTTCTCTCCATCCCCCTATGCCCCATCCCCTATCCTCTCTCTCTCTCAAATAAATAGTCTTAAAAAAAAAAAGAAAGAAAAATCATATATGTTTAGGTTGTACATTTTTTAAGATGCACAAAACAATGATTTAATATACCTATATATTTTGAAATAATACCTCAATCAAGTTAATTAACACATCTATCAATACTATAGTTACCATATTCTGTTTTTAGTGGTGAGAACACTTAAGATCTACTCTCTTGGCAATTGTATGATGTAATAACAGCGATCAGATATTTGTCAATAGTGATGCAACTATAACTGGAGTTAATAATATAGTACTATTAGCTAGAGCCACCATGCTGTACACTAGATCCATATAAATTATTCATTTTATGGAAAAAATTTTAAAGTGTTAAAGGGGATAATTAGTACAGGGAGGTATCTCAGGAACCACGGTCAGAGGAGTCTGAAGAGAAAAATTAATGATTAAAGGGAACTAGATAGGCAGAGATAGAAAATTATTCTAGGAAGAGCAAACCCTAAGAGCAAAATCCTAAGGAGAAAATGAGCTGACATCATCTAGGATCAGTAAAAACATCACTTGTCCAGAACACTGTGAGTGAGGCAAAAAAGGACAAAAAGAAAGAAGAAAGAAAATAAGATGTGGGTGGATGTAAGGCGTAGAGAGGACCTGAGCATATCTGGCAACAGACTGGGACTGGCCATTGAGGAGCAGGAGGAAAGGAGAAATGTAAGTTTGAAACAGAATGAGGTTTCCATTAACTGAAAAGAAGAGGGGTGCCTGGGTGCCTCAGTTGGTAAGCATCTGCCTTTGGCTCAGGTTATGATCCCAGAGTCCCAGGATCGAACCCCCTTCTAAGCGGGAAGCCTGCTTCCCCCTTTCTCATTCCCCCTGCTTGTGTTCCCTTTCCAGCTTTTTTCTCTCTGTTAAATAAATAAATAAAATCCTTAAAAAAAGAAAAGTTTTCAAGAAAAAGAGAAAATGTGAGGGAATACAATATGTTTGATTTTTAACAATTAAATTGGAGATGGTGTTGAGACATCCCAGTGGCACCAAACAGCTGGAGATACTAGTAGATGAAAAGTCAAGGTTTCATAGGTTTTAGAAGTCAATAGCTTACAAGTAATAGATAAATTCTGGAAAAAGCAGAGCATGCAAAACAGATGCTTAAGGATCAATTAGAAATAAAAGAAAAAATACATGTATATATCTTTTTCCAAATGTAGTCTTTATCTAAAATTTTCTCTCTCCATACTGGTGCTATCTGACACCAAGTTGGCAATGTTGAAATTAAACAAGTCCACAAATTCCTTCACACTACCCTTCTTGAACAGAGGTCACCTTGACTTGTTTCTAATGAATATAATGTGTTGGAGGTGATGCTGAGTGATTTCTAAGGTGAAGTCACAAAAGGCTCTAAAGATTCTGCTTGGCACTCTCAGAGAGGTTGCTCTGGAAATTCAGTCACTATGCTATAAAGAAGTGAGGCGCCCACCCAGAAAGTCCACATGTGGGTGTTCGGGCCATAGCACTAACGCATCTCAGCATTAGCCAGCCTCAAACCCCAGGCATGGGAAAAGAGAAACTTCAGATGATTCCCTCTCCCAGCCTTTGAACTGCCCAGTATATCCTAAGAGATGGAAAAATGAGCTGCCCTTCCTAAGCCCTGCCCAAATTGCAGCTATCTGAGCAAAAATAAATACTGTCAGGGTGCGTGGGTAGCTCAGTTGGTTAAGCAACTGCCTTTGGCTCAGGTCATGATCCCGGAGTTCTGGGATAGAGTCCCGCATCAGGCTGTCTGCTCGACGGGAAGCCTCCTTCTCCGTCTCTCACTCCCCTTGTTTGAGTTCCCTCTCTAGCTGTGTTTCTCTCTGTCAAATAAATAAATAAAATATTTAAAAATAAATAAATAAATAAATAAATAAATAAATAAATAAATAAATATTGTCAATGTTTAAACTACTAAGTTTGGGGATGATTTGTTACATAAACACATATAACTAGAAAATAGTATAAATCAATACTTTAAAAAGTTACTTATAATATTGAATTTTTTTGCACCCAGTTCCACTTTATTTAATCCATCATTAAATCCTATGGACTTTTCTTCCTACATAAGCTCTGAATTTCCTCCTAGATAGTTTCTCATTCACTTCGCTCCATTTCCACCATTACTACCACAACCCAAGTTATTATAATTCCTTGGTGAAAAGCTCTTCCTCAATTTTCATCATTACAAGCAGCATGCTATCTTTTCAAAATGCAAATCTGATCATATATGTCCTCAACTTCTAAACATTTAATGTGTTCCTTTAGTTTGTCATAATTCTGACTGAATTGCACACGTGTACATGTGTGTGTGTATGCATATGCTGTTCCCAAATTACTAGATAATGTAAGTTCAATAAGGGCAGAAACCATGCTCATTATTGTTTCATGTTTTAGTATTAGTTTAGCATAGTCCAATGCCTGATGTACAAAATGAATTATTAATCTATAAATATGTGTAGAATAAACTAAGACTGAATACAGACATTAGTAAATAGTACAGAAGGAAATTGTGATGCTAATAATTAAGAAAGTGAGGCAGAAGTAGACTATATGTCTACCTTTAGGGGTCTGTTCTGACCCAACTGATTATAGTATCTCACTTATTTGAGTATCATCTGCTAAAAAAACCCAGAAAATTGGTCATTTTGGTAAATTACTTGCCAGATTAATTTGAACATAGCAATTAATGAATTGATATGTTACTCTTCCATGAAAAGAAGCAATAGACAATTCCTGAAGACACAATGTGTGTGTGTGTGTGTGTGTGTGTGTGTGTGTGTGTGTGTGTGCTTGTGTGTGTGTGTAGGGAAGGAAGGGCAAGAAAAGATGCAAGAATGAATGAGACAGGTATAGAAGAGTGAAACAGTGGCAGAGAGAACATGCTCTCACTTTAACTACAATATAAAAGGGATAATAAGTAACTGTGGCAGGAAATGTAATTTCTATTACCTAATCTCTAGGTTAAAAAATGTAAGGCTAACAAAACAACAATGAAGTGGTCCTTATCACTGATTTATTTACAAATAGAAAGCTGGAGGATTTCAAATTTTAAGATATTGCCTACTACCCTTATATTTGCCAGCCAAATCACTATTCATATAGAAATATTTCTTATAAATACTATTATCTTACTACTATGCACAAGTGACACTGCAATAAATTTTCAAGTAATCTTCCAATGTTAAATAACTTCATAAATTTACAGTGCCTAACAAAAACCAATAGGAAAAGGTATCAAGAATACTAGTTACATTTTTTAGTCTTTGAAGATTGTAATATTTATGGACTATTTTCAAAGAAAATGTCCTTCTTATGCTTGAAGAATTCAATTTTCATGCCAATAATATAATTATGCTTAGCTTGCTGATGGCACTACATTTCTTTTGCTTTTGCCTTAATAAAATTTATCACATAGCATACTATTTTCACTTGTCTTTGTAGTTCTTAAGTCCAAATTTTATGTTACCTGTGAATAAGGCTTTTTCTGTTAGATATTAGTGCTCTAGTGATTATTTTATTTTTAGCAAGGGAAATGCTATATTTAGACTTTCTTTACTTTGACTCTGCATACTTTGAATGATAAGGTTTACATGTAATGGAGTAACAAAAAGGTATATACTTAGTGGCAGTGCTTATCTTAATATGCACATTTGAGATTTGATTGCAACATTAAAGAAATGAAATTTAGGAAGATTTAAACTACATAAAAAATACATATATGTATATAGACATACACATAAATGCATGCTTATTCATACATACCTACACATATATATTAGTTGCCAATGGCATACAAATTATAGAAAACTGAATATTTTATTGCTAAGACTACAATATGTTTATCTTTCATCACATATGAGATAATATGATCATTATAAGATAGGCTATATTTTTAATTCTGTCAAGATAATATCATTATAAGGAGATAGAGTGAATTTTCAATTCTGTTGTAAAACATTAACTCTCTGGTTGTTGGACAATGCTGTGGGAAATCACAGAAGTTATAAAATTGAAAGTCTGCTTTTAATGTTTTGTCTTATGACTGTATAACATGCAAGGTTTTTATTATTAACTCTGTAAATAAAGAAAATAGAACCAGGTCTTGAAAATGCACAATAATATATTAATTAATAGGATAAATTAGCTTAATTTCAATTTTATGTACATACAGATCAAAATCTGGGCACACATACACATATAATTTCCCTTAAAATGTCAAAAGCAAAAGTTTTGAATTCTTTTTCTTTTTTTAAAGATTTTATTTATTTGACAGAGAGAGACACAGTGAGAGAGGGAACACAAGCAGGGGGTGTAGGAGAGGGAGAGACAGGCTTGCCGCCCATCAGGGAGTCTGATGAGGGGCTGGATCCCAGGACCCTGAGATCATGACCCGAACCAAAGGCAGATACTTAACAACTGAACCACCCAGGCATCCCAAAAGTTTTGAATTCTGAATTAGATGGTATTGCATGGTTCCCTTCTATTCGTACTTCATCACTCTCATTTACCTTCTCATGACCTGAACACTATTGTTGCAATTGTCCTGGACAATGTGGAACATGGGATTTTTGCCTCTTCATTTACTAGTTAGTGGAGCAGAAAGACACAATTCTACTTTTGTAGAAATCTGAATAACTAGCTTTAAATTGTGAATTTATCATATTGCTCTACGTCCTTTAACAAAGTATTGAAGCAGATTAATCTAAAGTGTATCATAGAAACTTATATTTCCACATGGTATTTTTTTAAAAATTGTCCTCCTAAATATTTTAGTCTTCAAAATTCTAAAAAATTCACTGAAGATTTATCACCATATATTTTTCTTCATATACACCCACTTAACTCAATTTTATTTTAATTTTTTAAAGATTTTATTTATTTATTTGACAGAGAGAATTACAGCTAGAGAGGGAACACAAGCAGGGGGAGTGAGAGAGGGAGAAGCAGCTTCCTGCTGAGCAGGGAGCCTGATGCGGGGCTCAATCCCGGGTCTCCAGGATCATGACCTGAGCCGAAGGCAGTTGTTTCACCAACTGAGCCACCCAGGCGCCCCTCGATTTTTTTTTTTTTTTTTGCTTAACTATCTACTAGATCTATATCTATTTATCTATAGATGAGTCTTCTAATTATCTTTGGCACTTAAAAGAATTATTGGCTGACATCCTCTTCATTGGTTAGGATAAGTTACATTTAATATGGGAAGTTGTAATATTTACTAAAATAATTTATACCAATTTAATATTTGTAATTATTTTTTGATTTTCTTTCACTGCCCTTGATTGCCACATTTTTAAAAAATAACTGTGTTAGTAACACTTTTTCCATATCCATGGATGGGAAAGTGATCAATCCCCTTTAGAGCCATCATGGCAGTCATGGCCCATAGAGTCACACAGGCTGCTGAGGAAGAATTTAGTGCCCTCAGGATTAAGCAGGTTGTTTCTAGGCTGTTGGGAGACAGTTCTCCATGGGTCTCTTGTGTGTTTGCATTTTGCATGCAGAATCATTTGTTCTGGACTATTTTTTCTAGAATGTTTATATATCAAACAGCCTTAGAAGCCTTCCTTTTAGAATAAGTGCCAGATTTTCTTATAATTTTGGACAATAGGGCTGTATCTCCCCCCAGCGCAATGGGGCAAGCATAATTATTGGCTTTATAAAAGATTAGGGTTCCCTAAAGTCAGTGTTCCCCTCCTGCAATGCACAGCATGTATATTGATGTCTTGTCCTCTTTATCTGGGCATGTGGAAACTGGGACTTGAGGAGCCAACACCAAAGCTGAAACTCCAAATACTCCCATTGTTGTGAGTAGTAAACTTTTAACTGCTGCCAACATCCATGAAACCATAGAAGTGTAACTTTTCAATTTGAAAGTATGGTGAAATCTCAGATCCTTTATGTTGTGACAGTTTGGGTTATGAGAATGTGATTCTGACCAAAAACAAGGCTCTTTAAGAGAAGAATGATGGTCTCACATGCCAATTAATGTGATTTGACAAGAGCCTCTGGAAATCAATGGCAAACACAATGACTACACTGAATGGTCCATCAGGCAATAAATGCTCCTCTAGTTTATTGTTCCTTGAATGAAGGAGGAAGCATGGGGGGGAGGGATGCTGCATGCTGAGTGCTGTGAAAAGCAAAGATAGTTGACAGAAGGCTGAGTATACTCTCTTCCAGGTAAGGAAATACCTCACCAGGTGGGCAGTCAACTTCAGGTACACACTGTAGTAATACCTAGTGTTAAAGTTTGCACTGGGGAAAGCAGACAGAAGTTTCTATCCACTTTCTGAGAAGCTATAGAAATGCTTACATGCACTAAAGGTGAATAGGGAAATTTATGACAATTATGGGAAGAAGTCAGGATAATGGTTAGAATTCTGGTTCACTTCAGAGGTGAGAGAGCAGAGAGAATAATGTTTGATAAGCAAGAATGACAACAGCGGGAACTTCTAATGACTTAGAACTTCCTGCACTGTATAATGTCAACCACAGATCCATTTGGAAATAACATTAAGAGGCTACAGAGTCCCTGACATTGAGTTCTCACTCTATAATGGAGCTTTGGCCCTCTTGTGGAGATTTTACAAAGACAAACTCCCAAGGGAAATCATAAATGAAGCATCGGCTAATATTCCGGGATTTATTTCCCCAGATTGACTTTTCAATGCTAACAAAGTTGACTTACTAGAGGATAAGAAAGTGACTCAAAAAAATCTAAAAAATATTTTGAAGACAGCCACTACACTACTCAAAACTAAAAGTGAACTCATATTTGTTGGCATGAAGCCACTCTCTCACCCCATGTTTACTAATTCCTCTCTCCTTTCATCAACCTGATATGTTACTTAAAAGATAAGGATGATTAAGGGTGGGACTGAAATCTTTTTTTTTTTTTTTAAGATTTTATTTATTTATTTGACAGAGAGAGAGATTACAAGCAGGCAGAAAGGCAGACAGACAGAGAGGAGGAAGCAGGCTCCCTGAAGAGCAGAGAGCCCGATGCAGGCCTCCATCTCAGGACCCCAGGACCATGACCTGAGCCGAAGGCAAAGGCCTCAACCCACTGAGCCACCCAGGCACCCAAGGGACTGAAATCCTTCAATGGGGACCAAAGGCCATATAAGGCTACCCAAATATGCTGGAGAATTTAGAACACAGTAAGGATTCAAAATTTATGACTCTTGTAATGCTTGGGTTGCTCAGTTGGTTGAGTGCCTGCTCTTGATTTTGGCTCAGGTCATGACTTTGGAGTCCTGGGATGGAGCCACAGGTCAGGTTCTGTGTTCAGTGGGGAATCTATTTGGGGATTTTCTCCCTCTTTTGTAGCCTCTCCTCCCACTTGCAATCTCAAATAAATAAATAATAAATAAATAAATAAATAAATAAATAAATAAACAAACAAACAAACAAACAAATAAATAAATAAAATAGTTTAAGAATGATTTTGTGACTCTAGCTAGAGAAAATAAAGTCACCATTCAAGTTAGTCCTGTGGAATACTGGACTCCAAATCAAATTGGTGCGTTTTGAGTAGAAATCTCATTGGGGAACAGAAACCCATGTTGCCTTGGGGGCAGGGTCTTTTGGGCCAATTCAATGTATTATTAATGATTCTACTCTTCAGTATATAATTGGTATTTATGTGTCACCTGCTTGTACTATGAATGCCCACAAATGCCGAAAAGGATTCTCCCAATTGGGAAGATCATTATATAGAAAAATACTATTATCTTTCATCCCTGCAATTTAAATAATTCCTTTGAGCTATAAATGTAACTAATCATTTTGCTAATTGGAACTTTCTGGCAAAAGGAAACTATTGTCAATAGCAAAGCTACTAGGTAAATCTCTTTTGAAAAAGAGCTATTTCTATATGGGGTTCTTATCAAATCTGAATGTCTGACCCACAGAGTTACTGTGACTCTCTAGCTTGATATTTCCATTTTGGGTGTGTCAACTTGTAGTCATTGAGTAACAAGATGAGGAAGGCTTATAAGCCTTTCTTGTCAAACAGAAATGATATTTTCAAGAATGCACCTTGCTTGGACTTAAAGACATTTCAGTTTTATAGGAAAAAGGGACAGTTTTTTCCTCTTTTGGAAAAACTTTATCCCCTATCTTCACTGTCTCAAGTAAACCCCTGGTTCAGTGTACTCATCAGATGCTGAGCTTTCCTTAAATGCATGGGCCTGTCTCAATGATACTACCCTGCTGATGTACTATGGCTATTCAAAATTGACATTTGCCTTGCAAAACACAAAACAGACATGGTCACTCTACTCAATGGGCAAAATTCAAGGCCATTCTCAAAGTTATGGTCAACACTCCCTTGAAGAGCCTTATATATTTACTCACTTGGATTGTTGTCAATATCCTGGATAATTAGTTTCCCACTTGGAAAACTACAGATCAGAAGATGAAAGATACCTTTTTGAGCTGTGAACTTTGAAAACAATTTTGGCTAATAATCGGACCATCTGAGTCATCAAGGCAGATGCCCATGAAAAGTACTTTCTCTGATGGTTCCTAGTGGAACCATGGTGCTGGTCAAGTGTGCACTACCCAAAATGCCACTATTGCTATACATGTAGATCAATCATCTTACTGGACATTGCAATACATATGTTATTATAAACTATAGTAAAGGACTATAAACAAAGTAAAGTACTCTATATTTCTGATGCAGAAAAGGTCACCACAACCAAGATATATGATTTCTCCCAAAAGCTGTCCCATTTGTCTTGTCAGATTCCTGGTGTACTGACTACAGTTCACCTGTGACCTCTCAATATTATCAGTGGTGCTTCAGTGCTTTATTAGTGGTTCATACTTGCTCAGGTTATGGTGTTGCAGATCCAAACTGATATCCAAATCCATACTAATGGACCCTTGAAATAAAACTTGCCATGTTTTGGCTTTCAAAACTATTTTCATTCTGAAAGTGGTTGAACTACTATCAAAAAAGTCACTTAAGGGGCGCCTGGGTGGCTCAGTTGGTTAAGCGACTGCCTTCGGCTCAGGTCATGATCCCGGAGACCCGGGATCGAGCCCCACATCGGGTTCCCTGCTCGGCAAGAAGCCTGCTTCTCCCTCTCTCACTCCCCTTGCTTGTGTTCCCTCTCTGGCTGTGTTTCTCTCTGTCAAATAAATAAAATCTTTAAAAAAAAAAAAGTCACTTAAAAAACCGGGTGACAATAAAAGTATTTGATGGACTTTTCATGTTGGCTACCATCCACACCATCTGGAATTGCTGAGTGTTTGAATGGACTCTTTAAAAATGGACTTAAAAAGTCTCTACCTCATCCCCTTCTTCTGGTCTATAAGCCTTTGTAAGACAGTTTGGTCATTGAATGAGAACATTGCCAGAAGGGGATCATTATTGTTTCTTATCTACTTTCTGGTTAATGAACAAAGGGCTGGGGTATATACAGATCTATTTTGCAATTGAGATTCTATCTTGACCATCCCTGGTTTGGCATGCTCTGGAATAGGTTATAAGGATAATGATAACTTTGTTAAGTATACACTGATCACTGAGCCCCTTTACAGAAGCCCACATTGACCAAATTTGGGGACATACTGGGTCTCTGTAAGTTTATAAAAGATGCCCTAATTCCTCTTTTATCTGACATCTCTGGATGAAATGCCCATATAAGAACATTTGATGATTGGAGAAAAAGTAAATAAGATACATTATTTTGTGATGGTGAAGGGGGAACAGCACCTGGTATAGAGGGTAAGTGCGGTATAATGGATGGAGGAATATTAAGGATCTTCATTTCTCAGAATCACCTCTGGAGGGGCACCTGGGTGGCTCAATTGTTAAGCATCTGCCTTTGGTTCAGGTCATGGTCCTGGAGTCCCGGGATTAAGCCCTGCATCAGGCTCCCTGCTCAGCAGGAGGTCTGCTTCTCCCTCTCTCACTCCCCCTGCTTGTGTTCCCTCTCTGGTTGCATTTCTCTCTGTCAAATAAATATATAAAATCTTAAACAACAACAACAACAACAAAAGAAAAAAAAAAGAATCATCTCTGGAGCCTTCTTTTTTTTTTTTTTTTTTTTTTAAGGAAAATATCTTAGAAGAGCATGCCCAAACTGTTGTGAGTCCATAAATTTAACTTATTGATAGATTTTTATTCCCTTACCAATGTCTTTTACGATGGTTAGACCATGAATGTCCTTAACCTTAACCAAGAGGTCTATGGAAGCAGCAGGAGATAACCCCAATTTCTATACCTCCCAGTAAAAACACATGTTCTTATCTCCAGGTATTTTCCCATCTCCATTCTTATAGTTTTTACTTTGTCATTGCATGGGGTGGACAAATACCAACCTTCTGGTGGCACAGATGATTAGGACTTAGAGTTCTTCCAAAACAAGGACCAAACCCAATTATTTGAACTTCACTGCAAAGCTGTTTTTATGAACCATCTGGAAGCACTTGGAAAGCACTATCAACTGGGGTCCCCTGACTGGTGTAGTCCTCCTTGGGGGTAAGGGCAGCAATTTAAAAAAAATGGGTTCTTTCCAGAGGCACAAGGTATGCCCTAGAGACTCTTTTATGGGGAAGACATGTGTTGACCAGTTTCCCTTTTCAAAATACGGTGATACCTGCTTTTGGGGTATTAACAAGAGACTTTCAAGAGTTTAAGGAAACACCACCTACAGATCATGGAATAATAAGATAACTGTGGAGATCTCACCATTTGTGGTTACCCTGTTTATTTGGGGAAGCTACTGGCCTTAGCTGAAATGATCAATGACACCACCTTGGTTCTGAAGTCATTTACATCAGCCTCAACATCTGGTCAGAATTGCTAGAGTTGGTAGAATTGCCCTACACTTCTACCTTGTGGGTCCAGACAATTGTTAATGCATCTTCCGGTACCGGGATTAACACCTTGGGGCAAGTGCAAATATCAATATATAAATTAAAAGAAAAAGCCACATGATTTTCCAGTGTAGACACTGGTGATTGATGTAATTTGTTATGCTAGTTGGGTTTGGGTCCCTGGGGATTGGTCTCATTCTGCAGTTTGGAGTCCTGTTGATAATAATCTTAATTAAATGCTGGATGATGAAAATTGAATGGATTTGTTTGCAGCCTCTGGCATTCAGATTAATTTGCCTCTGACTAATGGGAATTCTCATGGGAAAATGCACCAGAAGCCAAGGCTAGAGATATGAGAGGTAGATATTGTCAGGAGGCAATTCTCCATGGTTCTATGATAATTGCACACATCTTGCAAGCAAAAGCACTGTCTTTGTTCTGGACTATATTTTTAAGTTTGTTTGTATATTGAACAGCCTTGGAAGACAGAGATGGTGTCTCCTTCCAAAGCAAAGGACAAATTTACTTACAGTCTTAGAAGACAGAGATAGTATCTCCCACCAGAACAAAGAAATAGGCATGCGCATTGCCCATTATAAAAGAGTTAGATTCCCTATGCTCATGGTTCCTTTCCTATAATGCAACCTATTGCATGAGAAGCTGTTATCTGGTCTCTAAAAAACTGGAGCTCAGGGAACTGGCTACAGTGGTAAGGATCTGCCTCCTACTCATGTTGTGAGTAGTAAACTGTCATTTGTCCCTGGACCTAGGGGTCTTTTGATATCTGCTAGCATCCATAAAAGCATGGCAAGCTAACTTGTAAATTTGCAAATATGGGAAAACCTCAGGCTCTTCATAGTTCCTGACACATTCCTCTCACATCCCTATAAGGCACATATTGAATCTATAAGGCTGAAAAAGAATGAGCAGTATTTTTATATCACCAGAGTTCCTATCAAGAAATGTACTACAAGATCTATCAAAAGAATAACCTACACACAAAAACAAATAACAGCTCACATATCCAACCATACTTTAATAAAATTAAGCCTTTATAATATCTGAGGACTCTAAACTTCACTAACAACAACACCAAAAAAACCTCTAATAATTGGAAAAGGAGATAATTATTCTTATTTATTATCTTGTCTTCCCTAACCACTATCAATTACTAGGATCAATGTCTACTTATTACTTAAGATGTGGGGACTGAGACAAGGTAAGGAGTTTACATGGTACAACACAAAAAATTAAATTAAAAATTTAATTTAGGATTATGCATTAGGCCATTACTGTCTCATAGATCCTTTCTACATCTGATCCAAGGAATTTTTTTTCTTTAAGACTTAATTTATTTATTTGACGAGAGAGACACAGTGACAGAGAAACATAAGCAGGGGGAGTGAGAGAGGGAGAAGCAGGCTTCCCACTGAGCAGGGAGCCTGATGTGGAGCTCCATCCCAGAACCTTGGGATCATGACCTGAGTCAAAGGCAGATGCTTAATGACTGAGCCACCCAGGTGCCCCCAGGGTATTTCTCACTGGCTACTTTCTCCTAAGGCTTCAGTCTCTTCGCATATTGCTTAATATCCTACCAACTTTCCAGATTTATCCTCCTCTTCTAACCCACACATCCAAAATCTTTACTAAGAAATAATATTATTTCCCTTATGTTTTGCAGATTATAGCCATAGGGCCTAAATATCCATTTGTAACATTCATTTTGAAGTATGATTAGGTATTCCAATATTTACCATAATTTTTGATTATGAAGAGAAAAGGTAAACTATGAATATCTACCCATCAAATGGATGAAATCCAAAATTTGAGAAGGCCCTTAGCTTTCACAAGAAGTGGGGAGGGGATTTTTCTTTTCTTTCTTTTTTTTTTTTTTTTAAGATTTTCTTTATTTATTTGACAGAGAGAAATGCAGTTAGAGAGGGAATACAAGCAGGGGGAGTGAGAGAGGGAGAAGCAGGCCTCCTGCCGAGCAGGGAGCCCGATGTGGGACTTGATCCCCGGTCTCCAGGATCATGACCTGAGCTGAAGGAGGTGGCTTAACCAACTGAGCCACCCAGGCGCCCCAGGGATTTTTCCAAGGGACAACTCAGGGGAGGTGAACCAGAAAACAGAGAAATTAAATCAAAAATATTATTTGCCAAAATCCACAGACACAGAGGAGTCAGGATTTAGGTAGTACAGGAGGAAAAAAAAAATAATCGTACGTAAGGGAGCATGAAGTCTTATATAAGCTGAAATTGAGAGTCAATCTTTTTCCCAAGAAACTTCCTAAAATGCAAAATTATGTGAACCTTTGCACATTTCAACTGACATTCACCATATCCATGGTTTGTGTATTGTGTACTTCTCTGTGTTTTAGGCTCTTTAATTCAGTGTGGAGAGTGAAAACAACATGAACTTTGAAACTGTACACATCTAAACTTGAATCTTGGTTCCACCACTTAAGAGCTGTGTTTTCACATTTACTTGATCTACTTCCATCTACAAAAGGCAACATTATTGCATAATAATAAGATAATACATATAGTCAGCACAATTCCTGTGAAAGAGAAGAAATTAAAGATATTGATATATACTATCACCAAAAACACACAATGGAGATTATTCTTGAATCCAAGTATTTTCTTTTCCTTAGAAGAACATAGAAGGTATAGTGATATTTAGCTTTCTGGAGCAGTGTTTGGGACTAAAAAGAAATAAAGTTGAAAACAAGTTCAGGGACCATATTTAGAGGCTCCAAAATGCCACATTAAAAAAAAAAATGATGATGTACTAAATGCTGGTTAACTGAGCATAATAAAAAAATAGTATTAAAAGAAATTTTGAAATGAACTTAACAATAGGTTATTTGCAAAATGGGGTGGCATACAGAAAGGGTTTGGTTTCAGGGGCACCTGGGTGGCTCAGTTGGTTAAGCGACTGCCTTTAGGCTCAGGTCATGGTCCCAGAGACTCAGGATCGAGCCCCCCATCGAGCTCCCTGCTGGGCAGGAAGCCTGCTTCTCCCTCTCTCACTCCCCCTGCTTGTGTTCCTTCTCTAGCTGTGTTTCTCTTTGTCAGATAAATAAATAAAATCTTAAAAAAAAGAAATGGTTTGGTTTTTATTTATTATTATTAATTTTTCAGAGTATTCTAGTAATGCTATGGGGAACAAATGTAAGAAGAGAGAAACTAGAGGTGAGAAAAGTTAGGGAATGGTAGCAACTATACATTCCAAACCAACATCTTCCAAAATGTTCAGCTGAGATCAGCATTTTTCTTAGAGCCTGTGTTACACACTGCATTTCTACTTTTAAAGATAAACAAACAAACAAACAAAAACCAGGAATATTAAAAATTCTGACAAGTTCTCTATTAAAAGTAATGTAACAATTGTCAGTTTATCTGAACACCTTTTGTATGTGTTTATTATCCATACTCAAAGATAACTTTAGGAAATACTACCCAACAGTATAATAATTATATATATATATAATTATATGTATAATTGCTTTCCTTATTTTCTATAAATAAAATTGTTTAATTATTATTCTTCAACATTTTTCACATTTCTATTCCTTATTAGCTTTAGACAGTTTGGCAGGGTTCTTACAAGTATATGCCACATATTAATATTCGATGCTGGTCTTATGTCCATCCATTTATGATTTGCACTCGTCTTTTTAAAATCAGAGTTCCTCTGCCAAGTCTCCGTATGCCACTTCAGTGTCTATAGATATCTTCCCCTACATACATTCTTTTTGACTCTAGTCCTCAGCCCCTAAAAGTACTACTGAGCCATAATATCTTTGTAAGTTTGCAGGTAAATTTCAATTAAAGTTTGTTTGAAGTTGTCGTTTTTTTTTTTCACTCTAAATATCCTGATAATCTCCACTATTTCCTTCCTTAGTGATTATAATTTCTAAAATAAGTTACTCATATTTCTCCCAGGTTTTAACTTTATCAGGTAGTTAAGCCTTAGTGGGAGCTGAGGAGGTAGGGGACATGTTCACATCAGCCAGTCCTGTCAGTACTTCCTAACAGATGAAATAATTAAAAAAGAAAAAAATTATTAAAGACAAGTATGGCCTTCGGTGTTCATGACTCAGAATAAACACTGCTACATTTAAATAATAAATATTTTTATGCTTATGAAAATAGGGAAAACTGGAGTTCTTTTATGAAGGCCTTACAAAACATTTAACAACATGGTCTTTATGATATTTTTTAAAATACTCTAAATAGGTAGGAAAAATATCATATGCCACCCTTGCATAATTTTGAAAGAAATTTTATGCAAGAAAGAGTAATATAAATCTAAACAATGACAAATGAGAAGCTTTTGGGAAGGCATTCCCAATAGTCTTATACAAAGCTACATTTGATCTGTGAGGAAGCAGATCCAGAAAAGCAACAAAATTCTTCTCATTTCTTTTGCCTTTTGTTTTCTATATCTAAATATTTTGTTGCCTTTTCTTTTCCCCTTAGAATTTGATGGAAATATGCAGGGAGATGTGAGGTATACTAGTGGTAATAAAAAAGGTAACAGTGTCATAACATTGAAGGTATTTATTTTTAGGATAAATACATAACTGCAGATTCTGTTAAACATAAATATTTATCCTTCAAAATTTGAAAGAGAAGTTTAGGGCACCTGAGTGGCTCAGTGGGTTAAAGCCTCTTCTTTCCGCTCAGGTCATGATCCCAGCGTCCCGGAATTAAGGCCCATGTTAGGCTCTCTGTTCAGCATCTCAATACTGAACAGAATCACTCCCCTAATTTTAATAATGTGTGACTTATTTGTTTGTTTGTTTGTTTGTTTTTAATGAAGGTGGGGAAGGGCAGAGGAAAAGGGAAAAAGAGAATCTTAAGAGGGCTCCATGCCCCATGTGGAATCTGACAAGTGGCTCCACCTCAAGACCCTGAGGTCATGACCCTGAGATCATGACCAGAGTTGAAATCAAGAGGCAGACACTTAACCAACTGAGCTGCCCAGGCACTCTGAATTTTATTAACTTTCAATAGCCTTAGAACATCACAAAATCATCCGAGATGCCTTTTTTAACTTGTGTGAAACCTAAAGTAGAGTTTTCTAATGAAATAGCACTCAGTAAGAAAGTCATAAATAATGACCTTAACTATATAATACAAATATGAAATTTGAAATAAGCATTATTTAAAGAAAATATTTAAAATAACAAGCCAGTAAAGTAAGTGCTGCATGAATTAGGTAATCTATAGATAACAAGGAAAGGACATACAAAAGTAATCACATGTTGACATGTTGGCACTTACGGCAAACTTTAAAAAGAATTCCTATTTCATAATGTCATAGTGTTATTTAATTTTCTTCTCAAAATTACTTCCATGTTACAAACCTACATTTGCCTTGCCATTTCCTTGGAATAAATAAGCTAAAGCTGTCCTAAACAGACGGCTAGAGTGCAAATGAAGTGCAGTTCATTCAGTTGTGATCCCATTTCATTTCTTCCCAAGAAACACATATCTCTAAAGTAAATCGGTGCCATTTCCAGCTGGTAATTCATGATAAGTATGAAAATGAGTCCATCTTTGACATTTAAAATGCAAATTTATATTGCTCTCCTATCTGGATGCGTCCAGTAAGAAGAGGAAGTGGTGAGCTGCTGCTTTGCCTTGGTGACCAGAATGCGTCAAACTTCCACTTTGCTACTCTGTAGAACAGGAAAATGATATGTGTAACTAAATGTTCCGTGAGTACATTACTCCTTGGGAAGGAGGGAGAGACTCCCTAGGAAAACAGAGTATCCTATCAAGCTGCTTTTTTGAATCTTCATGCAGTTAAACTGACCAATTTATCTCAGAGGGGATATATGAATTGAATTATCTAATCCTCTAGAGACTTTGATTTAATTGCTGTGAGTTAAGGCCTGGGCATGGGTTTTTATTTCAAAAGCTCTCTAGGTGATTGTAATGTGCAGCCAGGGATGAGGACCATGGGGATAAATGAAACCCTCAGAATATGATCCTGTTTCTCAGAGGTTGAGTGCTTGATGATGTCCCTAGCTCTCTCTATTCCTATCAATTTTATCTTTAGTTCCATCCTACTTAGTCACAGAACTGCTGGATTTCAACCTCCCCTTAGATAAACTTGTCTACTTTACAGACAAAAATGGGGGAGGAGGAAGAGTGCCACTTGAGAATAATGCCTTCTTCTGTTTCCCACCTGTAAAATTATCAACACCTTCATTTGTTCCTTCCTCACAGTATTCCACCTGAGAGGAGAGGGTGTGTTAACTCCTCTACAGGTTCAGTGCAATCCCCTCTATTCTGAACCCCAGACCCTCCATATTGGGGAACCGTAATTTCCAATCGGCCGAGTTCTGAGCTGTATTTTGAACCACTCACATGAACCTGAGCCATGTCCTCACTATTGAAACTCCCATATCTTAAAAACAGCCCTTTCCTAATTTCATCCTCCTCTCTCTCAACATAGCTCTTGCCTTTGCCTCATTTCTGCTTTTCAATTCAGACCTCAATTTTCTCACTTCATTACTCCTCAACTATAGCCATGTGTCTTCCACATCAACAGTTCCAATGAAAATGGGTTTACCAAGGTCACTGGCATCCTCTTGGTTGCTGAACTCAATGAGTTCTTATTTTTCTCACCCACTGTGCAGCATTTAACAATGTAGACCACATTTTATTTAGAAAATCTCTCCTCACTGTCTTGTTACAACACCATTCTCTCCTGTTACCATCTCCGCTTCCAGCTACTTCGTTTTTAGTCTATTTTACAGGCTCAACTTCCTTCTCTTACCCCTTATATATTGGTATCTGCTCCAATCTACTTCTCTTCTAACATCTTCTCTGCATTTATTTTATCACTGACTTAATCAAGAGTCAAACTGGACACCCCGCCTCCAGTGCTACTTCTCTCCACTCATATTCCATTTTCTATAACACGGTGCACCCGGATATTTTATGCATTTTCCCATGTGGTTCCTTCTATCCGGTGGACCCTTCACAACAGTCACTGTTCCTTTACCTTTGTTCACTGCACGTTCAGGGTTCAGCACAGCTTCTTCTTCCTGTTGGAAGTCTTCTTTGTCAAACCCCAGAACACCTGTTATAGAACTCCATCATGAAGTTTATGATAAATTACTGTAATTGTATATTAACTTTGGGATCTTCTCTTGTCCTCCACCATTGAGAGTAAGTTTATTGCAAGTAGAGATTTTGTCTCATTATCTTTTAATACTTAATACTTACTCCGGGGTCTGGCTGGCACATAATTATCACTGAATAAATACTGTTCAATGAACTAAATGAATAAGTAACCCTTTTTTTTTTAAAGAAATTTGAAAGCAAAGAACTCTCCTTCTTCATGAATCCAAACCAGTATTTAACGTGTCATTGGCATATAAGATCCTTCAAAATAAGATCCATCTTTTAACCAACATACCTCCATTTTTCCCCGTCTTCAATAAGTTTATGCTCTTCCATATTTCATTCATCAGTGTTTTGCTATCTTTCTAATATAAGTCTCTTTCATGGCCTGCAATTTTATGTGTAGTTTTCTATCATGTATATCTTTCCATATATCAACTTACAGGTCTGTCTGCTTCTCCTTCTTAAATCTCTTATTCACTTTTTAAAATTACATTTTCTATACTTTTCTAAACAGAGTGGGGGTTTATCATCATTGATTATAAAGTTCTGTATCTACTCATGTGCAATAACTGTTTTTGTGATGTATGGTAATACACATATTTCTGTTGTGTTTTTCCCACTAAAGGAGAGCACCGATCTTGAGAAAGAGATAATTTCTAAGTCATCTTTTTTTCTCCTTTTATCTAATAAATATTTAGCACTCAAATATCAATGTTCTTTAAAAATGAATGATTTTCTAAGATAAATATACAGTAATACTCAACTCAAAGAGAATGTGATGGATACATTCATGGTCTATGGACTTTATTCCCAAGGGTTAACATTCTCATTTCTGTCTTCTGTTCTTCCCTTATTTTGGATTGTCTTTTGACATAAACATTGTCAGTGCAACTGTGCCTCTGTGGCTTTAGGGCTGTTCTCTGGTTGTTTCCTTTTAAATGTACTGTTTTCAATGAAACTATAAATTTCTCAAGGATGTGATTTGTTCAATTGTATTCTGTCCTTCTTACATTGTGCCTAGTATAGTGAGAAATGAAATGTGCATTCAGTCAGTTATCTGTGAGGGGGTGTCTGCCCTGTGCATGGCTAGTTGTTGGGGATGCAATAGCTCTAAACCTAGATCCACAAAAATTACTGTCAGACTAGCTAAACAGTAAAACATAGCTTTTGCCTTAATACAAGGAAAGATCGGCCAAAATGTGATAAATGCTGTATGTTCACATTAAAGGTTAAAATTCATAATATTTTAAATTTCAAGTAAACTCAAGTTAAATATTAAAAATTTCCCCTTTCACATCAATCTTGTCTCTGTATGTTTTACTTAGGCCTTTTGTTTCCTATTGGTGTCTATGCCTTTACTAGGTCTGTATATTTTTTGTCTCACATTGTACAATTCTCTAGTTTGAGTGCATATAAAAACTGTCAGACATTCTATTGATCACACTATGATCATTTTATGTACAAACTGTCCTGCTCAAAGTAGCTACCCTGTCTTTTCTTCTTTTTTTAAAGATTTTATTTATTTATTTAACAGAGAAAACTCTGCTAAATAAATAAATATACAGGGAGAGAGGGAACACAAGCAAAGGGAGTGAAAGAGTGAAAGAGGGAGAAGCAGGCTTCCCGCTGAGCAGGGAGCCCAATGCGGGGCTCAATCCCAGGACTCCTGGATCATGACTGAGCCAAAGGCAGATGGTTAATAACAGCCACCCAGTTGCCCCTCTACCCTGCTATTTTAAGGCAAAAGTGAGTTTGTGTTATGGAGCGGCTTAGTAAGAGAGGACTTCACTCCATCTTTACTTCTCCCATCTTTTTATGTGATCGGAATCAGTGGAAAGGGTAGTAAGTCATATAGATCATCCAGGTGCTTTGTGGTAATAGCAAATCCTATAAGAAAACATAGGAAATAGGGCTTTCTATGTTACAAGGGAATTTTGAGGAATCTAAGAGATTTACTGTAAAAATAAAAAACACAAAAAGTCATTTCATTTTAACAAGTCCTCAAAATTCCCTTTCAAATAAGTAGTTTCTCCTGAAAATTTTGAATTTCTTATGCTAATTTTACTAGTTTTCATTTTGTTCATCCTTGCATAAAGATAACGTATTCAGGTTTTTCCTTGGTTGTTCAGCTAAAATGTCCATTGTTTATTAGGTTATTATTTCCGTAGCCATCTCTGCTTTATTCATTGCATAGCCCTACATTGTTCCCATTAAATTTGAAACGCTTAGGGCTTTAAAATTAAGTGTGCCCAAAATAAAAGAGTTGCTGCCTATTTGTTTTCTCTCCCAACTCACCTATAAGTATTGATTAATTTTAATAACTAATATTTTTATTTTCTATTTAAAAACTCTCAAAACTATAGCCCGTAGAGTGCCTGGGTGGCTCAATGGGTTAAGCCTCTGCCTTCAGCTCAGGTCATGATCTCAGGGTCCTGGGATCAAGGTCCTCATCAGGCTCTCTGCTCAGTGGGGAGCCTGCTTCCTCTTCTCTCTGCCTGCCTCTCTGCCTACTTGTGATCTCTCTCTCTGTCAAATAAATAAATAAAATCTTAAAAAAAAAACAAAAACAAAACTATAGCAGTTAGACTACAGTAGGATCAAGAATCACATTTTAATCAACTTTATTTTTTTCTAAGGATACATTATTTAAAATGAACATATCATAGAAATACACTTAATCGTCGGAAACATATAAACATAAATAATCCTTTAAGTTAATATGAAATTATATCTTTAATATTAAAAGAGGTATAAAATATCCACAGATTCTAAACTACTTTGAAATAATTTGATGACTGAAAACTGCAGTTTTGGCCCTAAGTAAAAGGAACATTTATCTATTTTTTAAGCTCCTACTTAAAAAGTAGTACAATGTAGCACAGTATTATTCTGTTAGCAAAGTTTATCAGATATTATCATCACCATTATTATTATTATTATTGCCTGCTTTGTGTAGGAACTGTGACAGACACTGGGCTGGCAAAGGTAAAGGAGAACACTGCTCTAGGCTGAATATTTGTGTCCCCCCAAAATAACTTATAGGTTGAATCCTGACCCCTGATGTAATAATATTAGGAGGTACAGACTTTGGGAAATGATTAGTTGGTAAGGGCACAGCTTCAAGGAATGGGATTAATGATCTTACAAATCAGATCCAAGAGAGATCCCTCCCCTTTCTACCATGTGAGGTTACAGTTTGAAGGCTATAGTAAGGAAGCCAGTACCAAACAGACCTCATCTAGGACTTCAGAGTCTCCACAATTGTGAGATAAATGTTTGCTATTTATTAAGCCATTCAATTTATGGTATTTTTGTTATATCTGCTGCAGCAGACCTTATATTTAACTAAGAACAACCTAACATGTTCTAAAGTCTAGAAAAGCAGTAATTGTTCTTAAGAATATTTAGAATTTACAACTGGAAGAAGTCCATAGTAATCACCAAAAGAGCACATGGAAGCCCAGGAAATGTTAAACAAGATAAGCAAGGTCATATACTCAGGAAATGGGAGAGTGCCAACAAAAAGTTCTCACTGATAACTATAGAGATCCCTCTCTTCCTATTAAATAACAAAGCACAATCATTTGTTTGCTAACTATTTGCATATTTTCCTAATAAATTTGTGAGGTAGGCAAGATGTGTGGAATGTATTTCTGAACAATTATTGGAAGGGCACTATTGAAATGCAAAATTTCTAATTATTTGGGTAGTTTTGAATTTTAAATGATATACATAAATGCATCACTATCATCTGTATCACATAACACGTAAATGACATCTTATCATTAAAATATATTCATTGTCAGAACTCAGTAAAATGAATTTGCTTATTAAAGTTATTTAGTAAATTTCAAACTATTATTTTTAGGGAAAAAAAGACTATCTAGAAACATGAGTGTATGATAAATATCCACATCTAAACCATCTGTCTATCTTCTTTACCATATGTCACTCTATTAATTGCTAATACACCCTTATTATGCATCATCTCATCTGTAACATTATTCCATGAAACTAAGAAGGCATCAGTAACAGCTACAGAGAAACACCTGCTGTATGTGTTTCTGGTTGATAAATTTCAGCAGGTTCTGGTTTGCTCTTGGGCAAAATTTTCTAATTGCTTTTGCGTAATAGGAAGTCTTCCACCAGGCAACTTTTCCTGGTTACAACATCACATTACTATCTTAAAACTGCTTGTTATAATTAAGTTTCCCGATTATACTTGTTCAAATGTTTATTTAGCAACTATCATATGCAAAAAAATATAGGCATAATGGTCACTAAACTAAACTCTGTGAAGAAGAGTAAAATATGAGTAGGAACCTGATACATATGTGAGAGAATTGTGAAAACTTTAAGACCCCCAAAGCCCTTAATAAATATTCATTAATGAGAGTCATGGCTCTTTGCATTGACTAGAGCAATTATCTATTGAATAAACTATGATACCTATTTTTCCCTTTATATGAAGAAAGGAATTGAACCTCATTATGATCTTTCCATTTAAAAATCAAACTTGATAGATGGATAAACCTTACTGGTAACTGTCTTCTTAGCACTATTCAAAAGAGATCCAATGAAAATTCAAGCACAATAGGAGTGTTGATTATTTTGTTCTTTCTAAGGTGGTTTTGGTTGAAGGAACAAGTCTATTGTGCATAAAATGGTGAGGAATCACTATCAAAGAGAATAGAATTAAATGCTAAATTGTGTGGTAAAGATAGTAAATGTGAAGTAGGTTAAAGAAGGGAGGGATAAAGGATAAATGAAAGAGGAGAAAAGTTTTGGCGGAGGTGAAATGTAAGCAAAACTTTGAAAGGTGGGTGGGTAGAATATGGTTGATAGATACATTTTCATTCAGGACAAGTCACACATATATGAAAATTAGAGGAGTGATTCTGTTCAGTATTGAGATGCTGGGATAAATTTCTGGTGAGAATCAGAGAACAAACTGGAGACAAATCATGGGCAATTTTGGAAATTAATGAATTAATTATTAGTGTGGCACCCCAACCATTACCACTTCTAGCCAATAATTGCTTGTGCTTCAGTCCATTTTCTTGGTTCTTTTATATGGATCACCTCATTGCATCCTCATACAAATTCTTAACTCCCTATGGAGTAGGTCTTAATGTATTAGAACTCTCCTTCACAAATAATATATCCGATAATTATGAAGAGAGTTCATTACTTAAGTGGAAGATCAAAGATTTGAACTGGCATACTCTATACCTGAGTTCACATTCTTGATTTTCTCATTTTACTGGCTCACAGTATGAAGTTGAGAAATAAAACGGGGCCTTCGAATATTATTGGGACATATCAAATGTAAGATTTTGATAGGATTAGTCTGCTAGCAATATGTATAGTAAATAATAGTCCAAACAAAAAATGTGAGTCAGTTATATTGAATGGTGACGAAAGGAATAAAAGTTTTGGAATGCTTCCAAAAAAAATATTTAATGGAGAAGTTACATAACCTAACCCTTCCTAACTTACTTCACTTTATATTATTTCATTTATAGATCTAACTAAACTGGAAAGCCCATCCTGCCCACCTTGTTCCCCAGATATGCCAGTTCACTTGGTGATTTCACTTGTGACATAATCTCTATCTTTGGAATGCTTCCCAATTTCCTATGTTGAAATCCAAACAATTCCCAAGTTCTGCTCCCCCATCCCAAGGTGTAACTGTCTTCAAACATGGAAATAAATAATTTTCCTCATCTGAATTTTGCAGAGAACTGTACCTCTCTTGTACCAAAATAGTCTACTATATATTACCTAGTTTTGTGCTTATGCCTTATAAATAATACAAAATAATTAAAACCATTACAATATTACACACAGTATTAATTTGGCATCCTATCAATGTTCATTAATGTCTGTGGAATCCAAAATAAGTAATTATATTTATAACTTCCTAACAAATAATTGAATAATTAACTGAGTGGTGGAATTAAAAGGTGACTCCTGATTTTTACCTGTTTCCAGTACTTCTGTCTTTCTTTTGTCTTCTTTTCTAATCTTTTCTTAGTTACCTCTTACATTACTCTTATGAGTGGCTCATGGCCTTGTGCCCTGACAGATAAACACTGGTTATTTGGGCCATCCAAATAAATATTGATTGAAAATTACTCAAAAATTTTGTCTAATCTATAAATGTTCATTCTCTTAAATACTTTCTAGTCAACAAATTACCAATTCTCCAATGAATGATATTTCTTTGAACATCATGAATATCTAAAAATAAACTTTCTACATATTTTTCAAGTGTATAAATCTGCTTATTTTCATAAACTCCAGGTTTTGGATATCTACTTCATTTCCAACAAAAGAATAATTGTATCCATAACTATAAGCTGCCAAATATCTCGTATACATATCCCATTTAGGGAATAAAAATTATTGTCTGGGTTTGTATAAAATCCATTAATATTAATTTCTAAATTGCTCTTTTTCTTTTAATTCATAATCTGTTATTTGTGTGAACTTCCAGTCCCTCTAAAATCACCATTTCTTGATTGCTCAACCATGCAATACATAGACAGCAGCTATATTAATAACCTCTCAAAGGTGCAGTGCACTGATATTGCCATTTATGCTGCTGCCTTGGAAAAAGCATATTTATTCTGTCCAAGCACCCATGAGACATGAAAACCATTCTTTGCTCAGACTCACTGTGGATAGTCATTTTAAAACTTCAATTACTATTTCAGCATGTTCCTTCCATTACTGTTTCCAACACCACAGCCAGTAATTTCTAATAGCCAAATGTATTTTATAAACCATACACACATATGCCTGCATGCAAGGAATGAATAAAGCTATGTGTAAATGATTGGCGTCTGTGGAAAAGATGTAAAATTTAGATGAAATAACATCAATATATGAATCTTGAACATGCACATTTTATGCCTCCCAGCTAATATGTACATGTTCATATATATCATCATACATCTTAGAATCAAAGAAAAATAATCATACATTAATTTTCAATGAATATTTCTTGAGATTGAAGCCAGTACAGAGCCACTCTTCATGCTATAAAGTTTGTAAAACATAACAAAATAATGTCACATTATTGCTGCCTTTGAACAATTTACAGTGGTAATAAATATGATTCATTCTTTATATTGAAATGAGAGTCTTGAATGAAAAAACATGGTTTATAGTCTCAATCTTACTTTATGTAGACCTTAAATTCCATGGTCTGGCTATAACTTTTCTTCTTCTGTGAGACTTTTTTTTCTGCATTAACATTAATCTTTTTTTCTTGAATCTACTCTCTGTTTTTTCCTTTCATTTGCCATCGAAAAGCACACACATCTGATTTATGAGAAATTGAAACAGTATACTTGAATCACACTTTCTGAAACCATGATTTTTACTATGCTGTCCTTTATAAGAATAATCTGTCTTGAGTGGAGGACACCATAAAAATCAACTTTATACAGTTTATTGCTCTATTCATTGCCAGAACATTGATGAGAGTTACTCCCACAATACCTATCATTCAGTGTCTACTTAATAAAAAAACAATGCAAGGCATTTCAGACCTCAAAGCCAGGAGAAAGTTTGTTTTTTTCTGTGTCATTGTTACCCTTGTATTTCATAGACAACAGTTTTTGGTCAAGTTCCCCTGTTTGCTTGGCAGCTGTCATATTTAAGTCTAACATTCTTAAAAGTTGCCTATTAACATGTACATAAATTTTTGTTTAGGAACAGGGAACTCTTTTGCCTTATTATTCCCATTTCACTATTTCTTTTTAATGTTATTGCACTATATGTCATTTTCAAAGCCTCTGAAAATGAGATAGGTCATGAGAACACATCTAACTTTAACAGTAAAGTTTTACTTGAACCTGAGAAGCATCTAGATTCTTCTTCTTACTATGAGTTGTCATTGCCAAGTGAGTGGAAAATACCTGTTGCTTCCATTTTATCATTTTCTATTCTCTCATTAACGTTCTGAAATCTAGCTTCCCTCCCCATTCTATGAAGTCTTAAGGACTTTGCCATTTTTCAAGTATTTGAACTTGGGAAAATTACTATTTCTCTTTACATCTTATTTTTTCATTTCTAAAATGGAGACAATTGTATTTCAATCAGTTTATTTTCAGGATTAAATGAGACAGCATATGCTGTGGTTAGCACTATGCCTGCCCCAGAGGAAGTGTCTAAAAGTGTTTCCAATTGTGACAATGTTGCAGTGACTGCAGAATCTTCCACACCACTCCATTTTTTCAGTCTCTTCATACTTATTAACAACATAAGATTTCTCTGATCTCATAGACTCATCTTTCAGTATCATCTTTGATTCTTCCTTTTCACTTTCTTTTTCCATATTCAGCCAGTTGTCAAATACTTTCTCTTTGTCCATTTAGAGTAGCTCTCAAATCTGCCCCTTCTCTAGTCCTCTGATAAAACCATTACACCAGAGGGGAATCCACAGAGTGTGTTGACTCACTGAAAATGTTCTCTGAGGGTAAGGAAATGATAATGAAGTTTTGAGTACTAAGACACCGAAATATGCAGAGATGCCATTAAAAATAACAACAATAGGGGTGCCTGAGTGGTTCAGTCATTAAGTGTCTTCCTCCTGCTCAGGTCATGATCCTGGAATTCTGGGACTGAGTCCTTATCAGACTTCCTGCTCAGCAGGGAGTCTGCTTCTCTCTGCCTTTCACTTTGCTTCTGCTCTCTCTCTCCTTCTTTCTCTCTCTTTCTCTCAAATAAATAAAATCTTAAAAAAAATAACAACAACAAAGAAGCAATCAAGAATACCAGTAAGCCAAGGTAAGGCATTTTCAAACATAGCTTAATAAAGTTTAGAAAACAGGAGTTTTATTTAATTTACATGGAAATGTTTTAATTTGTAGAAAGTTGGTGAGAATAAACCTTACCTACAATTACTCGTAAAACGGGAAGCCAGAGAGTCACCAGGGCCTCGAATTGTATATTTATGTAATTATTATATTCAGAACTCCTTCGGATCCTAACACAGCCATTCACATATCAGACGTTTTCAACCAATATTGCTAAGTACATGGGTTAAGTATTTCCTTAAAGACTGCATTACGGCTGAAAGATTTAATTGAAAATTTCCTCCATGGAACAAAGTTCACACGACTAATATGTTAAGAGATCATTTTGATTCATTAGGTTTTCCTTTACCTTTACATACAGGCCTGTGATCACTCCAAGCAGCAAACACTTCAGCGATCCGTTGACAGGTGATGCTCTTAGCACCTTGCAGGACATAATCTTCATCACAGGAGAACTGCACCGTTGATCCAAGGCTAAAATCAGACAGAGGATTGGAAAAAAAAAAAAAAAAACAGGATTAGAAAAATATAACAGAACGATGGGTCTCCATTTCTACTGGTAATATCTAACATTTCAAAAAGTTTCATAGTGGCAAAAAGTATCTTTCAACTGAGAAAACAAAATACGAAAACATAACTTTTACAAATGTATAATAAAAGTCATAAACATACGGATCTCTTGTAAGTTAATAACATGCAGATGTTGGTAGGTGCTACAGGAGTGTTTCATCAAATTTAATTGTCTTGTCGTTTGTTATAGAAACGAACGCTAATTAATTGACTAAATCTCCAATCCTAAGAAGGTGGTAAATATGAAACAAAAACTGACTTGAGTCTCAGCACTTACTTTCACAGCAATACTTTTCCAGCAAGTATTTTTTGTGCATTTATTTAGACCGATACTTGCACATCAATTAATCAATCAATATTTAGGGCTACAAAATTATGTTGATTGTCTTTCATAAAAAATCCACCCATCATTTATTCCTCAACCTACTGAAATTTTGTCCCTTCCCACTGAAAGTGAAGTTACTAAAATGATCATTTTTAGAATCCTAATTTTTTTTTTAAGATTTTATTTATTTATTCCACAGACAGCAACAGAGAGAGAGAGGGCACACAAGCAGGGGGAGTGAGAGAGGGAGAAGCACGCTTCCTGCCAAGCAGGGAGCCCAATGCGGGTCTGGACCCAGGACCCTGAGATCAGACCTGAGCCAAAGCCAGATGCTTAACGACTGAGCCACTCAGGTGCCCTAAACCCTAATTTCTAAGGATTATGGATGTTTGCTGAAATTAACACACACACACACACACACACACACACACACACCCCAAAACAAAAAACTGACTATGCATTTCTTAGAACCCTTGAACAACTCATGAGAAAAAAATAATAAAGCCTGATTTCCTTTACATGGCATAAAAAGCCTTCCAGCAATAAGTCTGGCCAGTTTCTCCACCTCATTGTTAACCCACTACCACATGTGAACAGCACCTGTAGCAGCTGACAGTTTCTGCACTTGCCATGCTGCATTCTGTCTGCACTGTTCCCCCTGCACCCTCTGCCTGAGGGCACTACCTGCACCCTCTCCCCCAGCCTCTGTCTGAACCCCTCCTGTTCAGCAACCTGAGCTTGTCATGCAGACAGATTACATAGTCACGTTTGTATTGTAAGAATGTACACCTGGACCAGTATACAGTTTAACAT
This sequence comes from Spilogale gracilis, assembly GCA_004023965.1. NCBI lineage: Eukaryota > Metazoa > Chordata > Mammalia > Carnivora > Mephitidae > Spilogale > Spilogale gracilis. Next base: position 233,779 of record PITA01000423.1, on the reverse strand, counting down.
GAAGATTTATTAGATAATGGGGTGGGTAAGAAAATAATTCAAATAGTGTAGGCCAATGATCGGTAAAGTATGTCTTACAGGTCAAATCGGGTACAAGGCCTATTTTTGTACAGTTCAATACATTAAAAAAAGTGTTTATACTTTCCAACATTTGAAAAATAAATCAAAAAAATAATATTTTATGAAATGTAAAAATTGTACTCAATTCAGATTTCAATATGAATAAAGTTTTATTTGAACACAGGTATACTTTCACTTATATATTATGTTGTTTTCATGCTACAATGTGTGAGAGTTGAGTAGTTGCAATGGAGACTTTTTGGCCTACAAACTATGAAATATTTACTAACTCCTTACAGAAAAAGCTGACCAACCTCTCATCTAGGCTGAAGATGACAACAAAATTGAATGAGGCATGACAAAGAACAGAAAGGGTTAGTGTAGGAAAAAGTCTGAATATTAGAATCTACTCTCCTCTGGAGGCATTTTCTTTCTTTTCTTTTTTCTTTTCTCTTTCTTTTTTTTTTTTTTCTCTCTTACTGTTTCCTTTTTAAAATGTGGGAATATGAACTGGTAGAGTCACTGTGAAAAACAGTATGGAGGTTTCTCAAGAAATTAAAAATAAAATTACCATACGATCCAGTGATACCACTATTTACTCAAAGTAAACAAAAACACTAACTCAAAAAAATACATGCTGCATAATTTATAGTAGCCAAGATATGGAAGGAACCTGAATGCCCATCTGCAAACAAATAGATAAGGAAGATGTGTTATAAATACAATGGAATCTTACACAGCCATAAAAAGGCGAGACCGTGCCATTTGCAACAACATGGATGGAGACTTAGAGGGTATTACAGTAAGTGAAATAAGTCAGGGAGAGAAAGACAAATACCATGATTTCACTCATATGTGGAATATTTTTTAAAAATGAATAAACAAATCAAAGAATGAGACGTATAAATACAAAGAACTGAACTCATGACTGTCAGAGAGCAGGTGAGTGGGAGGATGGGCAAAGTGGGTGAGGGGGAGAGGAAGAGGGAAGACGGCAGAAGAGTGAGGGCCTCATTTCATCTGTTTCCTTGAATTCAGCTAGATATCTATCAAATCATTCTGAACACCTGTGAATTCAACCTGAGATCTAGGAAAAGAATTTCTGCAATTCTACAAATAGAAAACTGATTACTTTTTGCAAGGTAGGAGGTGTAGAGAAGTGAATTTGAGGAGTTATATGGGAAGATAAACTGCAGAGGGAGGAAGCCTTCAGAAGCTGGCTTCTGGAATGTGATATAGCAGTGAAGCACAAAATTAGAATTTTAAGAAATCTGCTCTTGTGAGGGATATCCCTCCTGAAGGTGTTCAGGGAGCAAAGAAGAGCAGAACGCTAGGTGGGACAGTGTGGTCTCAGGACAATTGGGGTCAAGAAAGAACACAGGTGCCTGAATGTGGCAGAGTTCCCAGGCACTGAAGCAAGGAAGCCAGCTGGAATCAGTGAGGTCAGGAGTAGGCTCTCAGCTTAGTGTTGCCATAATCCATGAACAGGGGCTTTACCCGGGGACTGGTCTCCAACCAGGGGCCCAATAAGCAGCAAAACCCTTGTGTAACTGTCCTCCTTCTCCCACGGAGGAGTGGTGCTGATGCCCCCACCATCAGGCAACTGCTCCTGGAGCAGGGGCCAAAAAAGTAGCAGGCTGCAGTAAGATTCCCCCTCTCTCCCCTGGGAGGACTGGTGTGGGTGTGCACTGGAGGAGTCTGCAGAGTATGACTGCAGGAAGGTGCTTGACTGCTTCTCCCTGACTGTGCCCTGAAGAGTGGGGGCTGAGATCATTTCGCTACAGGGCTGAAGATCTGGGAGCTGCCATTTTTGGTTTTACTCATTTATTTTTTTTTTTCATCCTCTAAAGTGGTATGAAAAGCCCTTAGGGAACAAAAACCACGTAGAGCAACCAGAAGCAGCTTATACTGAGCCTGGCCCCTAGCCACGAGTGGTGCAAATCCACCAAGGCAAAGATACCTGAGAATCAGTGTGACAGACCCCTAGCCCAGAAGAATAGCAGTCACATACCAAGTTTATGGATCATTCAGAACTAAAAAACTCCTGCAGTAGGGGAAAAGAGCACATAAAATTTGAGGTTTTGGTTTTTTTTTTTTTTTTCATGATTCTTTAGTATTTCAGTTTAAAATCTTTTCCTTTTTTCCTTTTTTCCTTATCAGATGGTTTCTCATTTTATCAAGTTTATGTTTTTAAGTCCTTTTTAAATTTTCATTTTGACATTTACATTTTACAGATATATTCTTCATTTCTGGCTTACTATCACTGATTATATATCTTTACAACTTTGGGATTTAGTGTCTTTTAACAGGCAGACCAAAATACACTCAGGATTCAGTGGATCATTGTCTTTTCCACCTGTGAGATTATATTCTCTCTCCCTCTGCTTTTCTTTCTTTCTTTTTTTCTTTTTTTTCTTTTTTCTTTTTTTTTTGCTTTGCTTTGCTTTTTTGGCTTTTTTGGTTTCTGACCTCTGGATTTCTCTAGTATATATTTTGCCTGGGTTATGGTTGATATTTTTCATTTTGTTCTCTTGTTCATCTGTTCTTCTCTGAAAAAAATGACTAGAAGGAGAAATTCATAGCAAAAGAAAAAGAAGAAGAAGAAGAAGAAGAAGAAGAAGAAGAAGAAGAAGAAGAAGAAGAAGAGGAACCAGTTAATCCTCTCTGCCATAGATCTTAATTGATATAGATGTAAGTAAAATGCCAGAAATTTAATTCAAACTAATGACAATAAAGTTACTAGGTGAGCTCGAAAAACAGCATAAAAGACACTAGAGAATCTCTTAGCACAGGAATAAAATCTAACTGGCTGAAATTAAAAATGTTTTAACTGAGATGTAGTCTAAAATGGATGCACTAATAGCTAGGGTAAATGAGGCAGAAGGAGAGTCAATGACATAGAAGACAAAATGATGGAAAGGAAAGAAGGTGAGCAAAAGAGAAGAAAACAACTAATAGACCATGAGGGGAGGCTTTGAGAAATCAGCAACACCATAAAGTGAAACTATTTTAGAAGTACTGGGGTTCCAGAGAAAAACAAAGAGGGAAAGAGAGGCACAAGGTATATTTGAGCAAATCATAGCTGAAAACTTCTCTAATCTGGGGAAGAAAACAGGGATTCAAGTTCAGTAAGTACAGAGAATCCCCTTCAAAATCAATAAAATTAGATCAACAACCTGACAGGTAATAGTGAAGTTTACAATTTCAGAGATAAGAGAAAACCCTGAAAGCAGCTTGAGATAAGAGTTCCTTAACTTGCAAAGGTAGGAACATTATACTGGCAGTAGACATATCCAAAGAGACCTGTCAGGACAGAAAGGGCTGGCATGAAATACTCAGATTACCAAGTGAGAAAAATATGCAACCAAAAATACTCCAACAAGTCTGTAATTCAGGACGAAAGGAGCGATAAAGAGCTTCCAGGACAAAAAATAAATAAATAAATAAATAAATAAATAAATAAATAAATAAATAAAAATAAAATTTAAAAGAATTTGTAATCACTTAACCAGCCATGCAAGAAATCTTAAAGGAGATCTTGTGATCCTGTAAGTGAAGGAATAACCCAAAAGTAACATAGACCAGAAAGAAATATAGACAATCTACAGAAACAGGGATTTTGCAGGTAATACAATGACACTAAATTTATATCTTTCAATAGTTACTCTGAATGTAAATGGCACTGAATTTATATATTTCAATAGTTATTCTAAATGTAAATAGGTTAAATGCTCCAATCAAAAGACACAATGTATCAGACTAGATAAAAAAGCAAGACCCATCCATATGCTGTCTAAAAGACACTTATTTTAGACCCAAAGACACCTTCAGATTGAAAGTGAGAGGATGGGGGACTATCTATCATGCTAAGACATCAAAAGAAAGCTGGTGTGGCAATTCTTATATCAGACAAATTAGATTTAAGCCAAAGACTGTAGTAAGGGATGAAGAAGGATACTATATAATACTTAAAGGGTCTATCCAAAAAGAATATCTAACAATTATAAATGTTTATGCTCCTAAATTAGGTGCAGCCAGTTATAAAAACCAATTAATAACAATATTAAAGAAACACATTGATAGTAATACTTTAACACCACACTCACAGCAATGAATCGGTCATCTAAACAGAATATCAATAAAGAAACAAGGGCTTTGAATGACACACTGGACCAGAAGTACTTCACAGATATATACACAGCATTCCACCCTAAAGCAACAGAATACACATTCTTCTCAGGTACACATGGAACATTCTCCAGAGCAGATCATATACTGGGTCACTTATCAGGTCCCAAACAGTACAAAAAGACTGGGATTATTCCCTGCATATTTTCAAGCCACAATGTTTTGAAACTGGAACTCAATCACTGGATGAAATTTGGAAGTAACTCAAATACATGAAGCTTTAAGAGCATCTTACTAAAGAAGGAATGGGTCAACCAAAATTAAAGAAGGATTATAAAACAACAACAACAACAACAACGATGACGACAACAACTCATGGAAACAAATGAAAATGAAAACACAACTGCTCAAAACTTTTGGGATGCTACAAAGGTGATCCAAAGAGGGAAATACATTGCAATAGAACCACTTCTCTAAAAATTAGGAACCTTTCAAATACACAAGCTAACCTTACACTTTAAGGGCCTGGAGAAAGAACAGCAAATAAAGCCTAAACCAAGCAGGAGAAAATAAATAATAAAGCCCAGGGCAGAAATGAATGAAATAGAAGCCTAGAAGCCAAAAGAACAAGTAGAATAGATCAATGAAACTAGGAGCTGTTTCTTTGAAAGAATTAATAAGATAGATAGACCCCCTAGCCAGACTTCTCAAAAAGAAAGAAAGATCCAAATTAATAAAATCATGAATGAAAGAGGAGAGCTCATGACCAACACCAATGAAATACAATCAATCTATATGCCAATAAAGCAACTATATGCCAATAAAGTAGGCAATCTGGAAGAAATGAATGCATTCCTAGAAACTTATAAACTACCAAAACTGAAACAGGAAGAATTAGAAAACCTAAACAGATCCATAACCAGCAAGGAAATTGAAACAGTAATCAAAAATCTCCCAACAAAGAGTCCAGGGCCAGATGGTTTCCCAGGGGAATTCTACTAAATATTTAAAGAAGAACTAATATCTATTCTTCTTAAACTGTCCCAAAAAATAGAAACGGAAGGAAAACTTCCAAACTCATTCTATGAGGTCAACATTATTTGATCTCAAAAACAAATACCCCACCAAAAAATAGAATTGCAGACAAAATCCTTGATCAGCATGGATGCCAAAATTCTCACCAAGATACTACACGATAGGATCCAATAGTACATTAAGAGGATTATTCACCACAACCAAGTGGGATTTATTCCTAGGCTGCAAGGGTGGTAAAATTTGCAAATAAATCATCATGATACCTCACATTAATAAAAGTGTAAAAATCTTATGATCCTCTCAACTGATGCAGAAAAAAGCCTTTGACACAATACAGCATCCTATCTTGATTAAAACTCTCCAGAGTTTAGGGATAGGGGGAATATACCTCAATATCATAAAGGCCATATACACCAAACACACACACACACACACACACACACACACACACACACACACACACAGAGCAAATATCATTCTCAACAGGGAAAAAGTGAGCTCTTTTCCCCTAAGGTCAGGAACATGACAGGGATGCCCACTCTTACCATTGTTGTTCAATATAGCATTAGAAATCCTAGCCTCAGCAATTAGGTAACAAAAAGAAATGAAAGGCATTCAAATTGATAAAGAAGAAATCAACACTCACTCTTCACAGATGACATGATACTTTATGTGGAAAACCCAAAAGACTCCACCCCAAAATTGCTAGAACTCATACAGGAATTCAGCAATCTGGCAGGATATAAAATCAATGAAATTGATGGCATCAATCAATGGAAATCAGTGGCATTTCTATACACGAACAATGAGAGAGAAGAAAGAGAAATTAAGGATTGATCCCAGTTCCAGTTGTACCAAAAATCATAAGATATGTAGGAATAAACTTGACCAAAGAGATAAAAGATCTGTACTCTACAAACTATAGAACACTTAGGAAAGAAATTGAGGAAAACACAAAGAAATGGAAAAATGTTCCATGTTTGTGGATTGGGAAAAATAATTATTGTTAAAATGTCTATGCTACCCAGAGCAATCTACATGCTCAATGCAATACCTCTCAAAATACCATTGACATTTTTCACAGAGCTGAAATAAATAATCTTAAAATTTGTATGGACCAGAAAAGACCCTGAACAGCCAAACAAAAGAGGAAAAAGAAAACTAAAGCTGGTGGCATCATGATGCTGGACTTCAAGCTATATTACAAAGCTCTAATCACCAAGACAATATGATATTTTCATAAAAACAGACATATAGATCAATGGAACAGACTACAGAACCCAGAAATGTACCCTTAAGTCTATGGTCAACTAATCTTTGACAAAGCAGGAAAGAATATCCAATGGAAAAAGGACAGTGTCTTTAATAAATGGTGTTGGGAAAATTGGACAGCCATAAGTAGAAAAATAAAACAGGATCATTTTCTTACACCAGACTCAAATTCAAAATGAATGAAAGACCTAAATGTGGGATAGGGAGCCATTAAAATCCTAGAGGAGAACAAAAGTAGCAACCTCTCCGGCCTTGGCTACAGCAACTTCTTGCTAGACATGTTCCAAAGTCAATGGAAACAAAAGCAAAATAAACTATTGAGACTTCATCAAGATAAAAACCTTCTTCACAGAAAAGCAAATAGTCAGCAAAACTGAAAGGCAACTAGTGGAATGGAGAAGATATTTGCAAATGACATTTCCGATAAAGGGCTAGTATCCAAAGTCTATAAAGAACTTATCAAACTTAACACCCCAAAATCAAAGAATCCAGTCAAGAAATGGGCAGAAGACATGAACAGATGTTTCTTCAAAGAAGACATACAAATGACCAACAGACATGAAAAAAATGGTCCGCATCACTTAGTTATTAGCATCAGGAGAATAAAAATCAAAACTACAATGAGATACCACTTGAAACTGGTCATTATAGTTAAAACTGATAAGTCAGGAAATGACAAATGTTGGCAAGGATGTGGAGAAAGAGGAGTCCCCTCACACCGTTGCTGGGAATGCAAGCTGGTAAAGCCAGTTTGGAAAACAGTATGGTGGTTCCTCAAGAAGTTAGAAATAGAGCTATCCTATAACCCAGCAATTGCATTACTAGGGATTTACCCCAAAGATACAAATGTAGTGATCCAAACGTGCACCTGTACCCCAATGTTTATAGCATCAATGTCCACAATAGTGAAAAGAGCCGAGGTGTCCATCGACAGATAGATAAAGAAGATGTAATACACACACACACACACACACACACACACACACACACACACACAATGCAGCATTACTCAGCCATCAGAAAGGACGAATACTTGCCATTTATATTGACATGGAAACTGGTGGATATTATGCTGAGTGGAAAAAAGTCAGAGAAAGATATCATTTGCTTTCACTCATATGAGGAATATAAGAAACAACACTGAGGACCATAGCAGAAGGGAGGGAAAATTGAATGTGAAGACATCAGAGAGGGAGAAAAACCATGAGAGACTCTTAACTACAGGAAACAAACTGAGATTGCTTCAGGGGAGGGAGTGGGGGGATGGGTAACTAGGTGATGGGCATTAAGGAGGGCAAGTGATGTGGTGAGAACTGGGTGTTACATACAACTGATTAATTGTTGAACTCTACATCTGAAACTAAGGATATAATATATGTTGGCTAATTGTATTGAAATAAAAATATGGGTGAAGGGGAGTGGAGGATATATGTTTCCAGTTACATGATGAATAAATCACAAGAATAAAAGGCATGGCATAAGGCATACAGTAAGATATTTGTATTAGTATTGTATGATGACAAAGAGTAGCTACACTAAGGAAGTTGTACCACTATGCTATACACTGAAACTAATGTAACCCTGTGTGTCAACCTATATTCAAAAACATTTTTTAAAGATTTTATTTATTTATTTGACAGAGACAGAGATCACAAGTAGGCAGAGAGGCAGGCAGAGAGAGAGCAGGAAGCAGGCTCCCCGCCGAGCAGACAGCCCAATGTCCACCTTGATCCCAGGACCCTGAGATCATGACCTGAGCTGAAAGCAGAGGCTTTAACCCACTGAGCCACCCAGGCGCCCTCAAATACATTTTTAAAATATTTTATTTATTTATTTATTTATTTATTTATTTGTTTGTTTGTTTGTTTGTTTGAGAGCAAGAATGAGAGAGAGAGCATTAGGTGGGGAGAAGGAGAGAGAGAAGCAGTCTCTCTGCTGAGTAGGGAGCCACATGTGGGGCTTGATCCCAGGATTCTGGAATCTTGAACTGAGCGAAACGCAGATGTTTAACTGACTGAACCACCCAGGGGTCCCTCAAATACTTTTTTTTTAAGTGGTTCTTCTTAAATATAAAACATACTCAGGAGAGTGTACAAAACAAAATGCACAGCTCAGTGAACTGCCATGAATTAAACATCCATACAATCAAGAAATAAATGATTAGGGTTTCTTGAACCTCTTAGTGACCTCAAGATTTATTTAGACTGCTCTATAGACTGAGCAGATTTACAAGTTTACCTAATAGCCAATTCTTTGCGCTTTCTTACTTCCTCATCTTTGTCAATGAAAATTCTATCCTTCCACTTGAAGACCATAAACTTTGGTAGTCATTCTCACCTCATCTTTTTCTTTTACTTTTCACATCTACATCATTGAACAAATTCTGTTATGAACACTTTCAAAACCCAGAACCTAATATTTCTCAGCCCTACAGTGTTACCACCTTGATCCAAGCCACCATAATTTCTCATCTATGCTGTTGCCAATAGTACTTTGGCTGTGTTTTCACTTTCTTGTTTCTGCTCTTGACTCCCTGCAATCTCTCCTTAAATAGCATCTGTAATAACCGTTTTAGAAGATTGCTCAAATTATGCCCTTCCTCTGTGTCAAATCTTCTAATGTGTCCCCATTTCACTGAGAGAAAAGACAATGCCCTGACAATGGCCTATGTGACCTGCCTGTGCTAATTTTCAAAACTCATTTTCCACCACTTTCTTCCTTAATCTCAATTATTTGGCTACACTGGTTTCCTTGCTCTGGCTTGAAAATATTAAACATGCACTTGCCTTTGGGTCTTTACATTTATTCTTATTTTAGTCTGCAAAACATTTCCTCTAGGAGTCCACAGCTGCCACATTCTCATTTGCTTTTTCTTCATAGGTGAAATTATCCATAAGGTCCTCTTTGGCCATTACCTATAAAATAACTCCTCCTAATCCATAAACTTCTTCCATGTTATTTACTATACATTATCAAATACATCGTGTGTTTATCTACTCATTATATCTCTCACACTACTAAAAAAGACTCCAGGAACTTACTTATTTTGTTTTCCAACCTGTCGAATATATCCTATTATATAGTGATTTATTAAATATATATATTTTTGAGAAACTGAATAAATATATTTACTAAATATGTATAATAAAGATAAATATATATCTTTAATATGCAGATATATGATCTAAAATGCCTTATTCCGGAGATATCATATCCCTATAAATGGACAAATTATTCCTGGGTAAGATACTCACAAGGTTATTTAAATTGCTTATAACCTACATGCCCTTACCTCCTACCATGTGAACCATTTGTTGTGTTCCAGAAACAGTGAGGAAAGTAATGTGATTAGACCAAAGCAAATGAAGGAGAGCAGGAAATGAAATTAAGTAAGGAAGTGATTAGAGATTAGAGGCCGATAATTTATGAATTTGTAGCCATAGTAAGGATTTTTACCTTTACTCTGAGAGAACTAGACATTTATTGTGAAGGATTGTGAAGTAAAGGAATAACATTATGTTACTTTATGTTTTAAAGCAATCATATTGGCTGTTAGGTGAAGAATAAACTTTAAGGGATCAAAGGTAGAAGCAAGGAGCTTGGCTAACAAACTACTGTAGTGATCTTTGCTCTTACAGAGATGATATGATGATAACTTGTACTAGAGAGGTTAGTGGTTAGAAACCAGTGATAGGTGTTTTGTTTTTTTGTTTGTTTGTTTGTTTGTTTAAAAAAAGGTCTTAGTATATGACCTGGTCCACAGAAGTAATTTTGATTACTATTTTCTCACTTGATGATTATAAATTTTCAAGGTCACTATGTTTGTCACTGTATTTGTATTTGATTATAATATTCTAGTTTAACCAGAATCTTCCTGTTAAAAGACAGAAACTGCATCTTGTTTAAGTAGGAAATGTTTGAGCATCTTTTGGTTATAGCAAACAAATACAGAGCTTGGATACAGGCACTTTCTAATAATAAGCATGTAAGTTCTCTGTTACTATCCCAAGGATGACCACTGATGGTCCTTAAGGTTTCTACCCACTCCCTTATGCACTCAAAGACCACAATGGGGGAAGTAGGTTAAGAGCTGTGGACAATAGTTTAAGTTAAAGAGACTCAAAGAAATTTCAAATCCCAACTTTTCCTTCACAGTTTTATGGCTTTGAGAAGGTAAAAATGTCTGAAAGCCTCAGCTTCCAAATCTGTTGTGACCATGTAATGAAATATCATTTATTAAGTACACTGTAACTAACATATATTGAGCACTCAATTATCTCCTCAGTTATGGAAATGACTATGAAAACTGTTAATTTCTTCCCCATTATCAAAGTGCAGAGTCTGGGCATCTGCAAATAACTCCATCTTGGATCAGAGCTACACTCTAACAGAATCTAGAATAAAAATATGAAAGTATAAAACAACATAGAGAGGGCTGAAATCAATGGAATAGGAGGTCTTTTCAGAAGAATCTAGACTCAGTAATATCTAAAACATGGATATCTTGAATAAAAGCACTGTGTTTTCATTTAATGGATTGCTTTAATATTTGAGTCAAACTTAAAAAAACTTACAGCTAAGTTTCATTAAAAATATGTATTTCTATGTTGGTAGGATACTCAATCTGACAGAACATTCCAAAATAAATGATTGAACACATTTTTCATTTCAAAGTATGGAATCATCAAGCATATGATATAACTTGAAAAACAAGTATTGATCTTCACTGTGATTATACTGGCCTATATTTAAGCATGATCATCTTTTTTATTTTCTTAATGACTTTTATTTATTTACTTAAGAGAGAGCACGAGAGTGGGGAGGGGCAGAAAGAGAAGGAGAAGCACACTCCTCACTGAGCAGGGAACCTGTGAAACTTGATTTCAGGACTCTGGGATCATGACCTCAGCTGAAGATAGATACTTCACCAACTGAGGCACCAAGGCAAGTTACACTATCATCTTTTGTTTTGTTTTGTTTTTAATATTTATTTATTTATTTGTCAGAGAGAGAGAGAGAGAGCACAAGCGGGGAGAGCAGCAGGCAGATGGAGAGGGAAAAGCAGACCCTGCCGAGCAGAGAGCCTGATGCAGGACTCCATCCCAGGACCCTAAAATCATGACCTGAGCAAAGGCAAATGCTTAAACAACTGAGCCACCCAGGCACCCTGCACTATCATCTTTTTAAAATCATACTTGAGATTATGACCTGAGTTATTGCAAAACACACTATAATATCAAAGCTGTCAGTGAAAAAGATGTGAATTTTTAAAAATATGTATTTTTTCCTATTCTAACCCATGAGAGATAATAAAGTTTTATTTATACAAATAAATAAAATATGAACAAATACAGAGATGTGGAGGAACCAAAGATAGTGATTAGAGAATATAAGAAATAAGGGGACAAAGGAATCCTGAGAGCCTTGTATTAAGAGTGAATATATATTTAGCTTTGGTTTTTAGTTATTGTTTTTTTGGTTAAAGGTCCAGACAATTTCCTGACAGATGAAGAAATTCCTCACTAAAGCACAGATATATTTTACAAAAGTATCACTCTACAAATAGAACCTATCCAGGCATGAAGGCTAACATAAAAATTAAAGTATCTGTAAACCACTTCTCAAGGAAAAAAAATCAAAATACTAAACATACAGAAAATAAGTATCATCAAAATGACCCCAATGATATCTGTTTAATATCTTTAAAAATCAAATTATTTGAGCGCCTGGGTGGTTCAGTGGGTTAAAGCCTCTGCCTTTAGCTCAGGTCATGATCTCAGGATCCTAGGATCAAGGCCCACATCTAGCTGTCTGCTCAGCAGGGAGCCTGCTTCCTCCTCTCTCTCTGCCTGCCTCTCTGCCTTCTTGAAATCTCTCTCCCTGTCAAATAAATAAATAAATAAAATATTTTAAAAAAATCAAATGATTCCCTAAATATATTTAAATTGATAATTTCAAAAATGATGATTGTGCATTAGAAAATCTGAGGTTATTTTTATCAAAATGAGATTTGGAGGGGCGCCTGGGTGGCTCAGTTGGTTAAGCGACTGCCTTCGGCTCAGGTCATGATCCCGGAGACCTGAGATTGAGTCCCACATCGGGCTCCCTGCTCCACGGGAAGCCTGCTTCTCCCTCTCTCACTCCCCCTGCTTGTGTTCCCTCTCTGGCTGTGTTTCTGTCAAATAAATAAAAAAATATTTTTAAAAAATGAGATTTGGAGTAGGAAATGTTACAATATGATTTTTTTCTCTTTTAAAATTCCACGACTGATTTATGATTATCATAGGATATTCTGAAAATAAAGATTAAGAAAAAAGTGAAAATTATTATAAGCTTTACACTGTTATAATATTTTTAATCTACTTCCAAAAATTCCCATTCTTTTCTTATTCATATTCATTCTTGTTTCCTTCCTTACTGTAGAAACAGCAATTGTATCTCCTTTTATTCCCTACCTGGTTTTGGATTCAATAATGTCTCTCTTTTGTAGCATTGATTATTCTTTCTCTGTTGAATATTCAACCTCATCTTTTTTTTTTTTTAAGATTTTATTTATTTAACAGAGAGAGATCACAAGTAGGAAGAGAGGCAGGCAGAGAGAGCACGGGGAAAACAGGGTCCTTGCTGAGCAGACAGCCTGATGCAGGTTTCAATCCCAGGACCCTGAGATCATGACCCGAGCTGAAGGCAGAGGCTTTAACCCACTGAGCCACTCAGGCACCCCCAATCTGTCATCTTAAGCTGGAAGCAAAAGTGATGGCATAAGCCCACTTATTATAAAGTTGTAGAAATTATATACATGGTCATACAATTTATTCTAAGGTGAAGGTAAATTACCTTATTTTCAAAAATATATTGTTTCTGATTCTAAAATATATTGATAAGATTTCTTTTTCATATATCTTAAAAGATTTTTAATTTGAATTAAAACATTTCAAAAGAGAAAAGAACACCATGGTCTTTTTATAAGTATTGCTCATTTATCTCATTGCCCTTACAAAATTAATGCCAATCCTTTCCAAAGATAGTATCAGCAGAACCAAGTCTATGGCAAATGCCGGGAAAATTCAATTCAGCATTCATACACTTTTATATTTTGGTCTCCTGCTCTACTATCTTCTTGGCACTAGGGGTTATGATCAGTTTGGATCCTGTCCCTGTGTACCTTAGCTTGTGCAATGGTGCAATGTTAAAAGTCACTCACTACTTCGGTCAATATTGAAACCAAATACTACCCTCTCAATCTTCCCAAACTTGGCCTTCTGGGAACATTTAAAGCAAACCCAGAAGGTGAGGCTATACTTTCCCCACCGTCTAATACTTCATTTTACTTCAGCCTAAATTCTATCACGAGCAATAAAACCTTTTCATGGTTTTATTTCATATATGCATATACTTCTATGAAATAACACAATAGCTCAAGGAATGGAGAAATTCCAAGAAGGACAATATCCTGGGAAAAGGAACAATCCCAAAGGAACAGTCTGTTCAGAGAGAAACTAGAAGAGCACATTAATGTGGATTTTCATGTAAGAATGTAACAGCTCATCAGATGAAAAACAAAAACAGAACAAAGCAGCTCTTCATTAAAATAGCTACCTAAGTTAAAAGAAAAGCCATTAAAATGAGTTAGAATTCTACACCTTCAGAGGAAAGGATGATGATTATACAGAGCCCTTTCTTTTAACTTCCAAAATTAACTATGATCATCTCACCAGAAGTCTTCAAAATTTCCTCCTCAAAAGTCCTTGCTATTGTACCTAATTAGATTCCAAAGTTTTAAAATTCAGTATAATTATGAAAAAATAACAACTAAAAATCTTATTTTTATCTTGATTTTTATTTCTTTTCCCTTTTATTTTTCTGAAGTATAGGAGATAAATTCTTGCCACTGTTAGCTTTATTGTTTCTTTTTTGTTTCTTTTTTGATATCTTTTATCTAACATTCACTAGATCAAGTATTGTTTCTTGATTGAACATGACTTTTTTTTAAAGATTTTATTTACTTATTTGACAGAGAAAAACACAGCTAGAGAAGGAACACAAGCAGGGAGGGTGAGAGAGAGAGAAGCAGGCTTCCCACAGAGCAGGGAGCCGGATGCGAGTCTCGGTCCTGGGACTCCAGGATCATGACCTGAGCCAAAGGCAGTCGCTTAACCAACTGAGCCACTCAGGCGCCTGAGCATGACTTTTTAATAAGTGTTTAATCCTAGATTGGCACGGTGTTTTCACATTAAAAGTAAAGTATCATAGAGATCTGTAATTGTCTAATAAAGTAAGAGAAAGGCACACAATTGGATGGAAAAAAATAAGGATTAAGTAAGCAAATAGTGTTTTTGAAGGTTAGTAGTAAAAAGGGGTTAGGTTATTCAGAAAAAAAAATCATAATATACACACACTGCAGTGATAAAATAAAATTTACTTAAAAATATGGGGCGCCTGGGTAGTTCAGTGGGTCAGAGCCTCTGTCTTCAGCTCAGGTCATGATCTCATGGTCCTGGGATCGAGGCCCACATCGGGCTCTTTGCTGGGCGGGGAGTGTGCTTCCTCCTCTCTCTCTGCCTGACTCTCTGCCCACTTGTGATATCTCTCTCTGTCAAATAAATAAATAAAATCTTTTAAAAAAATACTTAAAAATATGAACAAAACCTGTTGTACTGTGATAAAAATGTTTTATGAGACAAAGTTAAAATTGAGAATAATACTTTTTTCAAGTAGTATTAATTGAAAAACTATAATAGGTGTGGTACCAGTTTTGTTGCTATGTCCACAGAAAAGGAAGTGGTTGTTGCAATTAAAAATTAGAATCTGATTATATAATCCCTGAAAAGAAAAATGCAAAATAAAATTGTGTCAAAAGTAAGGTCTATGGTGTTAGGTTGGAAAGTTTCCTAATCACATTCCTAATTTCTACCACATGTTGTTTTGTAGCTCACATGAGGGCATATCCAAAAAAAGAAAAAAAAAAATGCCTTGCATAGGCAGTGTCATAAAGTAAGGCAAAGTTAACATCACATTTTTCTCCCTTTCGCTCTAACTGTATCTATTGCTATTCTACTGCCCTTTGGTAATCCCTGCACTCGTATTAGATATGAACTAAGTAATGCAATGAGGCTAACCCTATTTATTGAATTTTTCGGAGTTTACATTGTTACCAAACTCTGACATATATATTTTTTAATACTGGTAACCAGTTCATTGCAAAAAGCCTCCCAAAGGACTGTGACCTTCTGTCTAAGAATAGCTGCCAGAGAGGAATAAACCAATTGAAGTAGAGGTTTAAATAAAATCAAACCTACCTCAGAATAAGAACACATTCCAAAGGCATAGATGAACTGAACCTGGAATACACATTGTTATAAACTATCCAAGTAGATCAAGCTTTTTGTTTGTTTTAATCTTAAATTACCTTTTAAATAATATTAACAATTAATATTTAAATATCAATTGGGCATTCTAGTTTACAAAGCACATTTCTGTATAAAATCCTGTTTAATCTACTCTCGTAGCAGTTGTCAATATCATTTATTCTCTAGCCAAAGAAATAAACAGATGCAAGGGTAATCCATAGGGAACTTTGTGGGTGATATTCAAAATGCAAAGACTAACACACAATGCAACTACTTCATTGTTTGTGAATGCTTTTATAGATTGGAAAGGCCACCTAGACTGAACACTGACTACCCACATTTAATATTTGTATTTTAAATCCTACATGGAGATGCTGATAATAATAAATCAGTGCAAATGTCAGTAATGCAAATTTGGCATGTTAAGTTGCTACAGCCACGTTAAGTCCAAGATATAAAATAAACTCAATATTATACATTTAGCTTTAATAACATTATGACCCACTGAGGAAAAATTTGAGATTGGATTAGATTATCTCTAGGTGCAGTCTATCTATAACAGTTCATGAATCAATGTTTTTTATTAGATTAAAAAGCCACAACCAATATTCCTCAAAGACATCATTGTGTTTTCATGTAGTTGTTCCTCTTTAATGAATGAAGAATGTTTAACTTTGAACCAAAGTGTGCTTAACTTTTAAATCATTCTCATTTTATATAGTGACTGTGCTATAATTCAGTTACAATAATGTGTATATCATGATTAAAATAACTTTGCAATTAATATCTCCATTTACAGGGAAAATACCTTTCTAATAAAAAATAAAGCCAAAATGAAGAAACTATGTTTTCATAAATGTTGGGCAAATCTCACTGTCACCTTTCCGAAGTCCAAAATAGGAACTGAAGAGTACAGAGTGACAGAAATTAACAGATCCCCCTGAGTTTTTTTGTTTCCCAGCTACAAAATTCAGGAAAAGGATAAAAATAAATATCATGATAAAAATAAATATCATAATAAAAATATCATTAAGTAGTGTATGACAATAAATAACACCTAGAATTCGAAATTTAGTTATGGAATGCTTTTAACTTTAAAAGAAAAATAAGTCCCAAGCATTTTCCCAGAATATGACATAAAACAAATGGTTCCAAGTTTTCATTGCAGCTCTGCTACTTAATACAATAAACCTTCCCATGAGTGTTAAGTAAGACATGGTCCTGTTTTTACCATCTTTTCACTAGCTCTCCATCAACTATGAGGTCACTGGAGACCACAAGACATAAAACTTGAGAAATAGTGTATCACACTCTGATTGTCTGAATTGCAAATCAGAGAAGAGCTCTATATAATGATTTCCGTGTGAACTGAAATGAGTGAGTGAACTGCTACATTAAAGTGATTAATTGCAGTTAAGAAGTTAAATATAGAGTGATAAAATCATATTATTTTAGATATTTTAAAGAATTCCAAATTCTCTCATGGTCCGATTGGTTCCCAGTATGTCACACTATGTGAGTTCCAAGAATATGAACTAGTGAGGGATTAAAAACAGTTTTGCTCTTCGAGTAGAAAGTTTGAAGCTAAGGAAAACCTAAAAATCACTGCCACAGACAGCAGAGATGTGTACATAGTTATGCTAAAGGGCTGGGTAGAATGTTAGAAGCATTTTATGAATCACTGGAATACAAGCTAAAGCCTGTAAATTCTCAAAGGGAAAAATTATATCTTACTCTCCCTTTTATCTCTTACCTCTGGGGTCTAGCCCAGTGTCTGCAACACAGGAGGTATTTGCTGAGTGAAAGAAACACTAGGATAAGGCAGGCTAGTTTGGGTGCAGAGCCAGGAGAGATTGGCTGATTTGGTGGCATTCTACAGTATACTTACAAGTACCATATTGTCCGTCTGGACTCTGACAATGGATATAGTAGTTGGTTCATGCAATAAGTCTTATTAAAATGCAAAATAAATGCATGAGTTTTATTGTACATTTTCTCTGCCCTTTTTTACTAAATAAAATTGCAGCTCCCAAACTGTGTTAAGCATGTGAGGTTGGTGCAGTGAACACAAAGGGGGCTGGAGTGTACTTTAAATTTTTGAAGGAAACACAGACATTTATCATGCACCATAAAAGTCATGAGCTTGAGAGTTCAAAATTTCAATATTACATCACTATATTTCTCTCAATGACACCATATTTTTCTGAAGTTGGACTTTCAGTGGTTGCTGTAATAAAAAGCAGGTAATACCATTTCACTGTGAAACAGGAAATGAGAGGGATAATGTCTGATCTGATCCGAGGTTTAAGTTGAATAATGCACAACAGTGCTCAGTTGTTAGAATATAAATTTGTGAGACAAAAAAGGAAGTGCTAAATATTTCTTTGGGCCTGAGAACCATTAAGAAAATGATTAAGACACTAAAGGCTCTGTGATCCCAAAGAAATGGGAACTTCCTGTGCTAGAACATTATACCCCATATTATAGATCTACTTATCTTTGTATAGTAGTGTTTTTCATAGTGTTTCTGGAACCACTGGCACTGTAAATCCAGGGGGTTGGGTCTTGTTATATACTCAGAAATATTGACCATACCTCCTGTGCCTGCAGGTAAATCTCAGTAAATTGAATTTTTATACTGAAATTTTTAGGTGATTCCAACAAGTCAAGATTGAGAATGAACAACTTATAACTGAGACTAATATTACACTGTATGTTAACTAACTGGAATATAAATACAAACTTTTTTAAAAAGAGAATGAAAAACTTAGTAGTTAGCTGGGAATATAGATTAAGTAGGTCTAGCAATAAGGCAAGCACTTGGTCTGAACATGTTTTAGAAATGCTAGATATTACTACGTATCATAAAAAGCTATACAGATGTTACATACCGCTTTCTGGCTAAAGCATAGGAACTCTGGGATAGAAAATGAGGCTCACTCATGGTCTTGTTGTTTGCTACCTCTTTTACCTTGTCTTCCACAATCTGTGAACCCATTTCCACCCTGGCAACCTACCTCACTGACCCCTCGCCCACACACGGCAAGCCATCATTCCAGACACACGTTTTTACCCACTTATTTGCAAATCCTTTTTTCACCTTTTTAAAGTATGCAATTTACTGCATTTAAGTATATTCAGAAAGTCACACAATATCACTACTAATCTCAGAATATTTTTATTACCAAAACTCTATTTTTATTATGAAACTCCATACCTGTTAACAGTCACTTCCCATTACCCTCATAGGTGGCCAGCCCACCCAGTGGGCTCACAATGGAATCACAGGAGTCATGAGTGCTTGCGATTGGAAGACCTTGGGTGAGGAGGATGGGAATGTTTAGTGCGTGTGTTGGGGGTGGGGGGTAGGTGGTGAGGAGATACCTGTAGGGCAGTTGCTTGTTCCGTGACATATGACATCAACTTCCTTCTCACAAACTGGTATCTCTGTTTTGATCTCTTTTGATAAACACCTGAATGTCCCACAGAAAGACCAATTCAAAGTATCCCAAACTGAATGGACCTTCTCCTTGAAACTTCTTTCTCTTCCTTTATTTTTCAATCTTGGTGCATAATACTACAATCAGCTTAGTCATCCAAGACAGACTTATCACATTTGCAAATATGTATCCATTAATCTGTTTATTCAGTATATATTCATTGAACATTTACATAGGAGTTAATAACCTCAAATGTCTAACGAACAATCAAAGCCAAAAGTGTGATCATGAATAGGCTCTCTGCTTGGCTAAAGCCATTTATGTTCTAAATGAATATTTTATTTTTTAAAGAACTATATATTTTAGGGCGCCTCGGTGGCTCAGTGGGTTAAAGCCACTGCCTTCAACTCAGGTCATGGTCTCAGGGTCCTGGGATTGAGGCCTGCATCAGGCTCTCTGCTCAGCAGGGAACCTGCTTCCTCCTCTCTCTCTGCCTGCCTCTCTGCCTACTTGTGCTCTCTCTCTGTCAAATAAATAAATAAAATCTTTAAAAAAAAAGATCTATATATTTTAGAGAGAGGGAGAGAGAGAGTATGTGTACACAAGTGGGGGAGGGGCCAAGGAAGAGAGAATCTTCAAGCAGACTCCCCACTGAGCATACAGCCCAACATGGGACTCCATCCCAGGACACCGAGCTGAAATTAAGAATTGGTGCCTCGGTGGCTCAGTCAGCTGAACATCTGCCTTCAGCTCAGGTCATGATACCAAGATCCTGGGATCCAGCCCCACATCAGGCTTCCCTACTCAGCATGGAGTTTTCTTCTCCCTCTATGTCTACCCATGCTTGTGCTCACCTCACTTTCTCTTTCTCTCTCTCAAATAAATAAAATATTAACAACAACAACAACAAAAAAGAGTTGTCCACGTAAGCAACTGAGCCACTAAGGTGCCACTGAAAGATTTTTTTTTCTTAACTATAAGGCAGGCCCAACACAAGAGAATGCTTGCTAAGCATGATCATTAAACCTTTGCTATATGTTAGCAAACTTTAGCATAGCTTTCTCTGCAAAGCAGATACACAGGATAAAATATTGAAAGAAGACATTAAACATATAAGAGGAGACAAATAAAATAAGTCAGAATACCACATTTTAAGTGCAGAGATTATTATACAAAAAGAAAGGTAGGTCCCTAAAATGGGATGCTTGGGGTTAAAATCTAAGCTTAATACTAGAGGTTGAGAGTGCCTGGGTGGCTCAGAGGGCTCTCTGCTCAGCGGGGAGCCTGCTTCCTCCTCTCTCTGCCTACTTGTGATCTTCCTCTGTGTCAAATAAATAAATAAAATCTTAAAAAGAAAAAATACTGGAGGTTGAGCAGATGTAGTCAAACAAAGAATAAGCAGACAGACATTCTGGGTAAGGAAGGCAGCATACAAAATTTGCAGTTTGCAGACATGACAGATTCTGGGAACCACAATGGTTGACTATGGCTAGTCTATTCAGTCTGTGTATCTATGCATGTGGGTGTGAGTTGACGTTGAAAGTGGGAGTGGGAGGAATGAGAGATAAAGGATTGGTAATATAGGAGATTAGAGAACAAAACTGAAATGAAGTCATACATTGCTGTTTTATACTCTCTATATCTGGCAGACTCTACCTGTTCCCTTTCAAAAATTATCTCTGATCCCTTAAGCAGAACCCTGACTTATTCAGGACATTCAGGATATCTTCATGCCAGCCCGAGGAAAGACACACATTTATTTTAAGCTGGTTATATTAATCTCATTCGCTAGGTGAATGATTGCTTCAAAGCTGTGCATGGCAATCATTTCTGGACAATGAAATGGAAGTTAACTACGACTTTTCTTCCTAAACAAGAATATAAGAGCTCAAAAAGGAAAAATTCGTTGACATTAGTCCTTCTTCATTTTTTTTTCCTTTAAAGAGTTTATTTATTTATTTGACAGAGAGAAACACAGCTAGAAAGGGAACACAAGCAGGAGGAGTGAGAGAGGGAGAAGCAGGCCTTTAGCAGAGCAGGGAGGTGGATCCCGAGCAAGGAAAATAACAGCCATGTTGCCATCATGAAATGATCTGCAAGAGGCTCAAAACTAATATGCTAGGAATGATGAAGACTTAAAAAGAGAAAGAGGCTTGGTCTTCAATAGTATTACTAAGAAGCAGAATGTACAACAGAAAGTACTCCTGGATTTCTTGTTTTTGGGGGGGGAAAATGAAGGTTTATTTGTAAAATGTCTTTCTGGTATTCCATTACAATAGCTTCTTTAAAAATTACCTATGATATATCCCTCTGCTTTTCCCTCTTTGTTTTGTTTAAACATAACATGTGTGGAGTAAAGTTTTAATCATGGAAATGTATTCCATCAACTGGGAATGTAGTCCATTCCTTTGTCTACTTGGCAAACGCTTCTTTGGTCTTCATCTTCCATCCACTTTGTTCTTGACACTCAGCTATACCAACGATCCCTGAATGTGCTGCATGGCATAGAGCTCTGTGTCCCTGCTTCTGCTCTGTACCCATCCTCAAATTCTCTCCTACACTTCTTGTCTATTTGGAAAACTTCTACCTATTATCAAAACAAAATGAAGATGTTACTCCATTGGGGCACCTTTTCTGCTCTATATCTCCCAAAGTGGTAATCATCTATTTTTCTGTATATTAGATATATTTATCTGATTGTACTTATCACAGTGTATTATAATTTCTTAATTCCATTTTTCCCTACACAACTGAACACTCCCTTTACAACTCTCTGTCTGTAGCACCTGGCTATGAAGATGGGGGCATAGATACCTTCTCAGTTATTGCTTTCATTTATTTTGGGTATATTCTCAGTAGAATTGATAGATCAGGTGGTATTTCTAGTTGTAATTTTTTCGAGGATCCGCCATACTTTTTCCATAGTGACTATTCCAATTTGTAATCAAATCAACAGTGCACAAGGGTTCGCTTTTTTCCACATTCATGCTAGCATTTGTTTTCTCTTATCTTTTTTTATGATGGCCATTCTAACAGATGTGAGGTTATATTTCATTGTGGTTTTAAACTGCATTTCCCCAATGTTTGGTTATATTGAGTATATTAGTGATCTTTCCATGTACCTGTTGGCCTTTTCTTTATCTTCTTTGGAGAAATGTGTATTGAGGTCCTTTGTCCATTTTTTTCCTAAAACTGGATGATTATTATCACTATTTTTACCATTTTGCTGTATGAGTTCTTTATACATTGTGGATATTTGCCACTTATGAAATACATGGTTTGCAAATATTTTTTTTCCCATTTCACAGCTCATCTTTTCACTTTATAGATAGTTTCCTTTGCTGTAGTTAGTTTGATGTTATCACACTTGTATATTTTTGCTTTTTTTCTTTTGCTTCATGGGAGATTAAAAAAAAAAAATCATCACCAAGACCCACATTAAGGAGCTTTAACCTCGGGTATCTGGGTTGCTCAGTTGGTTAAGCAACTGCCTTCGGCTCAGGTCATGATCCTGGATTCCCAGGATGGTGTCCTGCATCAGGCTCCCTGCTCAGCAGGGAGTCTGCTTCTCCCTCTGACCCTACCCTCTCTCATGTTCTCTCTCTCTCATTCTCTTCTGCCTCCAATAAAAAAATATATATATATTTTTTTTAAAAAAAGAGCTTTATTCCTATGATTTCTTCTGGGAATTTTGTGGTTTCAGGTATAACATATATTCTTTATTTTTTTAAAGATTTTTTTTATTTATTTATTTATTTATTTATTTATTTATTTATTTAACAGAGAGAAACACAGCTAGAGAGGGAAAACAAGCAGGAGGAGTGAGAGAGGGAGAAGCTGGCTTCCCACCAAGCAGGAAGCCTGATGCAGGGCTTGATCCCAGGTCTCCAAGATCATGACCTGAGCCAAAGGCAGATGCTTAAGGACTATGCCACCAGGTGCCCCATGGTGTAACATTTAAGTCCTTAATCAAATTTAATTTTTATGAGTGGTGTAAGATATTGGTTCATTTTCATTCTTTAACATGTGACTATCCAATTATCCTAGCACCATTTATTGAAGAGGCTGCCTTTTCTCCATTGAGTGTTCTTCATTCCCTTGTCAAATGCTTAGTTTATTTCTGGACGCCAATTCTGTTTCATTGGTCTATTTGTTTGTTTTTATGCCAGCACCATTCTGTTTTGATGACTGTATCTATATAATATAGCTTGAAATCAGGAAGTTGGTATCTCCTGCTTTGTTCTTTCTCAGAATTTCTTTGGCTGTTTGAGGTCTTTTGTGTTTCCATATAAATTTTAAGACTGTATTTCCTACTTCTATTTAAAAAATAACTAGAATCTTGTTTTAAAAGTATTTATTTATTTACTTATTTTTATTTGAGTATAGTTGACACACAATGTTACATTAATTTAAGATGTACAACATAGTGTGATTCAATAACTGTATGTTTTGCTTACCACAAGTTGTATTGTTATTGTATCTCATAAGTTCTGGATTGTTGTGTTTCCAGTTTTGATTTTCTCACAAAACTTTCTAATCCCTCCTGTAACTTCTTGTTTGAGTAATTGTTTGCTCAGCTGTTTAATTTACATGTGTTTGTGAATTTTCCATTTTTCTCATTATTGATTTGTAATTTTTTGCCATTGTGGTCAGTGAAGATTTCTGGCATGATTTAAATCTTCTTGAATTTTCTAAGACTTGTTTTGTGGCCCCACTTATGGTCTATTCTAGAAAACATTTCATGCTCCCCTAAGATGTATATGTATTCATTGGATGGAATGTTCTGTATATGTCCATTAGGTCCATTTGTTCTATGATGTTGTCAAATCCACTGCTTCCTTATTGATTCTCTGTCTGGATGCTGTATCCATTGTTAAGAATTGGATTTTAAATTCTTTATTATTGTATTACTATTTATTTCTCCTTTGAGTTATATTATCTTTTGCTTTATATATACTTAGGTAGTCCAACGTGTAAATATTTACAATTGTTATATATTCTTGATGTATTGAGTCATTTATTGTCAATTTTTTTAAAGATTTTATTTATTTATTTGACAGACAGGTCACAGGTAGGCGGAGAGGCTGGCAGAGAGAGAGGAGGAAGCAGGCTCCCTGCTGAACAGAGAGCCTGATGTGGGGCTCAATCCCAGAACCCTGAGATCATGACCTGAGCCAAAGGCAGAGGGGTTTTTGTTTGTTTGTTTGTTTTTTAATATTTTATTTATTTATTTGACAGAGAGAGATCACAAGTAGGTAGAAAGGCAGGCAGAGAGAGAGGAGGAAGCAGGCTCCCTGCCGAGCAGAGAGCCGGATATGGGCCTGGATCCCAGGACTCTGAGATCATGACCCAAGCCTAAAAGAGAGGTTTTAACATACTGAGCCACCCAGGTGCCCTTATGTTTGTTTTTTTAAGGTTAAAGTGAGTTTCATTGCCAGCATATTGTTTTCGCTTGTTTCTTTTTCTTTAATCTGTTCAGCCATTTCTATGACTTATAATTAGAGAATTTAATCCATTAAAGTTTAATGTAATTATGGATAGTCAGGACTTACTATTGTTATTTTGCTAATTGTTTCATGGTTGTTTTATAGATCTACTGTTTCTTGTTTCTTATTCTGCTGTGTGTTTTGATGTCTTTTGGTATCCACATGCTCTGACTTCTTGATCATGCTCTTTTGTGTAATTACTGCAGTATTTCCCCTTGTGGTTACCATGAGTCTTACATAAAATATTTAAAACTCATTAACATCTTATTTTAAACAATTACAGCTTAACTTCAAAAAACCAGTAGAATTCATAAACCTACACCTTTATTCCCTCCTCACATCTTAGGTTGATACTGTTAAAATTCACATATTTTAAAAACTATTATTATGTAACTAACAAAAATTATTCTAGTGATGATTATTTTTACTATGTCCATTTTTTAACTTTTAAACTAAAGTTTTAAGTGAATTATGCACCACTATTACCATATTACAGAATCTATGACCACACATTTATCATTACCACTGAGATTTTTATTAGACTTATATGTATAACTACAACTTCAGCATTTTTTCCTTAACTTCACTGATCACATAACCTAATAGTAGGACTTCAAACTCACTATAAAACTAAATGACTTATGGGCAACAGTTGCTAAAACAGAAATATTCTTCTATGCACATACTTCATATTTTTATAATCATTGAGGAAATTACAAAAATGTCCTTGGAGAAGTAAGATATCTTATCGGACATGCCATGCTTTGTCTACCATTTTGTGTGCTAATCTCCAAGGTGAGCCTCTTAACAGCTGTGTTTTGAAATCCTAAAAGCCTTTTTTTCTAATTTGAAATGTCTATGGAGCATAACAGGCTTTCAAAGGGAAAAATGTTGCCAAAAAGTATAGAAACTGCCAGC
The DNA here is from genome assembly GCA_004023965.1 of Spilogale gracilis. Classification (NCBI taxonomy): domain Eukaryota; kingdom Metazoa; phylum Chordata; class Mammalia; order Carnivora; family Mephitidae; genus Spilogale; species Spilogale gracilis. Next base: position 208,090 of record PITA01000423.1, on the reverse strand, counting down.
AATTTCTATGCTGGAAAATAAATTAAAATTTAAATGTCTCTTTAAATGATAACCAAATGTCTGGGAAATATTTCTGGAATACTTACCTTACACAGACTTTCTTTCTGTGGGAAAGGCCCTGCCTGATACCTTTCCTTTAAAGAGATGTCACTAGGTAGGGACGGGAATTTGCCTTCTCTTTGAGAACAAAGAAAAAATTTGGCTTCAAAATATGGCTTTCTATTTCGCTTATTAAAACACTAGTATAGCTTAGTAATGAAACAATAAGGTGCACACTTCTTATCTGGTATTAAAACACTACTATTGTCAAGAAAAGCTGACCAACATGTAAATCCATCTTACTTTTGAATGTGGACCCATCTGCATCTGTTCTCCTAAAATGAGCATTCTAAATATGGTATTATAGTCACTTGTATGACTTACTTTGATATTTGCAATGAGATAATTAAGAAATAGGACCCCAGAAGTGTTCCATCTATCCCCACAAAATCCTAAAGAATAGCCTACACCTGTGGTGCTTTCTTCCTTACTACACAGCTGTTTCCTATTATTTTGATATTTTTTTAAGATTTTACTTGTAAGTAATTTCTACACTCAGTGTGTAGCTCAAACTCAGAACCCTGAGGTCCAGAGTTGTACACTCTTCTGACTGAGCGAGCCAGGCACTCCTCCTAATATTTTGTACTCTGACTTTTTGCATCCCCCCCTTAAATACCACTGGCTTCTCCAACCCCAAATTAATTTTCTCCATTCTCATTTACCTCAACTTTTCTGTCACCCTTATAACCTCTTTTTGGCTTTAGTAGCTAAGTACTATTTTTGGTTTCTCTGAGTCTAGTCATTCCACCATCTATTTTTCACTCCTTTCTTGAATCTACTTCCTCCTCTCGTTCCCTAAAAAAAAAAAAAAAAAAAACTTTGCTCCATGTTCCTTCTTCAAAACTCTCCTCTTCTGCTATATATCTATCTTGGCAATATAATTTTCTCCTGAAGGTTTCAAAAATCATGAATTTCCTATTTTTTAAAAATTCTTTATTATTTTCATTTTTCGGAGATTAGGATCTTTATTTTTAAGTTTTAAGAAACTGAACTAGTCTTTCCTCTAAAACAAGCATACATTATTACAAGTGAAAGAGTATGGAATTTGGAATTCAATTAATTTTTTTAAAGACTTTTATCCATTTATTTGACAGAGAGAGAGATCACAAATAGGCATAGAGGTAAGCAGAGAGAATGGGAAGCAGGCTTCCCACCGAGTGGAGAGCCTGACCCAGAACCCCGAGATCATGACCTGAGCCGAAGGCAGAGGCTCAACCCTCTGAAACCCCCAGGCACCCTGAAATTTAATTAACTTAATTTTAAATAGTCTTACTCTTTTTTACTTGACTTAAAGAAGGTATTTATTCTCCCCAAAGATCTGTTTCCTCTTTAATTAAAACAGAATGACATCAAACCATACTGCTATAGCAAAGGACTAGATATCTAATAGTTACCAAATTATCTGGTAAAACACCCAGGCTAAAGTAGAGCTCAATAATTCTCAGATACCTTTCTCCTCCTAATTTTAGTATGATTTTTCCAATGCATTCATATTTCAAAATCTTTATTCTTCCCCCAAATCCTGCAACCCTTTGATTCTACTTCTTCAATGTCATTAATTACTTCCTTTCAATTCTCATTGCCTCCATCTTTCTGTATACCCTAAAAATTTCTCATCTGGACAACAGCAATGGTTTCCTATTCTATTTATAAGATGCTTACACTTAGCTTTTAGGTAAAGATTTTTATTGCATAACTACTGCTATATTACCATCAATAAAAAAAAATGTATCTCCAGGACACGTGGGTGGCTCAGTCAGTTAAGCATCCTACTCTTAATTTTGGCTCAGGTTATGATGGGTCATGAGATCAAGCTCCATGATAGAGCTTGGGATTCAGACTCCAGCATGGAGACTGCTTGGGATTCATTCTGTCTCTCTCCCCTCCCTAACCCTTAACATGTTCTCTCTCTCTCTGGAAAAAAAAATGAATCTTTTCATAGCAATAGAATTAAGAGATATAAAATCAATTATTACATACAGAAATACCATAGTTTAAAAGCACTTTCACAACTATTATCTTGTTGCTCATGAAAACATTATACAGGTTGGGGTGCCTGGGTGGCTCAGTCGGTTAAGTGACAGACTCTTGGTTTTGGCTCAAGTCATGGTCTCAGAGTCCTGAGATCCAGCCCCGCATCAGACTCATAGTGAAGAGTTTGCTCGTCCCTCTCCTTCTGCTCCTCCTTGCTGCTCTCTGTCACTTTCTTGCTCTCTCAAATGCATAAATAAAAAATATTTTTAATAAAATATACATGGTATATTCCTATTTTGCTAATGAGTGAACTTGTATGCCAGAAGATTGTGCACTTAGCTATAATAAAGGTAAGCCTAAACCCAGGGCTTATGGCTTGCAATTTGGTGCTCTTTTCCTTTTGTTTATACATTTGCATTCTAGCATTTAAGTTCCTCCTTAATACAGTCCAAACCTAACTTTCTGACATTATATTTCCAATTCTGCCATATTGTGTTACAGAATGCTAGACATACCTCTTACAGAAAATAGATCATTTTTAGTTGTGTTAAGTGTATTTTTAAAAGGAGATTTTTTAAAAAGCTACTATTTTCTTAAAATAACCAGTTGTTTAAGGCAAACTGTTCTTCCAAATGCCTCTATCCTTTATCAGCTCAGCAATACAATACAAGCTATTCTCTCTTTTTAGAATGTGATCCTGACAATCTTTTCCTATAAGAATCCTATCCATTCTTCAAATAGATTTTCATCTTCCTTATTTTCCCATAACTTATATCCATGTTCTCTTGGCTCATATAACTTGAATGATATTCGCTTGTATGTTTTCTCATATTACCATACTGGTTTATTCTATTTCTTGAAGGCAGATACCATCTTATAATTTTTTTTCATCAATGAGCCAAAGATAGTTTAGATGCTTAAGAAAAGATTGCTGAGTAAACCTGCACTGTAACCTTCCTCTCATATTATAAGACTAATGCAACTAAGACTTGAACTGTTGTCCATGTGGAAAGATGTTTCTGGCATCTTTGAGAACAATTTTAAAAGACTTATTACCTAGGTCTGAAAACAAAGAGTATAGAAGCATAAATTTTCTATTGTTTCTTGGAGTCCAGATTGTGCAGAACAGTATTACCATAGTAAAACTGCTCCTATAAAAAAAGTGTATTTTAAGTTGTATAAATATGTAGAAGAAATAGTGGGGCTAGAGTTTTAAAAGTTACTTCAATTGTGTTATCTAAGCTAATAGGATATTTAGAAAAATGTGATTTATAAAAATATTCAACATGACTAGAGAGTCTAAAAGAAGTAAAGTAAATAACAAGTCTCAGCACATCTACCGTACATACTTTTTGAGGAACTTAACACTTTATCTGTACTTTGTCTACTTTGTTCTCATGGTCTCCTCATTACTGGAGGGGAAAAACAAACTGTTTTTGCAATGTTATGATAAAAACACTAAAGAGAAAAGGTGATGCAAAAAGGCCTCAAATAATTTAAATTGTGGCAATCTTTCACTGAAATACAGTTTAAAATATACACATTTAGAAATACTTTAAAATATTCCGACTGGAAAATAATTTTTGAGGAATAAAACTATTTATAGATAGGCAAATATATTGGCTTGTGCAATGTGCGAATACTTGATATATACTAATTCCAAATCTACAAAAATGAGATTTTATGTATTTTTAAAAAAGATTATTTTAAAGATTTTATTCATTTATTTGACAGAGAGAGATCACAAGTAGGCAGAGAGGCAGGACCCTGAGATTATGACCTGAGATGAAGGCAGAGGCTTTAACCCACTGAGCCACCCAGGCACCCGAGATTTCATGTATTCTATGCCACACATTATTAAATGATATTTTCTTGAAAAATTAAATTATAATAAAATGAAATATTAAGAGTACTTTCTGGTACCATCATTAATGATAAAAAATACATAAAAGCAAAATTCAACATTTTCCCATGTTGTATTTGAAGTTACTCAGATTTAGTATTTTATAACTCCATAGTGAAACACTTTTTTATTGAGTATATGTGATTTTTACTGAAAAAAATTCCATTATTATGATGGAAATGCTATGTGACCTAGACAAAGGGAAACAAAGGATTTGACCTTACTATGAAATGGCTTATAGCAATGAAGTAAAGTGAGAACAAGAGGAAAAAAAAAGAAATAAAATAAAACACAAGAAGAGATGCCTGAATAATGAGATGCTTTTTTTGTTTAAACAATATAGATAACATAAGAGGCAAGAAATTTGTAGTAGGAGAAAGTAGGAAAAGATCAAATTATTGCTAAAACAAATGTAGAAGAAATGTGCTCTAGATTAAACTAGCATTTTCTTGATAAAAGGCTTTTTGTAGAATTATTAACTGTTCTCAACTGCATACCTCCATAGTCAATCCATAAGAAAATTCTGTTGATTCTATTTCCAAAGACAGTCTATGCCCAATATTCTCCATTTCAATTAAAACTTTCTTTGAGAGTATCAGTTCAAGACCGTGAAGTAGGAAGACCCTGAACTCACCTCCTCCTAAGGACACTGAGTCTACAGCTACATATGGAACAATTTCCTCTTTAAAAAACCCCAGCAAATCTAAACGCTGGCTAAGTGACCACTACACACCATTCAAACAAGAAGAAATCCACATCAAAGAGGGTATGAGAAGTTGGGACACAATCTCACAATAAATCCTACCCCTGATGCAGCAACCCACAACTGGGAAGAAACTCAAAACCCAAAGCTTTTTTCTGAGGATCAAAGAATTTGAATGTCACATCAGGCACCCCATTTTTAACATATGAACTTGAGAGATGAGGCCTTCCAAAACATCCAACTTTGAAAGCCACTGGGGCTTGCATCCTGAGACCTGCAAGACTGTAGAAATCTGAGAATGACTAGTTGACTGACATCACCATAGCTCAAGTCTCCACCATCTTACACTAGACCACTCCAGTCATCTTCTCACTAAAACCTCTGTTTTCTTCATTCCATCTATTGGAAATATTAAGCATGATCTACTGAAAATATAAATGAGATCACGTCACTCTCTTACAACTCTTTGTAGTTTCCTATTATATGTAGATGAGTTACAGTAGCCTAGGAATGACCATGGTGAAACAGAGAGGTCCTGCTCAGCCTAATGGGAACAGGTATTAATTGGTTCCTGTAGAGATTTCCATTAAGGTACATTAGTTTCAGTTTCCAGATCTAACAAGGAAATACACATATTTTTGTGAGTGTGTATGTGTATGTGGTATGTATGCATATGTCTGTGCACATGTAATCTAATTTTAAATGTTGGCTCTCATTTTTTCAAAACACTCTGAGCTTAAAACAAAACATATCTTTGGTCCAGATTAGGATGAATGGCTGTCAGTTTGCTTCCTCAGCAGAAGAGATCTGTTTTTTCCTATTCCCTCCACTTAATTCTATGCTTTTCTTCCATTTACATTCCATAATTTAGATGCAAAGGTCTTTATTTTCCTGGAATATCTCAACAATCTATTCCTCAACATGGGGTTCATCCTGCCTTAAAGTCTGGATGCAAAAAATTCTGGTATCAGTGAAAGTGGGACCTTCTTAAAATAGGTGGGTTCCCACCTGATACTTTTATTCTCTATTACAGAGGCTTGTTTTTTATTATTATATTTTTTTTATTTCATAGTACTGTCCTAAATTTGTAATTACCACTGTATGTGACATTTAATGGTCTTTCCTGCCACTAAATTCTAATATGGGGGCCATGTACTATGTCTGCTTTTGCATGTTTTATTTGTCCCTAGTACAGGACCAAGAATATAATAAGCAAATAATAAATGTAGATAATGAATACATAAATGGTCACTGGATTTCTCTTCCTTTCTGTATCATATTCTAATCAACCTCTAAGACCTAGCTCATTGTTAACCTCCTATAACCCTTTCTCCTAGCCTCCAAAAATACCATACCTTCTCTGTATGTTTGTAATATTTCACATATTACAAAATTATAATGATTATGTTTTAGTCTGTGAGCTTTTTTTTTTTTTTAAGATTCATTTATTTGAGAGAGAAAGAATGTACAGGAGAGAGGGAAGGGGAAGAGAGAGAAACTATCAAGCAGATTGCCTGCTGAGTTGTGGAGCCTGACATGCGGCTGACCCTGAGACCTGAACTGAACTAAAATCAAGACGGGCACTTAGCGGTCTGAGCGACCCAGGGTCCCCTGACTGTAAGCTTCTTGATGCCTAGTGTCTATAATAGTGCTTGAAATATGATTATAAAATAATCTTATAACTGGAATCCATGACACCTGGAGGTAATTTAGCTCACCATATTAAGTCTATTTCCAATAAAGTCATATAGTTTTGCTAAAAAGTGGGACCAAGTAAATATTCATAATGATTATTTAATTCACATCATAATGTAATAGCCACTAGCATTAACTGAATACTTATTTTGACTCAAGCTCTATAATTATCACATGCTTATCTCAGCTAATTTGTTTAACCCTATGAACTAAGTACTAGTCTCATTTTTAGACCTCAGGAAATAAACTCTTGGAGAAGATAAGTAGTTGTGGCAAGAATGGGATTTCAATGAAGTTTGTTTTGACTTCAAAGCATAATGTAACATAGTGAATAAATGGTCAGATTTTTGAATCAGGAAGTAATATGTTCAAATTTCAGTTCCATCAAATTATTACCTAGGTAAACAGAGCTTTAATTTTCTCATTTGTAAAGTAGAGATAAAATAATAAATACCATATAATATTATATAATAAATTAAAAAAACTTGTAAAAATAAATTGCTTATTACTTTGTAGTCTACAAAATATTACTTTTGATTATTGAAACTGAAAATTTTAGTTGATTTATAATAAAGTCAATTTATTAAGATCAGAGTTTGAATAGATACAAGGTTTTTTAAATTTCTCTTTGCTGTTTTTCTTTAAATATTTTCTTATAAATTATGGGGCTGGTTAAATAAATTTCTATAATTTTTTTTAGAAGATTACAATTGTATTTATGTGAAAGCATACTATTTTTGCTTCCACTTCATGTATAGAAAACTGCAACTTTAAGTCATCTTGAAAGATCCATGGGACATCGGGCTCCCTGCTCAGCGGGAAGCCTGCTTCTCCCTCTCTCTCTCCTCCTGCTTGTATTCCCTCTCTAGTTGTGTTCCTACTGTCAAAAATAAAAAAAAAAAATATTTAAAAAAAAAAAAGAAAGATCCATGGGGACAAAATTTCCCTAGATTTTTATTTTAAGAATTATCTACTCACCCCACCGCCCATAGGATATTCCTTAGTCCTTTATACAAATAATATGGAGTAAAAATTGTAAATGTGTGTTAGGTGGAAGTATATTTATTATCAATAATTTAAAATATATATATATATATCATGGATACTTTGGAAAAATAATATTTTTGAATATTAAATTATCACTTAATATTTTACAGCATTTTTGGTATATTTTATTTTTAAAATGCTACAATAATCAGAGCTCTAAAATTTCCAGATTTTTAAAAAATATTGTTTGATAGTTATGGAAATTAATGCCTACCACAGTATATTACATGGATTCTCTTTTCTGTTATTAAACTTAATTCTGAATTAAAAAAATAAATGCTAAAAATTAAGGGGGAGGAGCCAGAGGGGGAGATGAACACAAAAGACTATGGATAGGGAAACAAACTGAGGGTTTTAGAAAGGAGGGGGTGGGGGAATCTGTTAGCCTGGTGATAGCTATCAAGGAGGGCACGGATTGCATGGAGCACTAGGTGTTACACACAAACAATGAATCAGGGAGCACTACATCAAACACTAACGATGTACTGTATAGTGACTAACATAACACAGTAAAAAATAAAATGAATACCAATTTTAGGGTGCAGAAACAACATATTCAGTTATGTCTACTTCTGAAAAATACCTACAAAATGTTTATAGGACATTTACAGGAAGGTTTCACAGGCAGTACCTCATTTGAAACTCACCATTAGATGCGCTAAATTTAATTTACGTGTTACAGAACAGGAAACTCATGCAGATAAAATTCAGTTATTTACTTAAGATCCATTATTAAGCAGAATTTGAATTCTAACGCATGTCTTTCAAACCCAAACGCCACGAATTTTCACTTACTGTATGAAAAGAAGTTGGTTGTTTTTATTTTTTTAAAGATTTTATTTACTTTATTTAAAGATTTTATTTTATTTACTTACTTATGGAAGATAGAGAGAGAGAGAGAAAGAGAGTGATAGAGAGAGGCAGAGGGAGAAGCCGGATCCCTGCTGAGCAGGGAGCCTGATGTGGGACTTGATCCCAGATCATGACCTGACCCAAAAGTAGAAGCTTAACCGACTGAGCCACCTAGGTGTCCAAGAAATTGATGGTTTAAACTCCAGAAAAATATCCTAATAAAATTGGTATGTTAAGCACTTTAAACTAATGATTTATTAATAGTAACAAATAAATAAATTCTAGCGGCCATTATTTTAAATCACCCATTCTTCATTTCCATTTTATTAGTTATTTTTAAATTTTAAATTAAAATAAACTTTGGCAAAATAATGAAATAAACAATACAAAACATTACCTAAAGTCTGATCCAACTCTCTTCCCATTTTCTGGTTCTCCTGGATCTGGGCATAGATTGGAAGCTGTTTTAATACCTCCCTCATTTACTGTAACAACAGAAACAAAAAAAAAGAAAGAAAGAAATCAAACCATGATTAGAAAATCAAGGAAAATGTCAATTGAAAATTTACATAAAATATATTCTTAATTCTTACTTTTTATAATCATTATAGTTTAAATTAGAAAAATTAAATATAATTTTATAATCCAGTAATAAAGACAAAGCATTTTTACTATTAGTGGACCCATAAGTTTGATGTTCATCTTAATAACATACTATTCTGAATATTAACACACTGACAGTTAACACTTTATTTTTAATTACTACCAAATTGTGAAATCTTTGGAAATGCATTCCCAAAGTATCAGTGCCAGAGTTTCCATTAATTATTGGCAGTAAAGCAGAAACTACCAGTTATGACAGTGTCATTTGGGTACTTATTATTTTTAAAGTTAAATAGGAAAACAAGACCCTATGGGAAAAGTTTAAGATTGTTAGCACTTCTTATTTGGCATATAATGAAGCAGTGTGGTATGCCAATATCAAAGACTATAGTTCCAATTACCAAACATGTCAATGAAGTATATGATATAATGCTGAAAACCAAAATAAATTCTTTTCCCTCTAACAATATACATGATTATGTTTTACTTGTCATCAGACACATTTTCAGCAGTTTTCCCAGAACACTCAGTTAATAAAAGATTTATTAATATTTTCAAAGAATGTGATCATGGTGGGTAACTAAATCTCCAAAGCAGATAACTTAATGGGAAGATTTTTAAACCTGATAGTTCTGAAATAAGTGAGTGATATAATTTCATAAATTCAATTTCTTTTTTTTTTTTTTTTTAAAGATTTTATTTATTTGACAGAGAGAAACACAGCCAGAGAAGGAACACAAGCAGGGGGAGTGAGAGAGGGAGAAGCAGGCCTCCCGCTGAGCAGGGAGCCCGATGTGGGACTTGATCCGGGGTCTCCAGGATCATGACCTGAGCCGAAGGCAGTCGCTTAACCAACTGAGCCACCCAGGCGCCCCATAAATTCAATTTCTTATTGAACTAGAGAATAGCTACATTTTGCTCTTCATCAATTCATCAGCTTTTGGAGAAAAGAATAGTAACTAAGTGGAGATTCCTCAGAGGAAAAAAAGTCTAAACTTTGTAATGTTTCTCAATCTATACTGTGGATCTGAGCCACTTGTAGAATTTTCTTTAAAGAATGAAGACACGTATTTCTACCTCAAGATATTCTAACACAATTAACTCTAGGGTAGGTCACTGGGCATCAGTTTTGTATTTATTTTGTTTTCCAGTAACTCTTAAGGTGATACTAAGGTAAAGTCAATGTTGAGAACTGCTGTATCCTTGAATCATTTAGTTCAGATTGGTATGTTCAACAAGGTAACAATCAGATAATGTCCCAACAGTCATAATTCTGATAAAACCATATTTTCAATTTGATATAAAATTTTGCATTTGTGCCCTTTATTCTATAAAAATCACTTTCTTAAATATCCCCCAAAAATATCCTTATTAACAATTTTATTACACATTCATCAGTCTCTGCAAAATGTATGATAGTTTTACTTTTCTTGGTCTGCTTACTTATTTTACTATTTCATTCCTATTTACCTTTCTGGGTTGTTTTTTTGTTCTTGTTTTGGGTGGGTTTTTTTTTTTTTTTTAGGGGGTGGCTTTTTTTTTTTTTTTTTTTTTTTTTTTTTTTTTTTTTTTTTTTTTTTTTTTTTTTTTTTTTTTTTTTTTTTTTTTTTTTTTTTTTTTTTTTTTTTTTTTGCTTTTTTTCTTTTTGCCCATTCTCTTAATTATGACTACACTTTTACTTTATAGTGCACAAATTCAAAGGCACTGGCCCACATTTCTCCATATTTTATATTTGCCTCATGGCTTGAAGAAATTGCCTCTTTACTAACAAGTACCGATATATCATTCTGCCATTTTTTCTAAGCATAATTCTTGCTCCTTCAATGATCTACTACTAGGTAATCCCACCAAAATTCCCATTGTTACCTCATGTGCATGCTCACATTTAACATAATCATTGATGTTATTGTGTTCTCTATTAATATTCACCTCCAATCCATTTTGAGTTCTAGAGGAGGACTAAACTTCCTCAAATACTGTTTTTATTACTGTACAAATATCCTGTGATTTGAGAGTTCTACTACATCAGTTGTATTTACCACCATCCATAACTCAAGTCGAATATGTTCTTCATTGTTCTACAGCGTTACCAGTAAGCCATGCTCCCTCCTGCTTTATTCGTACTTCCCCTTGTCTCCATGTTTTCCCTCTATTCCTCTTTAGGTATCAAAATTCTAACTAATTTTCAAGACTCAATTAAAATCCCACTTTTTGCAAAATACAATCTCTAATTTAACCAGATTATTCTAATCCCTCATGTTACATAACACGGGAAATTTTATGTGTAGTTTTAAAATTCTTTATCATTATAAATTAGTAGTTTCACACTCCTCAGTCATATATACAAAGAGATTATATACTTGATAAAGGTAAGAGAAAAACAATTATTTTAATACACCCACAATGCCTGGGTAGGGTTTAATAACTTCTCGTAAATATACCCTAGTCATTTGATTAACAATAATACCTGGTATATTGTTGTCAATGAATCAAGTACTTTCTATGAGAAGCACTCTCTTTCCTATTTTAAAATGGCTTTTCAAAATGTTGTAGTTTATGTTATTTAAATGTGATTTTTTGACATGGAATAGAGATAAGGAAGTGACATGACTTGAGCTTACCTACTTTATTTTATTGCAGTGTATAACACAGAATATAGGCTTAATATATAAAAGTGATCTGTAACTACATTATTAGAAACTGAAAATAATAAAAAATAATTTTTTTCCCATTTCAGAATTATTATTACCTCAAAAGTCAGCCTGTGGTTAATATGAATTTTAATAATAGCTAATTAACACAATATTATGTGTCAGCAACTATTCTACATCCTTTACATGTATCAATTTCATAACAATCTAAAAGAAGCTACTATTATTATATACTTCCTACAGCTAAGAAAACTAAGGCATGAAGAGGTTAAAAATGTTTCAACAGTCATACTGTTAGTTAATGCCTTAGTCTAGGTTTAAATTTTGGCAGACTGACTCAAAAAATTCTACTCTTGCACCCTAAGCCCACTATCCTGTCCAGAAAGCTCAACAAGACAAAATGACATCATTAATTACAATTCAACACTCTTAACCAAATGTTTTATCTTAAAATGCAGAGTATATCTATAAGTTTTACTACTTTCAATTAATTCTATTTCTTGTGTTTTTTTTTAATTGTTACATTACTTTTTGTCTATTTGGAATTTTCCTTTAAACCACTGTTTTTGGGTGTCGGCAATAGGAAAAAGACGTTTCCATTCAAAATGTAAAGATAAGGGGAAAGCTTCTGCATGATACATGTATTTAATATTATTTGAAAATATTTAAAATTTAAAAATAAAGAACAGAGTGTGTAATATCTTATTTCCCTGAAATATGAATATTTCATAATTGCCCATAGCTAGTGATACCAACATTCAAATGAAGATAGTAGTATTCATCCAATAGTTGCTTTCACTACTTAATGACAGTTAAGTAATTGGACAAATTTATCACTTTTACTTCTTTAAAATTGAATAGTAACTTGCAGAGTGGTAAAAACATAAGTATTATTCAAATGTTTAATTACATAGGCTAGGTAATGCCTCTTGAAAAGACCATCACTATGAGGAATAATATTTTTGCTTTGATATCTAAAGATATTTATTATGCCTATTATTATCATTAATATGACATGAGTTCTTTGCCTCACACAAAAGTGGATAAAAGAGGGGAGGTACAGGATTTTAAAAAACAAATGAATTGTTATTACTTATAACACTGAAGTTATGGGCTTATGGGTTTATATAGGTTTATAAGTATACTACAGGAATCTTAATTAATTTACCATGTTATTACATGTTCTAGCTTGAAAACATTATAAACTTAGTCAACATAAAGATATAATAAGTATATATCAGAAATATTCATCTTTACATGTATCAACTCATTTAATCTTCACAACAATCTTAAGGGTAGTTTATAATAAGCACGTTTTCTGCTTTCTGATTGTATATGACATATAATTTACTCCAAAGATAAAAGCATGTAGATTCGAAGTCTTCTCCGCATTTCCTCACCCAGCTGGTTACAATGCCACCTTTCTTAGACTCTTTTATATTAGATTTAAAATTTTTATACCACATTATGAAATACAGTGTTTTGGATCTTGTTCCAAACTCAAACATCATGGAGGCTGACAGAGTATTATTTTATACTATATATTCTACAAAGAATTGCCTCTTAAGTCATTTAGCTTCCCAATAAAATGTTGGATCCTTGTCAACTGCAACTATATTTTATTCCCTCTTTTACCTTCCTAGTCTAGCATGGTATTGCCTTGGAGAAGTAGCTCAAATAGAAATCATAGAATGAATGAATAACATGAAATGAATGAAAGTATGGATTTGAAGATAAAATAAAGTTGAAAATATATTATGAGAATCTTAGGGTTTCTTCATTATTCTACGTTAACAGTCTAGAAGACTCTGGTAGAAAAGTTGACAAGACTATTATTAGATCACTAGGTTTTCAACATTTAAAAATATTTTTTAGGGCGCCTGGATGGCTCCGTTGGTTAAGCTACTGCCTTTGGCTCAGGCCATGATCCTAGAGACCCAGGATAGAGTACCACATCAGGCTCCCTGCTCGGCAGGAAGCCTGCTTCTCCCTTTCTCACTCCCTCTGCTTGTGTTCCCTCTCTGGCTGTGTTTCTCTCTGTCAAATAAATAAAATCTTTAAAAAATATATATAAATAAATAAAAATATTTTTTTAAATGTTTGTCTTTAAAAGCTAATTTTTCCCCTTAATTGACAAATCTACACTTTCTGATGAAAAACAGTAATGGATGAATAGAGGCTTTTAGAGGTCAGGTATTAAAGCTGGAAAAAGAATCTAAATTAGCATTTAAACAACCAAATGTTCCCCATGAACACTGCTGCAGCTTCCTGGATTTCTTATTAATTTGTTTCCTAGTTAAACTTTAAAGGTGTTACTGTTAGAAGACATGCTTTGGCAACGTGTATAGTTCATGTCCTCTTCACTTATGCTCACTTCTGACAGTTCCAATAACAGGATCGACTGCATTTTTTCAAAAAATACAAGGTATTTTATTTGTTGTGGTTATTTTTTTATTTGAAAGGTTTATAAGAATTATATCCTTTTACAATTTTTTGACCCTATGTTGAATAAATATCAGAAAGAAGACTCAAATGCTTACTTGTTAATAGATAAATAATAATGACAAAAATTAACATATAATCCTTTTCTATAAAAAGAAAATAAAAAGAAAATGTACTTTTGAAACTATGAAATATCTGAAAAAATGTAGTGAAATGAAATATAATGCTGCTTTGTTATTTTGTGACTATAAGAAATTGGCAATACATAATTTGCTTTTGTGATTTTTATATTAAAATAAAATTAAAAAGCACACAAATATTTATCTTTTACATAAGTTGTAATAGATAAATGCATATTCTGTTTTAAAATTATGAAGCAAATTAACATTTTTTGCTTCATGTTTAACTTTTTTGCCTCATTGTTTTCTCCTGATGATTTTACATCAAATATTCTTTAAATAAAATATTTTTTTAAAGAATTACGGTTTTTTTGCCTACCAGATACACGGTCATGTCTAAATTCTTTTCTCATTCACCCCCATAACCCCTATGCAACAGCAATAAAAATGATAAATATGTCTACCAAGGGAATATATCAAATATGGATAATCCCATGCATTTTAATTTCTTGATAAATCTTAACTATTTTAGTATAAATATCCTGAGTTTCCCAGGATATCTGAAAACTTGAAACATGTAACATAAACAATAACATTTATATAGTCAAAATGACCCAGAGGGTGAACCAGCATAGTTTATAATTCTCCTTTAAGTTCTAAACTACATATATTGGCTAGACAAAATACTAGGAAAAAGGAAGTAAACCTAATATTTAAGTCTGCAAAGATATAACTTTTATTTCATATTGACATGATGAAATTTGGTACGTCAGGATATTCATCTGACAAATTTTTTTCTTTATATTTTCTTTTATAGGAAGACTGTCCATTCCAAAATGTATCTAATAATTTATGTATGAGAAAATTATTGCAACACTATTTTCCCTAAAAACAGACAGATATGTTTTTAACACCCAAAAATGTAACAAGAAATCATAATCACATAGCTAAGTACTCTGAAATGAATTGTTTAGTGCTTTGCAAAAGGTAACCTAATTTTATCAATGATTTTCTACTGATATCTGCTATTTTTGGCTCAGTTTTTGCAAATCTAACAAAATGTAAAATCACATTTTAAAATTATGACACTTTAAAGTGTTTGATAATATATAGGCTCTGATTTTTTTATAGTTGGTGTAATTGCTCAATTTCTGACATTTAGATTATATATACAAGTCAATAAACTTGCAGATAAAATCCTTTCCCAATATAACCATAATGAATAATCTTTGTTAAAGAAAGAGCTATAAAGTCATTTAATCAGATTATCTGAAATTGAATAAAAATTATGATGCTAAAATATATTCCTGTTAAAAATAACATATACTATTTATGTAATCTTATTTGCCATCAATATATCATTTTAGAAGTCAGATGTTGTGTTATTAATGGTTTCTTTCCAAATGTATTCTATATACATATAATGAGCAATAAGGTAGAGAATTCCTACACACTGCTATTGATTTATAATACAAACAGAAATAGCATGGATCTCCTAAAAAATTTATTATATGTTTGTTTACAATAGTAAACATGAATGCTCTAATTCAGTGATTCTTAATTTGAGATTCAAGGATGAACTTCAGATGATCTATAAAACCCTGAATATTAAGCAAAACTGTGTACAGGGGCAGCACAAAAATATGTGTATTTCAGGTCACTTTGTGATTTTCAAGAGAACAAAAATTAATTCTATAGTTTACTAATTGAATATAAAAGACTTGGCTTAAAGTATATGGATGCATTAATTCAAATTGAGAATATACCTTTTCTTAAATAAAAAAATTGCTATAAAAAGAAACTTTTTCCTTAGAAAAATATTTATGTTGAACAAAAATTCCTATAGAAATAACAATTTAAGAAATTACCAATTTAAGAAATTTCACTTTTTTTTAATCTCACATCCCAGAATTACAAAACTAGAATGCTATTCAACATAACATCTCAAAGAGAATTTTCCCATCTGAAACAGCCTCAGCCTGGAAGTTTGCCACATTAATCCGATAACTCAATATACATTTAAATACAAGAAAATATTGAATAGTAATCATGCATGTTATATAGATATTAATGCAGTTAATTTGGTAAATACACAAACATTTTTATAAAACACACACAAACAACACAGACACCACAAACTTCACTCTTGCACTAGAGAAAGTAACAAAAAAGGAGTACACTCACAGATAGAAAACTTGTTGCTGTTGTCTTTCCCTGGAAACAATTTAAATCCTCTAGATTTAAAATCTATGGCCTTTTTCACTAGTTAAGAAAACAAACAAAAACATGTATCAGGATATACAATTTAAAAATAAAATCAAGTTAACAAATTTTGTTAGCATTGAATTATGCAAGTTAAAAAAACTTTCTTAAGCCTGATGTAGGGTACCCAGAAGAAAATATAAAAGAAAATACAGCAATATTATCACTAAGTAGTAAAATATCAAGCCGTAGCAAAGGATTTTAAGTGTTCTACAGGGAGAATCCTGCGTATATATGTGGATGTTTTTAAATATGCAAGTTTTTATATGAAAGCAAAACATTAACACTTTATATAACTTGAATTCATCAAATTTTATGGAAAAAATTAAGCTAGAAAAATAAAAATACTGAAGACATTATAAACGTTTGAAGAATTTAATGAACTAGGTTCTTAAACTAATACATCCTTTTTTAGGTAATTTAGCCTAAATGAAATATTAGGACAAACTTAAGAAAATTGTATTGGAAAAACTTAAAATACATTTTAGTATTTCTGCCAATAACTATTTCCTTTCAAAGTCATGACGTTTGACATTATGGTCTACAAAATTTATAAAAGTGGATTACAACTATTTGGGTTTCATATAAAATAACTTGCTATTGTTTTTGATACTATGATATTGAAAGCCAATATCATAAGAGGCTGGCATATTTCATTGTACAATGTATTAAAATAGATAGGACTGGATTTACCTAAAAGCTAAATATAAATTCACTGAAGTGACTGAAATATTTTTTAAAATATTTTTCAAGTATTTTAGATGAAGGAAATGAAATATTTTTTTAAATAAAAATTACTGGATTAACTAGGTTTGCTATGTACTTTTTAAAAGTGATATATAATGACACCAAGTGAAATAAAGGAAATCTATTCAACTGAAACTCCACTAATTAAAAAAAAGTTATGCAACCTGATCTCATGAGATTTTTTTTTTCATGAGATATTTAAATATCAATTATTTTCTTTTAAAAACCAGGTTGAACAATAGTGCGAGGGATATATTTAACTTCTTTAAATACAACTTAGAAAGTTTTAAGTATTGATTTTTATAAGATTCACAAGCTAGGAATAACTTTAAGCAATTAGCTTTTGTTCATGCCATGGAAAAAAGCAATACTGATTTTTGTTAGTTTAAAATGATCATTTCACTAATTCTGACTTGCTATTTTACCCACTTAGTTCATATCATGGGTATTTTATTGCTTTAAAACATTTTATGTGATTTGTTTCTTATTAATACCTCAAAAGTAGAAAGGTAGAGATGGGGTCTGATGATTTACTACAATATATAGTTACGGACTATTTATATATACTATATTTAAAAAAAAAAAAGAAGGAAATGACCATTGGAGGAGGATTTAAGAGACTTGATTCTTAGAATTATTAGTTGTGTGATTTTGAACAAGAAATCTGTCTTCTTCCCTTAAAATAAGAAGCTAGGACTAGATGACAGTTCAGTCTCTTGATAGCTCTGAGATTATCAGCAAAAGAATGACCACCATCTCTCAAGTTGTAACTCTCTTCCATATCTCCCTCCTCATGGTAAGCCAGAGTTTAATTCTACTGGGGTATTCAACTGCTCTAAATTTAGTTCTCCCCCTTTGTAAATTTTCCTGCTTTCCTTAAATTCTTCTTAATAAAATATACATTTTATATTTGAGGCATATTTCTGGATAATCCCAATCCAAACATGAATTATAAATAGGAATTCTACCTCAACTTCCTCTGCACTCTAATATTTGACTTCAACTTTTATAGATGAACCTGAAGATTTCATGGTAGTTTTAACATAAATCTAGAATTTTTTGTAGAATAAAGAAAAATAAATGAAAAACTTATAAACCCAAAGGCCAAAGCTGAAGAAGAAAAGTCCAGAAAGTCCAAAAGAGCTCAATGCTGTAATGTGTAACTGGGAATAAAGACTGTTGAAAAGTAGAGGTGTGTATATGTGAAGATTTATATAAGGTGCTTGCATTTAAACTGTGGTTTGGTGAACTCAGGAACAATACCTAGCTCAGAAAGCATTTCCTCAGACCAAAGAGTTTTAAATAGCTTCCTGATTCTAAAGGAATCAGGAAACTATTTTATAAACTATTATTATTTTTATTTTCTCTCTTAAGCATCTATTTTTCAATTTAAATTGAAGGAAAAAATCTATCCTTTTTAAAATGTGTTATAATGTAATACAGATGCAGCAGATGGAAGGCCTGGAGAATATCCATTTTAGACCAGAAAAAGGAGTGAATGGAAAATAATATAAAATTTTAATTCACAAAAAACTTTACACTAAGCAATAAACATAAGCTTTAGATCTTTTTATGATTTCAATAAAAATATATAATGTATATCTCTTTAGAAATAAATTAAAGGGCAAATATTGCAAGTACAAACTACAAGACCTTGCTCTAAATTATGTACCAGTGAAAAGTTAAATCTAAAGTATATGCCATAAAATATAAATTTCATTACGTATTACAAGGTATATATATTAAATAAAAACATATCATTAAGCAATGAGTGCATCATTAACCACATTTAACGTGTTATAAAATTAACCCAATCTTTTTAACAAGTATATCTTAATAATAAGCATGTGAAATTTATTTTATCATAGAGATAAAATATGCTGTGGCCTATAAATACAGGTAAAGAAAATGTTAAATGATTGTTTGTTGTTTGTGTCAACTCCTTTCACTGAGTTTCTCAAAAGGAGAAATAGCATTTTACTTGTGTGGAACATCTGAGTGTGTCACTGAATGAATACATGCAATATTATAAATCTTGGCTCATTTAACTAAAAACATTTTGTTGGGAGTATTTCCTTTATTAATCATAAATCAGGAGGAAAAAAGGGGTAAAAGAATGAATGTTCAAATAGAAGTAGTTTCATGTATAAAGCTATTTTAAATATATTAAAACTATGTATGTTCTAATAATTTTTTTAAAAAATTTCATCAAAGGCAATAATGTAGATATATACAAATATATATTTCCTTTGTTTTCTTCTGCTTTTCACATGCTAAACAGTTTCTGGTAACTTTTTATTTATTGTTTCTGTGGTTTGACTTGTGCTTTTCTTAGCATAAAGGAAATAATTTATAATATGGAAAAAGTCTGGAGAAAGGAGTATATTGGGCGACAATCAAATGCGCAATTCACCTTTTTTTTTTCCTTTTCTTAGTTGTAAGCCCTGGATACTAGACAAAAAAAAAAAAAAAAAAAAAAAAAAAATTGGTTTCTGTAATCTTTATCAAAGCAGTTTTAAACCAGTGGAGGGGATTAGAGCACTGCAGTATTTTTCAGATCAATTATTATTCTGTTATGTTCCAAATCAATTTGAATTCTAAAATGCATTTTAAACATACAAAAATGGCAATTGATGTTTCTTAAAACTCATGTAATTTCCACGTTAATTAGCTAGTCATCTATCTGAAATTAATGTATAAGGCCTATTATTAAAATTAACCATATATACCATATATGGATAAAGAATTTGATTTTGTTGAAAAATCAACATATGTATGTGTGCAGGTGTGTCTGAAATAGGCGGTATATGACTTTATTTTTATGTTAGAGAATCTTTATTAGTGTAATCTGAGAACATACGGTATTACTAGGAGAAAATCAACTGGAAGGTAGTAGATTTACTGTTGGTGCCACTGTTTAATGTTAGGAAACTGACCATATCACACAAACGGATAGAAGGAATTCAAACATCAGTTGGAAGTTTGGAAAAGATGATCTTTAACTGTTTCTGTTATCACTGAGTTTCTAAAACTTGAAGTCACAAGACATTTCCTGGCTTCAAGTTCCTTATTTGAAAATTAATAGACTCCTTACAACATAATCTCAAAAATCATATAACTGCACTTTTTATACTCTTTCATTGCTACATATAGATAGTATGCAATTTTGCAGAACTATGATCTTTGAAAAAGTGAAAAATACATGTTTATTATTAGGGAACAGAATATTTTTCCACTGGAAAAAAAATTTCAGATTTCATTGGGACTTTAGTAGAAGAATAATGGCATTATTTATCGTTATCTTTCATTTTCTACCTAGATTATATTCTAACACAATAATAAAACAAATGCAACATTCTGTTAATTATCATAATCTTCCAAATTTGTAGTATTCATTTTGACCATAATTTATGTTGCAAGTGTCAGCAGCTGCATTATAAACTTGTGATTAAATCAGATTATAGTTCTTTGGAAAAGTAAATCATTTCTTTTGAGAAACTAAGTCTTTCTATCTTATTGGTTGTGGGGTTTATTTGTGCCTCATTTCAACTTCTCAAGTGCACAATAATGCCTTTCTTTTCTAGAGTGTTTTATATCATGATATTTAGATGTATAATTCTCACTTTTTATTTTGAATTAATTACAATCCTATCTTTATCTTTATACTCAATAAGTAAATTACACTAATAAAATCATTTCCTCTAGGTTTTGTTTTGGCTATTAACACTAATATGTGTGTGGGTTGTTTGATTTAGAAACTATAGCACATCTCACCATTGACAGCAGATTCATTTACCTGGGTACAAAGAAATACAATCAGTCATCATCTAGGAAATTTATTACAGGTGAATATCATGTTAAAGAATGCTGTGTTATTCGGAGCATTTCTATCACAGGGCTAGGAGTTGGGAGACCTGTGTTCCAGTCCCAAAAGATATGGAACAAGTTGTTTAACTTCTCTATTCACTACTAAGTGATTCTTTCATTTATTCTTAAATATTTAGGTGTAGAATTTGGACCAAAGGGAGGAGGAAAGACTGATAATAACAAATAAACCCCACAACCAATAAGATAGAAAAAAGTTTTAATTGGAATACTCAATTCTATCCCAAATTTAAAATATATAGATTTTGAAAGTATCAAACTGTGTTAAAAGGATACATTTTTGTTTGTTTATTGTTTAAAGGAAATGTGGTTCCGTGTACCTGGCATAAGCACAGGAAAATTTAACATTCTTTATCTACATCCTATATGGGAAGAACAAATCAGTTCTTCAGGAAATATTTCGCATGGAGGTGGCTAATTGGTCACTCCTTCCACATCATACTTGGAAGAAGAAAGATCAAGAAACTCTACTGACACTGGAGTAAAAGGCAGGCAGTATTCTCCCAGTGTCTTCTTAACCATCTTTCATATAAGATTTACCACTTGATACAAATTTCTGAGAATAGAATTTTACATTATGCACATTTCTATAGTATAATTTTTAAAAACTAGTGGAAGTATTTTGCAATTAGATTATGTTTCTGGATTATACACCAAAAAGGCATAATAGAAAACTCAGTTAAATATTGTAATTGGCTTCTGAATCTTTGTGAAAGGAAAAGTATTTTACTTCACGGTATGTTAAAAGAAGAGAAATGATACCGGCAACCATTTAATGAAAAAGACAGTGATATAACTAAATATGTTCAAAAACACTGAAAAGTTCATTTATAGAGACATGTTAGGCATATGTAAGATTCAAAATATTCTCAAACTCAAAATGATGGAATTAAATAAGTTATATGTAGTAAGAAATGATATATATTTATATATATATATATTAAATTCTGAAATTACTTAAAATCTAAAACATTATCCCTCTTAAAATGGCTTGGAATAAGTACTATGGTTCAGACACTCTATTTTTTTTTAAATCCTAAGCTTTGATTTATGCTACCATGGTAGTTTGTGGCTAGCATTGAATATTGCATATAGAGTATATAAATATAAATGTATGTGCCGTCAAATTTTTAGCTGAAGGAAAATTTACAACTATATATTGTACCACTATGCTTAAATCTACAACTAGTTTCAGTATCAGAACACAATAAGAGTTTAATAAATATTAGTTATTCTTATCATTAGTATTACCACTTATAATTTTAAGATCCCATCTGTTTCAGAGGGTAATACAACTGGGGCTGAAATATACTAAAAAAATTTTAACTATTCTGGGTTATGTCTTTTTCATTGTGTATAGATGGTATATAAGTTAAGTCATCTACTTTCCCTGGATTTCTATCTAGATATAGCTTTCTATCTCTATATCATCTCTAAATCCTTTGACCAAAATATTAAATTTAATAAAAATATATTGAAACATCCTCAGATACAATCATATTAGTTCTTATGAATATAGGTATCGTTATTGAGCATATTTTAAGGCATTCTTTAACAGGCCCACTTTCACTTTTAGAAAAGAAGATTCTGAAGCTATAAGGTCTAAAAGTTTTAATGAGATCAATCTAGATCCTAAATCTATGAAGTCTTACTTTTCAATCATTTCAGATTGAGAAACCAGTGCATTTTTTTTTTTTAATTTGGGAAACTAAGAGTGACCGGAGTAGAAAGGGGCCATGATACTTTATAAATTTCTTAATTTTAACAAATCTGAATTAATTTTATTGCTTTTTATTTGAGATAATGGATAACTGAGTAATTGGTTGAAAAATCACACAACTAATTATTGGATAAAGACTCTAAAGTTTATATATGGGCTTTCTTTCCTCCCAGAAATGGAACAAATTCAGGAATCCAAAACACTTCTGTAGATACCAACAGATGCACCCGCATAGCTTGGCGTAACAGGTCTTGCAGTTATGGCATGCTGTAAAATGTCAGGATTATAAGAAAAATGTGGGAGTTTTTATATTCTCTTTAGGGATTCTTCTAATTGGCATAATAAAAGTCACCATATGGGAAGAGTCACCACTGGTATGGTTCACAGACATTTGTAACACTTTTAAAACTGTCTTAACCTGTAATTGTTTTAATCCTCATTTTTCAGATATCTTCAAATGAAATTTAAAACTATCTTTAGTTCTACCATTAAATATTAAGATCCACTCCATTCATTTCCTTGGGCCCTTTTTTTTTTGTTTTGATGTACTGTTTTGAATATAAATGATTTTCTATGATTTTCTATTCATTTTGCAGCTTCAGTTCTATTTTTATAATTTTCATATTTTTACTGAGAATTTCACTATAAAACACAACATGAAAAATTAAAACTTTTTTTTTCTTTTTTTTAAGTAGGATGCTTAGGATAGCCCCGGTTTTCACAAGAATGCCTTAAGGAATATGAGGATTAGGAAAGACTCCCCAAATAATCTCAACAACAACAAAAAAATACACTTGCAGGTTTATTTTTAAAAATAAATAAATAAATAAATACATCTTTTAAACTCAAAATAAATGAAGTAATTTTGTGTCCCATATTTGTTTTGTACTTTATGTCAGAGATCACTATAATGCTTTCTAATATGAAAATAATTGGGAAAGAAACAACTGCTTGAATAATAGTGACCACAGTTAATGAGTTTCATCAGATTGAGGAGTGGAATATATTTGTCCACTACAAATTTCATAAGTACAAGGAATAATTTTAAATAAAATTCCAGGAAATATTACTTTAATAAATGACAACATTTCCTCATCTCTTATTTCAGATTATCATATTTTTTAAAGATTTTATTTATTTATTTGACAGAGAGAAACACAGCAGGAGAAGGAACACGAGCAGGGGAAGTGAGCGAGGGAAAAGCAGGCTTCCCATCAAGCAGGGAGCCCAATGCGGGGCTCGATCCTGCGACTCCAGGATCATGACCTGAGCTGAAGGCAGACATTTATGGCTGAGCCACCCAAGTGCCCAGATTATCATTTTTTATCTAACTTCTTCACTGGAAGCCTTGGTATCACTGCCTGGCTTCTACTTAAACAAGCATAGACAGGCTCTGGTAATTGTATTTGATGCAGAGTTATACTGCTAAATAAATGATGTTGAGGACAACAAAGAACTGATCATAACCCATCTGTGTTCTATATTGTCTATGTGCCTTTACAGATATATCCTCCTCCTTGTTCTTTGTGCAGAAGATTGATATGAATAGGCTACATCCTGCCACATAAACCATAGCCTTGTCTAGAAGGGCTGACACTAACTGGAGACTTGTTTGAAAAGCAAACTACCAAGACCTACCGCAGACCTACTGAATTAGAATTTATGGTTTCGGATCCCCAGATAATTCTTATATAGATTTGTGAAGCACTAGATTCTATCAACAGGCTCCCTTAATCTCTGGGAAATTCTACCAGGATGGAGGGAGAAAGGGGAATTAGATCAGGATGATTCTGTAGGGTCTCTCACCATTACTTTGACTGGAGTTGACTAAGACCTTAACTGAAGGTCACCAGTTTCATACCAATGGGTACACATATCTTCGTCCATCATCTCCCTCCACTCATCTCAGGGGTTGGCAATGGTGAAGCCTAACTGCTGCTACCCTGCTTTATAGCATGATCTCTTGTGGTTTCTTTACATCTACTTATTTAGAAATAATCCCTTTGCAGGTAAACCCTTCTTGAATTAGTCCATGTTCCACTGTTTCCCAATGGATTCTGAAAGATATACCACTGGTACATGAAAATAATGGGAGATATGTATTGAGTATCTCTTACACTTCAAAATGTAACATTTAAGTAAAAATATGGGTGACTGTTGCTCATAATTCTACCATTAGTGCTTACTTAATTCCTAGGGAATGGTTTGAAGAGCTAGATCATGTATCTACTCTTTTTTCTATCAATTCTATCAAAAAGCAAAGAAAATTCACAAGGATATGATAGATAAAAAGTTAAGTGAGTTGGTTGTACTAAACTTAGAGAGCAACTGAATTAAGGGCAAACTGGCAAAAAAAGAGAAATAAATAAATAGAAATCCAAGATGAATTGAATGCTATACATTACTTTGGTATAAGTTATACATGAGATCAGTATGGATAGTGTTAAATAAAAT
The DNA here is from genome assembly GCA_004023965.1 of Spilogale gracilis. NCBI lineage: Eukaryota > Metazoa > Chordata > Mammalia > Carnivora > Mephitidae > Spilogale > Spilogale gracilis. Next base: position 182,934 of record PITA01000423.1, on the reverse strand, counting down.
TGTATATATTAGTTGTTACCAGAATTTGGTATCAATATTGCATTAAACTATCTATATTTATTCATAAGGAAATAATCTAAGAAATTTAAAACTCTGTGTTAATTATTTTCTTAGTTTGTTCACATATTTTACCTTATATAATTTTTATATTACTAGAGCATATTTTCTCCCTATAACAGCTCCAGAAGTGGGCAGTTATCATTTATTAGTCATTAATCTAAAGCATGGGCACTCTATGCCTACTGTTTTTGAACCACAAAATACCTACTCAAAATTGGATTATTTTCCTCCTTTCCACAGATGGAAGGTGGAGTAGTGTAAAGTAGATTGCCCAAGGTCATACATATGTTAGTTCAATATGTTCATTCAATTGATTCTGCAACTTCAATCCTAGTGGCTATACCACATTCTGACTATGAAATAATAGCATTCAATATATTTAATCAGAACTCTCAAGTGTAAATCCCAGAAAGCCACAAATAAATGGGATTAATATATATTATCCTAATTTACTTTTTTAATCAAAGCTTAACATATAAAATTTAATTGGTCAATAATATCTGACTTTAACCATGTTCCACTTTAATGTAGATTAGCATTGGCCTAACCTTATATTGAATAAAAATATTGATTATTTACTTATAGTACCCAGTACAGTCCTATGGCTTGAAGTATTTCTTAATACTTTATTTTAAAAAATATGAACAGATGAATTAAAAAGGTGTAGCACAAGCCAACTGCTATGTGAAATTCAAATCATCCTGTAATCTTTTTAGTTAAACCATCTTTGGCTGCATTCCTTTCTAATGGAAAGTTCAAGAGAGTTGATCAACTTTTTTTTCTTAATGTAAGCCTTATAAATAAAAAATTTCTAACTTTTCTGAGATCTAGACAAAAGTCAATCAAGAAATTTGTCACTATAATCCCATTTGGTATTGAGGAAAAGATGCCATTTGAAGAATATTTTAAACAAAGAAAAATCAACCATCAACACTAAAAAGCAATAGTCCATGATTTAGAATATAAATGATGTAATTGTGAAGAGAAAAATATTCTATACAATGCACCCCAAACCTAATACCATGCTGTTCTGCCATATATGAAGGTTCTGTTCTTCCTAAAATTGTAAAACTTAATTGTGTGATTTCACTCTGTGCACAGCAGGGCAGCCATATGCTCTAGAAAACTACATGCAAGGGAAGCAGCTTGTTGCAAAAGTGGGTGAAAATGCCCCGAAATAATTCTGAACAAGATAAAAATGTCTCTAACATAGGGCCATTCCTTCATACTCCAAAAAGCAGAGGAGTCCACTTTGGCACCAACTTTGAGCACAAATAGAAAGTCTAGCCCCTTCAAAATATTTTAACAAGGGAAAAGATTTAAAAGTCAGAAGCATCACATTTACTGTGACCATCATTCACAGGTAAAATAATGAGCTCTGGTAACCATCAGGGGAAATCAGTGACACAGAAAACCATTTTCATCTCTAATCTTTAAGCTTTTTAATCAATGTAGCATATATTTTCTTCCTTTGTTTGCCCATTCTATAAAAATGAGAAATGGTATGTTAATATAAGGAATAAGCTACCAAGATATATGCTTAACAATTACTGACAAATATAATGATGGGGTTGAAAATCTAAAAAAAAAAAAAAAGCATTTATGAAGACCACTGTTTTGAGATGATAGTTCCAATTAACATGAAAAAATATATGCCTTCTAAAATCTACTCAAAAGAAAACAGAAACACGGGGTTATCAGTAGTTCTTAAAATCCCTGCAAAGGAGTATCTCAAAAGCATGGCTTGAGGGGCAGCATTGGATGAAAATGTTAATACAGTTATTTGCAAATTTATCAGTTGTGAAAAAAAATGTTTTCATGGCTTAATATTGTCATCAAGGTCCTCAGGCATTCAGGGTATTTTTATCTAAAACTTTTCTAAAATATATAAACCAATTATCAAGTAAATTCTAACATTTTATTTTTTTCTCTTCTTTCTCCCTTAAGAGCAACTTACTCGACAAAATATAAAAGAATTAGAAATATAAAAATATATTAACTAGTATGAATAACATAGTTTCAACAATTTTACAAATATGATGAAATATAGTAATGGAATAGAAAATGAGGATGATAATAAATGGTTATGTATTTAAATAAAAAATCAGTACATTTTTAGACATGGATTTTTAAATTGCTACAAATATCAACACTGAACACTGTTTTTCATCACATAATATAATTAGGAAAAAGTCAACAGAACAATAAAAAAAAAAAGACAAGATATTGATAAAGCATGCGATAGTCAATATTTATATGTAGTACACTCACCTAAATTGTTAATAATTCCCTATATATTAAATGTGTATCTATTTGCCCAATATCAAAGTTTTTCCCTAAAAAAATCAATAATATAATGAAAGTATCTTACAAGAATTACATGCAACCAGATAATTTGTAGAAAGTTATAAATTCTCTATTCTGTTGTTATTTGTGCTAAGCATGCATGCAAATCAATACATCTCATAAAGATAGACCTGGGAATTCAAGCAGGCAAATATAACTTGCCATTTATATAAAATAGAAGATAATGCTTATTCAATCATGAAAATTTTTGATTTAATAATTAAATTTTGTGTCCTTTTTTCACTGGTTTGTGTCTATCTATAAATTAGCCCTCCAGAGATTTGAAACATTTAAGTAAGTAAAGGGAAATTAAACTTTGTGTTTTTTCTTAATGTTATTTGATAAGACATTAAAAAAAATCCTTTCAAGTTAGAGAATTTTTCATAAAAATCAAAAGTAATAGATGAATTAAAATTCGACATGAGAATGCTTTCATCATTTATCCATACATCCATTGATCTTTCCAGTGAAATCATAACTAATATAATCAGTTCACTCTTAAGAGCTGACAGAATTATTGTCATTAAAGTTGACCCAGGAACTCCATCTGCCCTAAAATATCCCCTCGACTCATGAATTTCCCACCACTAGAGCAATTCTTACAGAATTAAAATATAAATGTTACTATATCCTCTGAGATAGTTTATCAACATTGGGAATATTTCAAGTGGAGAACAAGATCTCTTGGAGAGTGGACAGAGAGTAGGTACTATTTGATAAGTATTATTACTCTCTCTCCATGATAATCATCCTCATGTAAATTCTTGCTATTCAGTGTATCAACATAACCTGTAGTCTTGTTAGAAGTGCAGAACTTCAGATCCCACTCAATTCCACCAAATCACAATCTGCATTTGAACAAGAGTGCCAGGTAGTTTGTATTCACATTGAAGTTTGAGAAGCATAGTCTAAGTATCTGTACTGGTCTGTATCAACTATTATTTGCACCTCTGTATAAATTACTAATTTCTCTGCCTGCTCCTATGTAATTTTTTACTTTAGTTTCTTGTTGAAATAACATCTTACAGAAAGTTACATTAGATAATATCACTTCCTGCTAAAGACCACCAATGGTTCCCATCTCATTTAGATTACCCCAGCCTCAGAGCCCACATGATCTGTGATTTCTACCAGTGTCACACCTCATCTCCACACCTCTCCTCCTAGGCCACTGAACTCCAAGACATTGGGCTGTCTCTGTCTCAAGTAAAACTCAAGCTCCTAGCTAGTTGTTTTCTCTACGTGATGTATTTTCTCCTGTGATCTAACATGGCTGTCTTCTTCCATGATGTTCAGGTCTCATTTTAACTTCTACCTCCTCAAAGAGGCCTTTCCTGCTCTCTAAACTAAGTTAGTAACCCATATATCACATAGCTTGTTTAAATTTTCTGCATCAAGACTGCTAAAGAAAAGTGAGAAAAGAAATAGATTGAAAGAAAGAGATTAAGGGAGGAAAAGCCAGAAAAAAAAAAAAAAAAAAACTTGAAGGAAGAAAAGAGGAAGAAAAGAACAAACAAGAGGAGATCCTGAAGAAAGTAACTTTGTCATCTGAAGCACTAACTTAAAACGCTTGAATTACATCCTCAAATGGAGAGATTTTAGAATTAAGGCATACAGGTAGGCATTGGACTCTGGGAGAAATGTGTATGTGGCCAAGTTCTCATCTACTGAAATAAGGAGAGAGCCAATCTTCAACTTCCTTGATATTTGTGCTGGCCACATGTATGGTTGTTTTTACATTGGCTATGCAATGTGATAACTATAAGTTCATGTCAACTCAAACATCAAGAGGAAATAGAAGATGATGGTAAATACATTAAATTAATATATATCTGGATAGATTTATAGACAGGATTAGAAGGGGCAGTAACTATCATATTACTGATATACTCTTTGATACTTAAACACTTTCTAAATATCTAATTTGTCCATCAAGCTATGCTTGGATATCTTAGTGATTTGGGAATTTACTGCTTCCCAAAAGCAGTAAACACAAAATTTGTGTTTGAACAAAACTCAATGTTAGAAGTCTTCTTTATATTTTTTAATCTCCCTATGGTCCTACACAACAAATTCTACAACCTACGGCCAAGCAAGTTTGATCTTTCTTACATATAACAACACATCACACATTTGAAGATAGTTAATCCCATCCCCACTCACATATCATATTCACTCTGTAGCAATTCCTTTTCTTAGATGTGACAGATAATCTCTCTCTGCAGTTTTATACCCACAACTTTTCCTTTAAAAATAAAGACCATATTCTACTTCTTTTGAATTCATTGCATGCTTAGCAAAAAGATATATTCAACATAACCTTAATATTTGATGGGCATAAATCAATATCCACAAAGATCTAAGTAACCTGTAAGTAACACATAAATTAACTTCTTTGTTGTGCTATTGTTTATGAAGATTTAAAAAAAAAACAAAAGAACATGTTTTAGATTTACAAGTGTATACTTTATAAAACTATTAATAGAATTTTTGAAAACAGTATTAGTTTCTTACAAGCTGTTGAAAATATTTAAAATTTTACGTGTGGCCAGATAGCCTTAGTGGAAGGCATATAGTAAGCATCCAAAAACTATCATTTTAATACAATAAACTTTTTGTCATATTACAGTTTGTTTTGAACAAAGTTGTTACATATCACAGAATCTGACATCTCAAACTAGAAATTTCAGTTGGTCTGAGAGTGTTTTCCCTTTTCTGTTAAGCAATGTAAGTGTTAAGATGAGCAAACTTAAGAAAATATTGTTTATGATAAAAATGAAAAAAAAAATCCTGCTTTTGTTTAGATTAAAACTGCTGACCTAAAATGAAGTTTTATTCTGAATTAACCATTCTTATCTTAAAGGTGAAAAAATAGAAAGAGTTCTAGTCAAAAACTGATGATTAAAATAGGTTTTCTTCTAGGTTGCTGTTATAAAGAGGGGCGAGTCTACGTCATATTTAATTTTAGTTAAACATAATTTCATATTAGTAAATTAGACTAAAGCTCTGTTTGATCCTTTTGATGGGATTAAACATACTATTAAACATATTACAGAAAAATTGACTATACTGTGTCAAAATAAACAGTAGCAATGGCTATAAAATGTTTATAACACATTTGACTCCACAACAGGTTATAATCATCTAAGTTAATATTCCACTTAGAAGAAGAATAAATAAGTAAGTCAAGCAGAGAAAGTCAAGTGTCATATGGTTTCACTTACTTGTGGAGCATAAGGACTAACATGGAGGACATTAGGAGAAGGAAAGGAAATGTGAACTGGGGTAAATCAGAGAGAGAGAGAGATGAAGCATAAGACTTTGGACTGTGAGAAACAAACAGGGTTTGGGAAGGGAGGGGGGTGGGGAAATGAGTGAGCCTGGTGATGGGTATTGAGGGTACGAATTGCATGGAGCACTGGGAGTGGTGCATAAACAATGAAATCTTGGAACACTGAAAAAATAAAATAATGTGATAAAAATTATTAAAAGAAATAAAAGAGAGTTTATAATTATATATTGATATCTAGGAACTCTTCAGAAGAATATATCCACATTTTATGCCTGAAAACTGCAACTACCAATGCTGCTCATTCACAGCTGACAAAACTTGCCTACATATTAAAAAAAAGGAATATTCTATAATATAAAAGAAAAACAATGTTAAATTAAATTATGCGAAGAAAACACATCTTTTTTAAGTGGCATGACTATAAACTTCTTGAGAAAGAAACACCAATTGTGCTTCTCATCTATATATATATATATATTTTTAAATATTTTATTTATTTATTTGACAGAGAGAGAGAGAGATCGCAAGTAGGCAGAGAGGCAGGCAGAGAGAGAGAAGGACCCCAGGACCCTGAGATCATGACCTGAGCCAAAGGCAGAGGCTCTAACCCACTGAGCCACTCAGGCGCCCTCATCTATATTATTTTAACATTACTATCATCTAATATAAGGCTTTGCATAATTAGACCCTTTTAAATCCTGAATAAATGATAGAAAGAATGATCTGGCAGTATAAACTAACTTTTCATATATTCTCTGCCAGACCACAATTTTCTTTACAAAATTATGATGTTTTATTAGATGAATCTGAAATATCCTATATAATTCTCAAATATATAATTCTAGAAGTGCAGGACACTCTATTAATAAAGTTTTGATTATATTATTACATAGGTCCTGTTATCTTAAGTCAACTTTGAGCTGAATCTCTTAGAGCTGAACTATACTAAACCATAGGGTTTAAGGATTATTGGAAAAGGTGGTTTAAGTAAATATTAATAAATAATTTCAAAAGAGAATATTATAGTTAAGTAAAAGTATTGGGTGGAATTTAAAATATTACTAGATATTATTAGATTATCTAATTTTAGATATCTGGACATTTTGTAAGCTAAAAACATCAACTGTTTTTAGATTATTTATATGAAGGTAAACTTCTATTAATCATAGTTGAACACTTCTTATATTTATTTTGGTATATAGACTCCTCATATTTTTCTTCAGCACAAGTATGTATTCAAAGCATTTTCAATGCATCTTGTGATCAACACAATTTATTAGTTGGAAATTTTATTCCTATTTCAAGAACTAGTTCTAACATCCTCTGTGCAGCCATCCTCAACTTTTTACAGTCAGAGGTAGTCAGTCTTTCTCCTTACTTCAACAGCATTTCAAAAATATTATTCTGGTAGTGTTTCTCACAGAAAATTTGTAATTACTCTTTTTTTTTAAAGTTATACAGACTACCTGATGGCATAGACTACATTCTTCATTTTTATACCCCTCCTATCCAGTATGTCATGCACACAGCAAGAGTTAAAACATATTTGCTAAATAATAATACAAATAACAGTAATTAGTATTTGTTGAACAAAAGTCAGCAACTGCGCTATATATTTCCACACAGGTAACTATGAGGCAGGTTTTCTCCATTAATAAGAAATTGAGCTTTGAAAATTGAAGTTATCGCTCAAGACCAGATACCTAACAAAGGCAAGTATAGACTCAGTCTAGTTTTCCAAACTCAGAACTAACTAGCAATGGTGGGCAATTTGGTTTTATCTTTTTACTGGAAGAAAATACCTAAGACTTTTTAGCACTTCCACCCAATACCATGGTTAATCCTCACAGAAACCCTACTGTAATACAATGATACTATTTTGCAGGTATGGAAATAGAGCTCTGATAGTTCATGTAACCTGCAGAGGGTCTTACACATAGTAGGTAGCAAAAGTGGACTAAAATCCAGTCAATAAAAACTGAATTCTCCTTCTGAGGACTACTGGATGCTAAGACCACAGGAAACTGTGGTGTGTATTAATATACAATTTAAAGAAGATCTAGGGGCACCTGGGTGGCTCAGAGGGTTAAGCCTCGGCCTTTGGCTCAAGTCATGATCTCAGGGTCCTGGGATGGAGCCCCAGATCAGGCTCTCTGCTCAATAGGGAGCCTGCTTCCCCCTCTTTCTCTGCCTGTGTCTCTGCCTACTTGTGATCTCTCTCTCCCTCTGTCAAATAAATAAATAAAATATTAAAAAAAATAAAAAATATGGGGCGCCTGGGTGGCTCAGTTGGTTAAGCGACTACCTTCAGCTCAGGTCATGATCCCGGAGACCCGGGATCGAGTCCCACATCGGGCTCCCTGCTTGGCGGGAAGCCTGCTTCTCCCTCTCTCACTCCCCCTGCTTGTGTTCCCTCTCTGGCTGTGTTTCTCTCTGTCAAATAAATAAATAAAATTTTTAAAAAATAAAAATTGAAAAAATAAAAAATAAAAAAGATCTAAACCAACATTGTTTATTAGTATTCTTTCTTTTATTTTTATTCTCTCTTAAATGGAGAAACTAGAAATAGTTTCCTTTTACTGAATAAAAGTAGAAAGTGAAAAATATTTTTAGAAGATAATTGAAAATGAGTTAACTGATTATTTTTTTTATTTGTGTGAGAGAGATAGAGAGTGAGCACAAGCAGCGGGAGCAGTAGGCAAAGGGAGAAGCAGGCTCCTCACTGGGCAAAAAGCCTGATAAGGGACTTGATCCCAGGACCTTGGGATTGTGACCTGAGCTGAAGGCAGATACTCAACCAACTGAGACACCCAGGCATCCCAAATTAACTGATGTTTTAACTACATTATAGTACAAAAGTTAATTGTAATAGTATTCTATAGAGAATTGAAAATAAACATTCCAAGTTTTTTCAACTTATTCATTAATTGTGTGGCAGTTATTGACAATAAAGTAACTATCTATGCTGATTTACAGTAAGTTAATACATAGATTTTGAGCCCACAACACACAAGTACAAGTACCAAATACTATGTGCAATTTCAGTGTCCATGTTTTCTTTATGTTTATAGCAATATTGATGTAAACTCTAAGTACTTTAATTGCCTCAAATTATTGAGAATAAATTGGAAACTATTAATGATCAAATGATATCACAAAATGAAAGTGAAATTGCAGTGTGACTAAAGAAAAATTATGAAAAATAAACTAAATTATCATACAGCATAAAATATGGACTTGAAAACCTCAAAGGAACCTATGCTATCACAATCTCTATCACATAAATGCTTTAAATGGTAATGATTTTCCTCAAAATAATATCCATTGCATAACATTAATATTTATTCAAATGAAATTTATCAACTTTATGACTTTCTTGGGTTTAACTATAAACATCCTTCGATTTTATAAATGGATAAGGGCTATGAACAAGTCATTCATGGCTAGTTTTATGTTGTGAATTTTGAAGTGGTAATATATAAAAGCAATATATTATTGTCAGTTCATGAAAATAACGATGCCTTTTAGGAATTACAAAACACTGGTAAATTCATATTTATGACCAAATGAGTTGGTTATCTTAAATATTTAAATATACAGGTATTTGAGTATATTGAAAATTATAATTTTAAGACTATAAGAAATTTAGGTGAATTCTTTAGGTAGTCATATTGTAAATATAAATCCATTAGTTTAGCAAATAATATTTAAATATGTCTATGGTTCAGAAGCTGTTCTAAGCCCCGGGAATGCAGCATGAAACAGACTACCCACTCCTTACCTCAGAAAGGTAAATTTTATAGAACCAGCCATAGGGCTAGTGATTACAAATGCAGGAAAAGTACAGAGTACGATGGTGAGTTATAACAGAGAAACCTAACTTACCTGGAGGTGACAATTTAAACTAAAATTTCAAAAGGGAATTAGAATGATCTGGTTGAAAGGATGGAAAGACTAGCTCATAAAAGTGGTTTCAAGTTGAAAAGAACATGGTATGTTTGGCCAACTAAAAGATTTCTGTTTAGCCCCCCAAAATACAACTGTGAGAGTCATACAGGAGGAATTTGGAGATACAGACAAAAACCAGATCAGGGAATCTCCTGTGCGTGAGTCATCACCAAACCTTGGTTTTATTCCTAAGATCAAGGAGAAGCCATTGGAAACTTTAAAGCAGTGGTATGTTGTGAACATGTTTCATTTATTTATTTTTATATTATGTTATGTTAGTCACCATACTACATCATTAGGTTTTGATGTAGTGTTCCCTGATGCATTGTTTGCATATAACACCCAGTGTTCCATGCAACCCAGCCATCCTTAATACCCATCACCGGACTAAACCATACCCCCAACCCCCCTCTGCTCTAAAACCTTCCATTGATTTCCCAGAGTCCATAGTCTCTCATCCCCTCCAATCCCCTCCATTCCTTTTTTCCTTCCTTCTCCTAATGCCCTCCATGCTCTTTCTTATGCTCCACATATGAGTAAAAACATATAATAATTGACTTTTCTGCTTGACTTATTTCACTTAGCATAATGTCCTCCAGTCCTGTCCATGTTGATATAAAAGTTGGCTATTCATCCCTTCTGATGGCTGCGTAATATTCCATTGAGTATAGACTGGGTTTTTTTCTTTTTTTATTAACATATAATATATTATTTGTTTCAGGGGTACAGGTCTGTGAATCATCAGTCTTAATAATCATAGCACTCACCATAGCACATACCCTCCCCAATATTCCTCACCTAGCCACCAGGGTTTAAAGACAATTCTGCTTACATTCTGGGGGATAGAAGAGAAGAACAAATATTGTTTTCCTAAAATATTAGAGAATACTAAGAAATTAGTTTTGCATTATGTTTATTGACTCATTTAATATGTCAATTAAATAACTCACTATCTCCACATACCCCATAACTCTTTGAGTATATAATTAGCTATGAGCTCTACAAAATTTTCCTTGTACCACCAGATTAATTTCTCTATTTCTTCCACTCTATCTCATTCTCTTAAAGGAGATTATCTTTATTTTCTGGAACACATTCTGGTACTCAGTAGGCATTCCAGGCATGTCTGGTGAGCTGAAATTAATTTTATAAAGTATACTGCTATCTGAAATCACTGAAACTCTAGATTACTGAAGAAGAGTCAGAAGGACCAATTCTAATTAAAATAGAAATTTGATAAAAGTATCATTTAAGTCACTGAAAGTCACTGAAAAAATAATATACCATTTAGAATGCTTTCCATAAACATAATAAACATAAATAACTGAGAAATATTTACTTCAAAAGTAGATGGCATGACCAAATGGCTACTATATCCAAAAACACTATTTTAGAAAAAATATGAGAAAGGACGAACTATGTATTAATTCTTAAATCGAGTGAGAAGATTATGACAATTGAGAAAATTTGAGCACTGATTTAGAATTTATCAAGGAAGGGTAATGTGCTTAATTAAATTTATTTGAATATGGTTCAAATTTTTAGATTAATTTTCAAGTCACTTTATTGAATGCCTACTATTGATTTTCTTTTCAAAATGCATTATCTTTTCTAGTTTTATAAAATATTAATTTACAACCCCACAGTTTCTCATATCACTTGGTGGCAAACTTTGACTACAGCAGTATTTGTATTACTACTTGATTTATATAATAAACTTATATTTGAGAATTTTCTGTCTTTTATTCAATGGGTTACAGAGGAGCTTGTCAGTGTTAGGTCATTCAATTTTCCAAAAAGTGTAAAAAATCTAAAGAGAAGAAGGGTTTTTCCCTAGTATAATAATACTTACATTTTTTTTAATTTTTTAATTTCCTGCTACTAAGAAAAAGTATCTACTTGATTTAGCAAAGCATCAATTTATCATGACTCCAGATATTCTTAGCAGTGGAAATATGGTATGAAAGTGAAAGAAAAGCAAAGTGATTTTGATTTAATTCTTTAGAGGAGAGTACCACACGTTAAGAATTCATTTTAGGATGCTTAGTTAAAGAAAACTAAAGTATCTTCAGTATGAATTTCTATGGAAATGAGCTTCTGAGATATTTCTGTATGATTTCAACCAACCTATATAATGATGTCTTGGTGTTTTTTCCTTTATGGCCACTGAGCACAGGATGCTTTCCATCACTTACATTATGCTCTGTGTAAACCATTCCCAAACACATTACCTAAACCATAACCAGTTTGGAGACTATATGATGATGAGTTGGAAAGAGTTGGAGTAGGTATTTTGTACTTGAAACATATTCAATTAATTAATATTTCCACCAAAGCACAAATCAATATAAATGAAGTCCCTTTATTTTTGACACTACACTGATTTTTTTCTCATGAACTGCTCAATGAACTTGCTATCAAGAAACAGAAAAATACACTTGCTATACTTCCTAATTTTGTAAAAGGTAAGCTTGCAACATTAATTAACTAGAAAATTACCAACAGATGATTTAGTCTTTTCATATACAAATTAGAAAGTTAATGGATGTTTAAATTTGGATCCATAATCTCAATAACTAGCTGTTACCTTTTCAAAATGAGAAATCTCAGCACAATCATATAGCTCAGGCAATAGGTAATTTAGATATAGAAGAGCAAGCTTTATAAAATAATCACCAGTTAGAATGCTTCCATTTTGCACAAATTATCTATTTTCTTAATCGTTAAATAAGTAACATAAAAATTTCATGCAAATACTGAAAACTACTACATAGGATAAATCATCAATGTATCAATATGTACACTTACTAATAGAAATTGACTATTTTATTTCAAATTACCTCAACATAATAACTGGATGTAAGATGCAATAGATATTTAGTACTTGTTTTTATTATCCCCTTTATGCATTCTTTTCTTTCTACTTTTTCCCCCACCCCCACCCAATTTTTGCATTTCACTTTTTTTTTTTTTTAAATTTTTGTGCTTTCAAATGATTCAGGTTTGGGATATTACTATATGTATTTTTCAGCTACTTTAAACTTTTTTTCTTTTGCTTCCTACATCTTGGCTCTCTTTCAGCTCATTCTCTACTTATAGTCATTATGAAAATATATCTTTGGCTATAACTAAATGGGCACAAGTAAAATAACATCCAATACCTCTATGAGTAACAACTGCAAGCTCTTTAGTTCTTTCTATCTGTTCAGCATTTCTTGGTCTTCTCCTTGTACTTTGTGTATCTGGTTGATGAGGAGAGAGCCCGTCCTTGGACGTGTTGGGGTCCAGACCTGAATTTCTGAGATTCGTAACTTGCACTCGCTGTTCCTCGGAAAGTCTATGGATGGTGACAGCTGTAACACTGGATACAGTAACATCTGCAGATGTGCTAGCAACAGCAAAAGCACCAGTGGCAGTCCTGTTATGCTCCTCTAACTCACCAGTGGAGGTAGTGTGGGCCAAGGTGGAAGAACCTGTGGGACACAGTAGCACTAGATGCTAACTTTTTCTTTTAAATTTTATTTTTTTCTGATAAGTTTAATAAGTTATATTCCCTTCTATTACCTTAAGGATAATCAACATGAAGAAGCAAAACACAAACACGCCCCTAGAATGTGAAGTAACCAGATCAGATAATTGCTTTGTATCAATCAACCTATGAATAGATATCACACACAAATATACCACTTTTCACTGTAACACATTAGGTGAGGGGAGGCAGAAACAGTAAACTCTTTATGTGGCACTGAATCAATCTGCTTTGTTATTTATCTACAGATGAATATTAGCAACGAATTCTTGGCAAGTGATAAATTTTGACAGAATGGGTAACTGTGTAACCACACTTTTCTCAAAAGTATGCTTTGAATAATCTCTGCCATATCTCTTCATAATTTCTGGGAAAAATATCAAACATTTCTATTTTAAGATAAACAAGTGAAAGAAAATTTAAAATCAAAGCCAAAATTAAAACAAAATGATTAAAAAAATAAAACCCTGAAAATAACTATTCTATGTAAATGTCTACCTTAACCTCTCTTGCCTGAAAGCAGCCACATGATAAAATATTCAGTGTCATGAGCTATACATGCTTTAGACTTTCATGGGTTGTTTTTGGAAGTTGGGTTATATTCTTCACTCTTTTAAAGTAAAATTTGAGATTAACCAATTTATTCAATGAATCAAAAGTAAACAATCATTATATTTAAAAATGATTGAAACTTAACTAATAGCTTGGAACCTTTGGGGCGCCTGGGTGGCTCAGTTGATTAAGCAACTGCCTTCTGCTCAGGTCATGATCCCGGAGACCTGGGATCGAGTCCCACATCGGGCTCCCTGGTAGGCAGGAAGCCTGCTTCTCCCTCTCTCACTCCCCCTGCTGGTGTTCCCTCTCTGGCTGTGTTTCTCTCTGTCAAATAAATAAAATCTTAAAAAAAAAATAGCTTGGAACCTTTATTCATACAAAATTAGCTTTAATAAATGGTTGAGAATATCCAAATATCTCATAAGCATTTCATGGCATATTTTTCCCTACATTCTTCACCTTATTAAGGTTTCACAATAATTTAAAAATAGAGTTTAACTGTGCCAAGTTAAGGGTTTTTTTTTCCTTTCACCTAAACCTTTTTAAAAGATTGCCCATGGTAGAACATAATTCTTAGAAAATAAAAAAGTAACCTTAAAATAGAAATATGAAATGTAATGAAGATATATTCAAAAGGATCTCGACATCTAAAACGCTTAACAAGAAAAAATACTGAATTTTGGAAGTACAACTACAAATTAGGAATAATCATCAGGTCCTGCTTAGACAATTTTGAGTATTTTTTTTAAGGCCGGTGAGTGATACTTGTCTTCCCAATAAACTGCATCTTGAGCTTCTATACACAAAGTATAATTAGATATTGTAGACAAAAATACATAAAAATATTTTAACCATTCTGCTAGAGGAAAATAGTTTAACCATTTAATGTGATTTGGGCATGCTATGCCTTTTTTGTTCTTTTTTTCATTCTCGCGTTGCAGGCCGGTGGCTAGTTGGGCCAGTAATTCTGATTTCTGCTTTAAAGCTGAAAAGGAAGTCAAACATGGGGTCCTCTCATTCATAAGCAAACAAAGGAACACATGTCTGCCACTAATTCTGCCAGCCTAAATTGTTATACCTTGGCTAATTTGATGGAGAAATTCAAAAGAATTAAATTATTGCATTTTGAGGGAGCCAAGGGTAAATGAGGTATGGCAATTATGAGATTATTTTAAAGCCCTTTAATATACTCTAAAATATAAATCAGGAAGAAGTTGCTATTGAATATTTATCCAAGCCATTTTGTGAAGATTACAATCTCCAAAATCCATGTTGGTGATGCAGATTGGCCAGTAACATTTACTAAGCTAATATTCAGTAAGATTTTTCTTTAATCACATGATTAAGCAATAACTATGCTTATAAAACTAACATTTAGTAATTACCTTCATGGTAAATCAGACATTTGAAATGCCCACGTGCTTATTACTATAAAAACAATTACCTGATCCATATTATTCACCTGGGGAACTTAATTGTACCCTCCACTTTACAAAGGAAGTATAAAATCATGGAGGATGAAACACTAATACCTGAAAATTTTGCATAATTGTATCATAATTTCCATGCTTTCAGTTTTAGTTTAAAAAAAGGAAACCACTTAACTATATGTTGTAAAATACAATCTAAAAGTATGAAAAAAAATTGGTACTCTATCTCAGGTCTGAATGTTCTAACCTTACTCCAAGGAGTAAATTAAATAGATACTTATTATATTCCATCCTTGAAGTTATTACACGTAATCATAAATAACCTCTTGTGTTTGGGTCAGTAATTCTGGGATAATTCTTGGGGTTGTGTCTAGATTCTTCTGTAACTAATCCAAGACCTATAGACTAATTCCAAACATCCATTTTCTTGAAGACAAGATAAATACAGATCTTGACCAAATTTGAGAGTTAAAACTGATCTTTGTTAGCCTTTCGATCTAGGATTTGCTAGCAATTCCATACTTAAAAGCTTCATTAATAGAACTCTATTTCTGGCTAGTGGTGGTGATGATTCAGTACTATCCTGAGCCTGAATGTAGAACTGGGTGGTGTTGGAATAAAGGATTGGAAAAAAAAAAATTATCTAACAACCATAGTCCAAACAGATACATATTTCAACCAGATATTTTGCTAGTTATTTCCTATGTTTTAGTATATCTGTGCTCATATTCTTTATTCCCCATACTAGAATGCAAGCTCCCCAAAGGCTGAGATTTTTGTTATTCTATTCTATTCACTACTGAATACCCAGCATCTAGAATGGTGTCTGGTACCCAGTAATTCTCAGAAATATCATCAAAAGAAAGAATAAATGAATAAAGCTAATAATAATGTTTAAATAAAATTAACAATAATAATAAAGAGAATGAATTTCACATATGAAATATGATCATAATTTTTACCATGGCAAGGTCATATTTCAAACATATAATGAAGAGAAATTGCAAAGGGAGGAAAACTGATAATGTTTTTAACTTTCAAAGTCATCATTTTGAAAAAGTGTGGAATCTGAATATTTATTTGCATAAATGAGTTACTTGAAGATTTGTGTTGTAATTCCCAACCCTTAAAAGCATACAATTCACAAGTTCATGTGAAATGGGTTTATTTAGAATGTTCAAATTTCTTAGAGTGAAAAGTAATCATATCTTATAATATTAGGAGACATAGGTGCATCTAAATGTAATTAAATGTTTGATGTATAAAATGGAACAACTTCTATAAAAATAACATTGATTTCCTTTAAAAGGCAATAAAATCACCCATCACCATACAGTTATATCATATATTATATAACCTTTTTATCCAAAATGTAGACCAGTTTAGAATACTGGTTTTGGTATCACTTTAAATTGGCAGTGTCTGAAACACAGATTTTTAAATTGTCAAAATGCAACATTTACCATTTAACAGTTTAAAAACACTCAACATTTTTGCATACAAAACTCTTTTATGAGGTAATCACCAATGTTGGAAAAGCCTTAGGATTATGTATACCAATAATTCATTACTAAATAGATTATATAACTAATCCAATATTAAAATATATTTTGTTTTCTCTCAAAAATTTAAGCATGCCACACAATTAAATAAACATTATCTTTAATAGCACAGTATTAAATGCATATGTTATACAACATACAACCCAAATTAAAGAATAAAATGTACATTCAAGAAATCCATTCTTTGTCTGAAATCAAATTATGTATACAAGATATGTTTTTCACAATTAGATGATCCTGCCATTATGTTGCTTGAGATATATTTAAAAATTAGATGTTTACAATATAAACACAGGTCTAAAGTATATTTTATTTATATTCCTTAGTAAAACATTTCTCAATATAACAAAAATAAAATGAAATGGTTTACATATATAAACATGCTTCTATAAATCATAACTATATGTCATCTTTGAGAACTATGATAATGGAAAATGACATATGTTACACATGTAAATTGGCAAATTTATTTAACGGTAATCCTTATAATATTAAATTTGGATTATATTATGTATTATAATGAAAATTATGTTTTTGAAGGCTCTTATTTCAACAATATATCTTTAAGAGATTATGCATAATTCATATAAAGCCATTTATAAACATCATTTAGAAAGTATAACAAATGAAAACTCATTTCATAATTGAATTTTAATCTATGATCAAATTTTTAGCCTTATAGATTTTTAAAACAATTTTGTGCCACTCTGCTTTGTAATTATCATCTAACTTGCCACAGAATTGAAGAACAGATATGTTGCTAGAGATATAAGTTGATGGCCCAATAGGTACACAGCTACATAACTTCATGTTAAAGAAAATTACATATTCAAAGAAGTGGCTTTTAGATATTTATATTGGCATGTTATTTTATATAAAAATATATCCTGTTCCATTAATTTTAGTATTTCAAGTGAAACATTTGAATAAAAGTTTAACAAAATGATTCTAAGTGAATAATTTTGTGGCATTACGATATATAATGAATAAAAATGCAATAAACATTTAACATGAAAACATGCAAAAGGAAAAATATACAAAATAACATCAAAATAAAATCTAAATACAACTAACACAACAATTCTACTTGAGCCATTATTTAGATATCCTATAAATTTTAGTATATGTAATTTACTGCACATGTTGTTAAGTCTTCTTTTATTTACTGCTACTTGGATGAAACTTAAAGAAACATCAATAAGTGAAGTAACTCTTGAAAACTAATTGCAGTATGTGGCAGTGAGGTAAAACAACATCCCTGCTTTGTTAACATGCTATCATTTTTAGGAAGCATATTGTAGTCAGGTACATAACAGGTATTTTTCACATTAAACATTATTAATTCCAGTATGCTAGAATCTATATAGTTCAGTATTTTTCAGTAGGAATTAGTGGATGTGTTTGTACTTTGAATATTCAACTTAGAAAAGAGAAGGATAAACTGAAATAGAAAGTAGCCCTTAAAGTATAAAAGAAATATAAATAATTAACTTTGATTAACTCTTACCTAGCATAAAATTGTCTGACTAGGAGAATTTTAAGTGAAACAATCCCCCCAAAAATAGTTTGTAATTTAGTTTTAAGGAACAGGTTTATATTAGTATTATAGCTTTTTTTAGATTAAAATGATAAATTTGTGTTGAAGCTATATAAGATTATGATATTAAAATATCTAATTAAATGAATATAAGATACTCTTGATGAAAAGATGCGCCTCTAAGGAAAAGAATAAAAAACATTCTACCAATTCAACATGACATGACAATGCAAAAACCCTGCCACTTGCATTCAGATTTCCGAAATGTTAAAATGTGAAAAGATATTGACCCTCATAGAGTTAAAAAGAAATCAGTAATTCAAGTAACAGATTTCCTATGATCATAAATTAATTTAATTAGGTGTGTACTAATTTAAAAATAGAACTTAAACCTTAAATAAAAATTGTCTTTCTGAATTGAATATGTACTTATGTTTCTATTCATATTATATATTTCTATTCAAATTTCTAAGCATTAAATAAGGAAGTTAATATTAAATTTTGCAAATGGATTTATTGTTTATCAGGTACAAGTGATGAGGCTGCTTTAATATGCAAAGTGAGTGAATAAATATTTGCAATCTAAGCTGAAACTGATAGCAAGATTTAATGATACATCTACTAAATTTGCACTTACTGTGAGTAAATAAACAATTATAAAACACATATTCAACAAGATATTTACTAATGTCAAGTTGTTCACATGCATTAAAAATCCCATGTTCTGAATTGTTTGAAATGTTGATAAAGCCACATGCCAACCAACAATAAATACCTTTATCTAAATGAAATATAGAAAATATCAAAAGTTTTAGAAAATATATGAAGAGTCCTGTACAGGGCAACCATGACAAAAAATATATATAAAAATATATATGATAAATTTATAACATATATATTGTAAGCATCTGAGTGTTATGCTAAATATCATCATAGTTTTGTTATAAAAATGTGAGAGAATATACCTCTCATTTCTTAGTACTAAAAGAGCATGCTAGGGAAAACTTTAAATAGAGAATTCTAAGAGTCTTGAAGATATTCTCTCTTAAGGGACCATTTCTTGTTTCACCTAGCTGATTAAAGTAAAGTTACAGAATCAAACTTTCTCATCATGTATTTCTTTTCAAACACTTGGAGGTCTTGATTATGTATAGTGGTGGATCCTAGAGCTCATTTTTTAATGGGTCCAACCACAAACACACACACCACTTGTAGGAATAAATATCCACAAAATATAAAATGAAGACTTTAGTGTAACTAAGCATAATATTTTTCCATGAAGGTTACAATAAATACTGACAATAAAACTTAAAAGTCCTGGGTTTCAAAATAAAATTGGTGTCACCTTTGTCACATTTCATAAGAATATGAGAAAGGGACAGATTGCCCCTCCACATCTTTCTAAAATCATCTCCTAGAATCTCACAGTTTTAGGCTTCTCTTTTACAGCAGCTCTTATCTCTCAGCGAAAGTAGAAGTATTTGTCGTTCAACAAACAAAACGTAACTTAGCACACCCTTGTTGAATTTCCTTCCACACCAAATCCTGTAGAATAGCTGCCAGTTACCTTGGATGATATAAAGTTGCTATTAAGAAAAATGAATACTAATATATTTTATTCCAAAGTGTTACATCAGGAATTCCTTCACTTTCAGAGTCTTGCTGTCTCAGATAATGGATATGTATTAATAAATTTTTTAAAAGTAGAAAGCATGTCTCAAATGTATGCAATGTTTTATGTTTAATGAGTATAATGAGAGAATGAAGAGATAAACATAAAACTCCCTTATTAAAAAAATATTTTACTTTATGTCAATGTCTATTTATTTACTGTTAAATGTATTTTTAAGGACATAAATAAAAGAAATTGAACCTGTCCAGATGTATTCAAATAATATAAATGCACTCCATTGTAACATAACTGCAATTGATATGGCACATGATAGACTAGAAGGAAAAGAGAGGAAGAAGTATCCAAGAACATAAAAATCACTCCTTCATTTGTGTTTTCTCCAATGGGGGTAGAATTTCCCTTCTCTTCTATTCTCCAGCACCCTTTCACAACTCAAAAATTATCTTATAATCGTGACATTTGGCAAGGTGAAGGAGAAAGGAGAGAAGTAACAGAAAGGAACTAGTGAAGTTAACCTTTCTATCCATCGCGGTTAAAAGGAAAAATAAGAGGCTTTATTCTGACCCAGCCCATCAGGTCCCTGACAGTGAGTCCTTCTCACCTTGACTATTTGACTTTAACTATGTTCACCCTCTATTTCCTTCTATAATGGCCTGTAGTTTGCAGAGGGCAGATCCTCTTCATTTTTCATTAATTTTAAGTGTTCCTCTTTTTCTAAATCCTAAATTACAAAGTGTACATAACACTGATTTTATATTTGTTATATGATTTGAAGGGAACCAAAGAGCTATCCTTACCCCAACATTTTTTTTTTTTCTGGGTAGCCAAAGGTACTGAAAGATGCTCTTTGAGATTAAGTATTGCCCTCTCAAAATTTTCCTCTTAAAAACCACATAGATACCTTTCTGGTTGAGAGAACACACATCCTAGAGTAATTGCTTAACTATTCAGTTTGAATTAAAGCCTTCTATTCAAAAAAGGTAATTTGAGACACCTTGAGAAATATGTTTTTGAGGAGTGTGAGGCTTATAATAGATAAGTGAATGCTCCGGTTGAGGCATTTACAATAAACTGATAGCTGGTCCCATGTAATTGTTATATGATTGTAAGAACTAGGTTCATTACTAATAAGTGGGGTGTAAGGGAGGTGTGGGCATGTAGAAAAGGGCTGACATAATGAAGGGAAGACTATTACAGTGTTGATCACTGAAAGGTTGCTGAGCAACTAGTGAGTATCTGCATAAATATGTTAAAGTAGAGCAGCCTAATTAGAAACTAAAGCCAAGAAAGGTTTTATTTTCTGCATCATACACTCTGTAAGACACTTTTTATTCTATAGCCGCTAATTAATTAGTAGCAGAGGTGATTTACTTGAAAATAAATGCCAATATTAGCTGAGAAATGTAGCATGCTGGAGGGAAAATAAGTAAAACAACAACAACAACAACACAACAACAAGAACAACCAAAAACCTTCAGAAATAGTTAAGTACCTGTACAGTGTATCTTCAAAGTCTACCATTAATCAGAAAGGCACATATATTCCACATTATATATTGGAGTATTATGTATCATTATCTGTAAGGGTATTTAAAATATATATATCTGGGCGCCTGGGTGGCTGAGTCATTAAATGTCTGCCTTCAGCTCAGGTCATGATCCCGGAGCCCCAGGATCCAGTCTCACATCTGACTCCCTGCTCTGCGGGAAGCCTGTTTCTCCCTCTCTCACTCCCCTTGTTGTGTTCCCTCTCTAGCTGTGTTTCTCTCTGTCAAATAAATTAAAATCTTAAATAAATAAATAAATAAATAAATAAATAAATAAATAAAAATTATATATATATATTCCTATATTGAAAGGTAAATTTTTTATATTCCTTCATGTAATTACTCTGCCAAGTTCCTTTTTTAGTTTTTTTTAGCAAGAATACATTTTATTTCAAGATAGTATGCAAACACTATCTTTGAATAACATCAATAAAATAAAACTATGAATACTATAACAATAATGGCTGAAATTTACATGTATACTTGGTTTCAACTATGTTTTGTTTTTTTCGTTTAATTACGGAAACAGATGTGTTAAAATTGAGAGATAAAATGTTGACATCTGACTGAGAAGGATCTCAAAAATCATCTATTCTAACATTGTGACATCTGGCCAACTCTCTTTGACACTTTATAATCTAAGAGTAGGAAGTTTGATCCTCTGAGTGATACATATCAGAAAGTTAATTAGAGCTTCCTTCACTCAAATCTTCCCTGGGGATGAGACACATAAGTTTGTATTTTAAATATAAAGAAATACCATTTATTCTAGAATAGAATTTATTGGAAAAACAAGAAAAATTAGAGCAAAAGATGAACAAAGAGATTCAGTAAGGCACTTGTGCTTTTACACTTTTTGTAGACATGGGAAAAATAAACTTTATTCCATATTTATTCTAGAGAAAGCAAATATTATTTACTTAATGAGTCTTTCTATTCTCATCAAATTTCTACACTGAAGAAAGAAGGTGAAGATTTTCCCTTTTTCTATGTCTCATTTCAAATATCTAAAGGTGGGGTGCCTAGGTGGCTCAGTTGTTAAGTGTCTGCCTTCAGGTCAGGTCAGGATCCCAGAGTCCTGGGATACAGCTCCGCATTGGGCTCTCTACCCCACGAGAGGCCTGCTTCTCCCTTTCTCTCTCCCCCTGCTTGTGTTCCCTCTCTAGCTGTGTTTCTCTGTCAAATAAACAAATAAAATCTTAAAAAAAAAATTTTGACTTTTAAAACCTGAGACATTCCATCTTCCCTCTCCCTCCTCTTTTGTATTACAAAAACATGAATTAAATAATTACTGTACATCAAGAACAAATACATCGCACAACACACAAACAACTAAATCCTTTTTTTTTCTCTCTCATGTATCCATATCCCTATCTTACAAGTAAACTAAGAGCCATGTAATATGTTCAAAGAAAGACACTTAGAGAACTATGAAAATATACCTGGAAAGTCCTTAGCTATCCTTCCAAAGTAGGACAGACTGTCTAGTGGAAAAGACATTGGAATTGAATCTAAAGAATGAACTGATTTCATCTTGTGCATGAGGAATCAAAGAACATCCTATTCAGGTAACAGCTTAGAAAAAAAAGTTGTGGCAAGAGAAAATACAAGACATGCTCAGGCAATTGCAAATTATTTGGTATAGCAGGAATGAAAAGAGAGTGGTAGCAGATTTGTTAGGCAGAGACCAATGGTTGAAGAGCCAAGAAATTCTGACTGGAAAAGGACCTTGAAAAGATAAGATGTCAATGAAGAATATTAAGCAGGAGACTGATATGACAAGATTGTCACTTTAGAAGGTTTGTAATTGCTATAATATGGACAAGATGTTAGAGCTATATGGACTAAAGGCAGGGCAAATATTTAGCTGATTCTACCATATGATTATAAGTACACTGAAATAGGGTGGCTAGATTTAGGAAATAAAAACATAGGACACTCACTCATTTGAATCTGAATGTCAGATAAACATATTTTTTTCCCCCACTAAGTAGGCCCTGTGCAACACTTGGGACAGATTTATAATCAAGACTATCCACTGTTAACCTGAAATTCAAAGTCAACCAAGAATCCTGGATACTATTTGGAAACCCTACTTTGAAAGCAATTCAGTCTTATAAATGCTGAAAATTTTCTGCATACCACACAAGTAAAAACTGTTAAGAAATATTGATTAATTCAATGTGATATGTTTTGATCAATCTTATGAAAAATTCTGGAATTCAGAGAGTAGGCATGATAACATCACAAGACCATCTAGAGGAAATTCATACAAGCTATTTTTATATGAAATGAAATCTAAAAAGAAGACAAGTTTGAGGAGGTATGCTAAGAACTTTAATTCTGTTTGTATCTAAACTCTGCATTCTTCTTTTTACTATTACAAATAGCTAATACTCTAGCCATTTCTTCATTATAAGCTATATATTCTATACTTGAAGAAAAAATATTAAGAATTAAATCTATAGATGACCCATACAAAACACTGCAAGCTTTCTTATTAATGCCTCAGTCCAAAGAAACTTGAGGATATTTCCAGCAAGAACTCAATGGACTTGGAATTGTATCCAAGCACAAGAAATGGCAATGAATACTGAATAAAGATATCATCCTCAAATTATCAAGTAGGTCTTTTTGACTTGTAAGTCTTTTCCCATTCTTGTTTTTTTCAGATGACAGAAAATATAAAATGAAAGTAGAAAATTCAGTTATCTCTTTTTGTCCATTATATTTCTATATATATATATGAATATATATAATTTCTGATATACAGAGACTTATAAACTGATATATAGACTTACAAACTCTCTCTCTCTCTAAAATCCTATAAAGCCATATATGTATACATATTATGTATAACTAATTCTATAGAGAGACACATATACACACTATACATATCTATATCCTCTGAATTCTGAGAAAGCTTTCTGGAATAAAGATACTCTATTTAATCGAGATCACATACATTTTAATTGGCAGACTTTCTGATGAAAAAGATTAATTAAAGCAAAGGAAATTTTCTTACCTATTAAAGTGGTTTTAAATTAATAAAAATTTTATATCTTACCAGAAGATTTATCATATTATAATTGCAATGTGCCAAAGTTAATAATATAAATATCCAAACATATTTCTGAAGTATATTTTTAATTTTTAGAAAGGTGATGGAAACTTGCTCTTATCACTTGTGGAATGGTATCTGTATTTCACCAAATTTCTGAACAGAGTTGATTAAGACACTACAAACATATTTAGTATTCCAATATGTTTACTTTAAGTGACTAGATAATAGAACTATTTAAACAAACACGTTATAAAGAGCAACACCATTTACTGAGTACTAATTATGTTCTAGACACAGTCATAGTTTATTTCATCCTCAAAAGTATCTGTAAACTGAGAATATTAAAGCTCAAAGAAGCTCCAAACATAAAGTGACTCACTTTGCTAGTAAGCAGGAAGCTTGGATTGGGACCTAAATTGTGCAATCCCAAAACTACAATCTTCCATCCTGGAAATCGACACACCTCTCTTTAGCCTCCTCAATATAATAGAGCATGTAAACACTTGTATCTGCATCAACATATTAAGTTATTTATTTATGCTTTAGTTTCATTGTATTTCTTCCCCATCACTTGCTTCTCCAGCACATGTCTGTTTCTAGGTCCTTATTGCAATTCCCTTGCCTCAGGAGAAGATGGCTCTGTAGGGCTAAAAGGGAAATTTGCTCCAAGAGCTCTCCATTATTTTTCATTTCCTAACAGTTTAGGCCTCTTCAAGGGATGACATCAAATGGCAGGAGAGGTGAGATGACTGGGGTAGAGGCTGGATGGCCAAGGAGAGACAATTAAAATGATATACACTCACAGCCTTCCTGTTGTACTGCAGGAAAGGAGAATGGTCGAGGAACCTGGACTCTCACCTGTGGCTAAGATTCTCATCTCAAGCTTGTTATGGGAAGTATAGAATCATTAGCTTTCAAGGGAACTGTGGGCTTAAAAAATGACTGGGTGCCTTTCTCCTCATTTTCCATACACTGCAAAGGCTCCTTTCATTCTTGCGCAACACAAGGGAAGAAGGTGCCTTTGTTTCTTCCACCAGCCCTACAAATGACCTGGACAAAATTTTCCTCCTTCTAAGCATAATGGTAGCTCTCAAATTCATTTGAATTTAAAAGGACAAAGTAACATTTCTTGCCCATTCAAGTCTACACATAAATTTCACACCTCTTTCTCTTGCAAATACAGCCAAAATGCACACCACACCTAATAGCCTGTCACTGTTTTTAATTTCAGCTTGATATATGATGCCTCTGTGTTCTATTTCCTTCCTTAATTATTACAGTTTTCCCCTCATAAAACTGTTCTTAGTAATCTAATTGTACTTATCTTCAAAAATCATTTGTTGCTTAATAGTTAAAAGATTCATATTCCCATCTCTAAGTCTTCATACCCTGTTGCTAAACTAGACTTTTTTTTTTCAAGCATGAACAAAGCTTCTGTAAATTTCTGGGTCTAACTCTTAACTACAAGGTCGTCTTCAATCTTCAGAATTCTTCATGGAAGGTCTACATTCTTTTTTTCTTAATCTCACATAAATTGTATTATTCAAGAAGAGTAGATGCTTTCCTACAAGGACTTGCCCTAGAGACCCAGGAATCAATTAGTTTTCAGCAACTATTCCATGCTGATTCAAAGTCCTATTAATCATAGCCTCTAACAATGACCAATCATTTAATACTAGCAAGTTCCATAATAAACATTTTACATTTAATCTTTGTAATAAGAATAGGTGGGAGATTATAATTCATACAGTCAAGAGTAAATCCCTTGATTAAGGGCATTCATTCATACATTCAACTCGTGTATTTATTCAACAAGAATTTATTGAGTACCCATTCCATGCCAGGCACTGAATGATCTGGAGGTAAGTAGCAGACAATATGTTTCCTAAAAGAGATTACATTCAAGTGAGGCAGCCAAGGAATATACCCATTAATATAATGGTGGTGAAACACAAAGTAACATTTGAGCTAAAAATCTTTAAAAAATGAAAAATTGAAACATAAAAATAAAATACCTGATTTATCTGGCACTTTTATTCAAACTATCAGATTTCTTGGCTTTATTTATTTATTTATTTTTTAAAGATTTTATTTATTTGACAGAGAGAAACACAGCCAGAGAGGGAACACAAGCAGAGGGACCGAGAGAGGGAGAAGCAGGCCTCCTGCCGAGCAGGGAGCCCGATGTGGGACTCGATCCCGGGTCTCCGGGATCATGACCTGAGCCGAAGGGAGTCGCTCAACCAACTGAGCCACCCAGGTGCCCCAAGATTTCTTGGCTTTATTATTAATCTTGGTAATATACTGTTTCCTATTCAATTATGACTTAGACATTTCAATTTATTTCCTTATAACTATGTTCCATATAGTCTCTTGTGCTCTGTATTTCTATGAAATAATATGTATTTTTATTCAAGATAATATTATATTTTAATAAAATTTAAATATGTGAATTCCACATGTCATGAATAAAAATTAAGAGCATCACTATTTTTGCTTGATTCAAATATACATCTATATTAAACGTCTACTCTACTAGTCACCGTTACATGACAGGATACAATGGTGAACTAGAGAGATGATGTAAATAGAGAAACAAGAAAAAACTAAAAAAAGTATGATGACACTATGTTGCTGTGTCAGGTTAATGACAAATTCTTTGCAATTCTTTTCTATCAAGAGGTAGAGTTTGTTTCCTCACCTCTTGGATCCAGGCTATTTTCATGACTGGCTATGACCAACAAAATATAGCAGAAGTGATAATGTGTGAGTTCTAGAGTCTCAGTTCCAAAGGCCTTGTAGTTCCCACCTTGACTCTCTTGGGATGGTTCCCTGAGACTGCCACATAGGAAATATGTCTAGCCTATCAGAAGACAAAGGGCACAAGGAGGGGAACTGGAGGGCCCCAGCTGACAGTACTGAGTGAGGCCATGTTGGGCTTTATGTCCCAGTCAACCTCCAGCTTAATGCAGCTATATATGCAAGCCAAGAGGCATCCTGACAATCAATACAATTATGAGAAGTAATAAAGCCTTCCTGTTTTAAACCTGTAAGACTTGGGATAGCTTTTTCGAGGCATGGTTAACTGACACAATAAGTGAAATGTAGAGTTTTATAGGAATATATAACAGAAACACTAATCTTGTCTTCACAGTGATTTAATAAAGAGAAGCTTCCTGAAGGAAATGTTTTAGATTTAAATAGGAAAGACGACTAGAGCTTCCAAGGTGAAAAGAAAGGAAGGAGATGGTCCAGAAGACTGTGCCACATGGGACAAGACCATGGGACAAGACAGATTTTGTTAGTTTCTAGGAATTAAAGGCAATTTAATATGTGTAAATCATAGACTGCAGGCAGGAAATCACAAGAATTTAGGCTGAAAATATAGCTAGAATATATATTATGAGAATATGGAGCAGTAGGTATAGTGCAAGGCACAAGAAGGTATTTGGATTTTGAAGCCAACAGAAATAGTTCAAGTCCACTCTCCGACTAACACTGTATTTCTCCTATCTCTTCACAGAACCAAACATGTTTCTTAACAAGAAGGTAGTATTTTTGATAGGATGCTTTCTCTTTCTACTGATGGAAAACAAAAAGCCTTCTTGAAATTAAAAAGCAAAATTTTAGTGGTTTTTAAATGCGATCACCTGGGGTCCTCTCAAAATTGGATATTAGAAGATATTTGACTTTTGAGGTGAATGGGTGGCCAGTCAGCTAAGCAGCCAACACTTGATTTCAGCTGGGGTCATTATCTCAGGGTCCTGTGATCAAGCCCCATGTAGGGAGGGGAGTCTGCTTGAGATTCCCTCTTTCCTTCTGCCTTACCCTTTACCCCATTCAAGCATGCATGCATACACTGTCTCAAATAAAGAAATCATTTTTAAAAAGAAGATATTTAACTTTTTTTAATCCACAAATCTTATATGTTTGCATTCATTTCCTCCTGGTTGCAATTTTTCAATTTTCTTTTTTTTTTTTTTTTTAAAGGTTTTATTTATTTATTTGACAGAGAGAAACACAGCGAGAGAGGGAACACAAGCAGGGGGAGTGAGAGAGGGAGAAGCAGGCCTCCCGCCGAGCAGGGAGCCCGATGTGGGACTCGATCCCGGGTCTCCAGGATCATGACCTGAGCCGAAGGCAGTCGCTTAACCAACTGAGCCACCCAGGCGCCCCAATTTTTCAATTTTCTAATGTCATGCCAATGAGGACCAACTTCATCAATTCTTCAAAATGGTAGGTAGAATTCTTTGTTACATTAAAAATATAACTTCACCAAAAGGTCAATCGAGGTCTTCTGTTAAGGGATGAAATATACATTGTGTAATTTCAGTCACAAGCTAAAAGTTTTGCATAGGATTGGGAGAATGTCGGGGGATCTCACAACTCCCAGTTACACCATAGAGTCACCTACGGTCTATCTGCAAAAAATAGTAAGCTCAAGTGTGTTTTTATGTGTGATTACAAAATGTGTTCTCCAAAACTGCATTTTCCTTTCAGAAAGATGATTTTTGCTACTAAATGTCACTGAATTTGTGAAGTTGTGACTTTCCTAACAGAGAATAAATTTATTTTATATACAGGTGAATAACTTCTAAATTTTAATTAAAATGAAACTTCGAATGGTTATGTCTTGAAACAAACTAGAAT
Source organism: Spilogale gracilis (assembly GCA_004023965.1). NCBI lineage: Eukaryota > Metazoa > Chordata > Mammalia > Carnivora > Mephitidae > Spilogale > Spilogale gracilis. Next base: position 153,782 of record PITA01000423.1, on the reverse strand, counting down.
GAAAAAATAATATATCAGCCAATAGCGTAACCTAAAGTTCGCAATACAGAAAAGATGAGATGACAAAAACATTCTGCAATTCCAAAATTGTATGTATACATTATATATAGTACATTTTTTGAGTTAACCCAAAGTCATCTGTACTAAAGATAATTCATAATACGACTATATCCATATTTTCACTTGTCAGGAAATGTGATTGCAGATGGTTCCTGACAGAAGATGCTTCAACTTAGGATTTTTTGACTATAAGACAGTGAGAAAGTGATATGCATTCAGTAGAAATTGTACTTCAAATTTTGAATTTTGAGCTTTCCTATGCTACTGAATAAGAGTCATGATCCTCTCCTGTGATGTTGGTAGCCCCATTTAGCGGTAGCTCTCAATCAGCCCTGTGATCACAAGAGTAATAACACATACATTTCGTGCGTTGTGTACCCATACAACCATTTTGCTTTTCACTTTCCGTACAGCATTCGATAAATTACATGGGATAGTCAACACTTGATTATAAAGTAATCCTTATATTAGATGATTTACCCAACTGTAGGCTAATTTATTCATTCTGAGCATGCCCATGGTAAGCTATGCTAAGCTGTGATATTGAGTAGGTTAAGTGTCTTAAAAGCATTCTTGGCTTGTGGTATTTTCAACTTATAATACATTTATCAGGATGTAGCCCCATCATTAAGTCAAGGAAGATCTATATTTATAATCATTTTTTAATATCACTTCATAGATGAGCTGTATATGACATGAGAAAGAGCACTGTTTTGAAATTAGTTCTGGGTTTTATACTAACTATGTTGAAACTATGAAAAAACTGTAGGCAATTCACCTTAGTTTCCTTCCTTATCATATGAAGAGTTTGGGTTGAATTAATGGTTCTCAAATTTTTCATCATGAAATGCTACTTTCATTATATTTCTCTAAGAAAAAATATTTAGAAAACTTCTCTTACAAATCAACAGAATCACTTTCACAGTAAGAAATGCAGGTTCATCTAAAATAATCAATCATATAGCTAATCAGTCCTAATCACCATGAAGTAGTCAATATGTCACTACATTAATTTAATTATAGTGCTAAGTAAATAAAATTGATATTTGTATTAGTATGTGAGGTCCTGTGATAGGTAAAATTTAATTAAGCTTTTTGAAATAATGAAAATAATGAACTGTCATTATTCTTCTAGGGAATCCCAAAAAGGAATCGTTAGGTTATAAGATCTATTCTAGCTCCACAAACCTATGAAAATAGAGAATTTATGTAATATATTCTTCTCTCTCTGTACCCCTACACTTCCCTTCCTCCCTTCTTCATTCTTTTTTCCCCCTTTCCTTCTACAAACTGTATAAGGAGTTCAACACATTCCAAGTATTCATCTGGTTCTAAAATGATCAAGGAAAGGAAGAGATAACAAGAGAGTAAGCACAAGGATTTCAGGAACATTAGTACTATGAAGGCTCAAATACGGGAGCCAGTCCTTGTGAATTCCTAAGTTGTGGTGGGTAGTCTAAATCACATCAGCTTATTCTAAGAAGATTTTTTTGTGCTGACACTGGAATGATAACAACAATAACAACAAAAGCCTGTCATGGGAAGACTTGAGGGCATAATTTTCCACTCAGAACAGAAAACAGAAAGAACTTAAGGCTGAAAAGAAGATGGTATATTCCCCAAGGCAGTGAGAGAATGTTAGTATTAGGAAATTAGGGACTTGTATGCCATTGTAAGAAGTCTGAATTTTATTTTCTAATTTATTCTAAGTAAGCAAGGGTGAGGGAAGATCTGATTTAAATTCAGATCGCTTTGCAGTTAATGGATAATGTGTCTGTGTGCATGCGTGTGCATGCTTGCGTATGTCTAAGGGTGCATGCAGAGAGTTGATGACGGTCAGAGAGTTCTTGCTACTATGTCAAGAAATTGTGACACAGTGGCATGTGGAGGAAAATGAGGTAGATTTCCTGGCTCTTTTCCCCACTAGAGCCTTCCAAAGACGAAAAAGTTCGAAAATAGCTATTACAGAGCTTCTGCACCAGAATGCACATTTACAAAGGCTGAAAAGGTAAAATACATCAGACCAGAGGCTCCATATTAAGAGCCAAGAGCAGATCCATGCAGAATGAGGAACTGCCTGGGAGGATGTGGAAAGTATAATGAGTACTGAGGTTTAAAAAATATCCAAATGGCTAATTGAAACCAATGTTCCAAATAAATAACAGACGAAGTGATGGGAATGCTAAAAGCTGAGGAGCACAGTCCCTGAAAGAAACAGATGCTGTGAGCAGCAGGGAGACGCCAGCGTAACTGGCACAAATGTGACTGTGAATAATGCTCTTCCGTGACCCTTAAAGCCTATCATACAAGCTGGAAATTGTATTCAAGATATTCAAAAAATTTTCACCCCTGAAGTTTTAAGGAACAAAAAGGAGGACTGAAGGCGAAGGAGTTTTAAGGAACAAGAAGGAGGCCTAAGGGCTAAAATGGTCAGGCTCTCTGCTCAGCAGGGAGCCTGCTTCCTCTTCTTTCTGCCTGCCTCTCTGCCTAATTGTGATCTCTCTCTACCAAATAAATAAAATCTTTAAAAAAAAATAAAGGCTAACATGGGGCATAAAAAACGAGATTCTAAAGAATTCTACAGAATGACATAAGATGTATTAATTCTTCAATTAAGAAAATAGACTAAAATGCCTATCAAGAAGTATGTATTCATTTGTTAATTCATTTTACAAATATCTATGAAGGGCCTACTATGTACTAGGCACTGCTATTCTGGGGATATAAAGGGAAAGAACATACCCAATCTTCCTTTCAAGGAATTTACATTTTTTTTTTAATTTTTTAATTAACATATAATGTATTATTTGCTTCAAGGGTACAGGTCTGTGATTCACCAGTCTTACACAATTCACAGCACTCACCATAGCACATGCCCTCCCCAGTGTCCATAACATAGACCCTATCCCTTTCCTCTCCCATCCCCCAGCAACCCTCAGCTTGTTACCTGAGATTAAGAGTCTCTTATGGTTTGTTTCCCTCCCTGGTCCTATCTTGTTTCATTTTTTTTTCCTCCTTAACCCCCATGACCCCTATCCTGCCTCTCAAATTCCTCATATCAGAGAGATCATATGATAATTCGAAACTTACATTTTTAAAAGGGAGGAGAGAGAATAAATCAACAAATTTACAGAAAAGGTAATAACTCACAGCTAATTGAAGAAAACTTTAAATGTGGCATAATGGAGAGTTCTGGGTACTTGGACAATGAAAGCCTCTTTGAGAAAAGGACGTTTATATTAAACCTAGAAGAGAAGAAGGAGTCAACTACATGAAGGCTGGAGGAAGGGATGCCTGGATGGCTCAGTTGGTTAAGCATCTGCCATAGGCTCAGGTCATAATCCCAGGGTCCTGCAATCAAGTCCTGAGCAGGGAGCCTGCTTTCCCAGCTTCTCCCTCTGCCTGCTGCTCTCCTTACTTGTGTGCACTTTCCCTCTCTCTCAATCTGACAAAATCTTAAAAAAAAAAAAAAAAAAAGAAAGCTGGAGAAATATATTTCTAGCAAGCTGATGTTGCTGAGACATTGGCAGGGAAGAGAATGGTATGGATGAGTCTGTTGATACAGGCAAGGGTTGGCTATATAGAGCCAAATATATGTGTCAGTAAATTTCTTTAATAATGCACTAGGAAGCCATAGTAAAGGTTTTGAATTTGTATTTTGTTTAAAAAATCAAAAAAAATAAAAATAAAAATAAATAAAATAAAATAAAAAATCACTCTAACATATAGAGAATTGATTAAGCAATACAGTGAGAGGACAGATCAAAGTGAAGGCTAGTGCCATTATAAAATATGGAGATATTACTTGATGATTGGGGACAATGGATTGATTCAAAGGGCAAATCAATAATCCTAGGATAATTAAAACTAAGATGAATTTTAAAATAGATATTTGCTTAATTTATTGCAAATATCAAGTACAAATGTGTGATTACACTACTTATACCTATCAAAGAAATTTTAAAAGCAAACATCTGTAAATGTGTAGTAATGGCCTCTGTTTCATCAGGTATGTCCGACTTAATGAATGCATGTACTTTTAGCTATTAGCAGAAACGGGGTTGTTACAAAGAATAACTGGATGCAAAAGGCAACTGAAAATAGATGTACTTCATTATTTCTATTCCAATGAAAAATATAAATACAATAAAGAAGATATACAGTGTTATTTTGTCAAACTTTTTCATGAAAAATGATCATATAATAAATTAGGTAGATCAGCTATTTGAGTCCCTGGTATGTCTAAAATGTCAAGGTACCATGACAGATGCTTTCAAAAATACCATGGAATATAATTATCAAAATAACTTAGAAATTAATTATATCAGTTTTATCACTGATAAAATGGAGATTTTTTTTTTTTTAAGATTTTATTTATTTGACAGAGAGAAACACAGCCAGAGGGGAAACACAAACAGGGGGAGTGAGAGAGGGAGAAGCAGGCTTCCTGCCGAGCAGGGAGCCCAAAGTGGGACTCGATCCCGGGTCTCCAGGATCATGACCTGAGCCGAAGGCAGTCGCTTAACCAACTGAGCCACCCAGGCCCCCCTAAAATGGAGATTTTTTAAGGGCTAAGAATTTTAGGATTTTGACTACAAATCCTATAAATGTTGTTCGTTCTGTAACACTGCACTGATGCCTGATATCTGAATGTTCATTGCTTCTTCACATTCTACTTTATTGTTGGACCAATACACCTATGTGTATGTATATTTATTTAGAAATTAGGATACCTATACAAGTGACTCAGTTCATTCCTTTCCAAAAGGGTAAAAACAATAGCCTTGCCAATTAAAAATAATTACATTTGATATCAGTGTTAAAAATCTTTTATTTTTTTATATTTGAAAAATGCATCTGTAAGGGTCTTGAAATTAAAAAAAAATGTAACTGATATATTATACAAATAAAATAAATAAATAAAAAATTTATATGGACTCATTCCATAGAAGATATCTAGATTTATAATCTCTAAGCCACTATTCTCAGTCTGAAGAGGATTATAAAGGTTAATAAAAAGTACATATTTTACCTTAGAGGAGTTACAGAATTGATAAAAATTGGTTGCACTCAAAGAAATAATGTGCAAAGACAAAGATCATATCAGAATTACTATAGAAGGGAAAATGGCATTTGAGAAATACAGGCCACTGGAGGGGGGGGCACAGTGATTAAGCGAAAAGCTTGTGCAAAGATGAAGAGGTATGAAAGAACACAGAAAATGACAGTTCAGTGATGGTGCAGATAATGTGACAGGAATTAGTTAAGAAGGAGAAGAAGAAGAAGGAGGAAGAGGAGGAGGAGGAGGAGGAGGAGGAGGAGGAGGGGGAGAAGGAACAACAAGAACAACCACCCTATAAAGGGTAGTGTGAAAGACAAGACACAGGTTGAAGCAGTCATCTGTTACTCTTCAGACACTGAGAAGCCATGGTTCTATTAGGAGATATTTGTTAAGAATTTTAACCTGTCACATATTTTAGCTTTTATCTGTGATTTCCAATTCTAAGTCACAACTCACTTGGAGTTGTGATAAATATTTAACTAAAATTTACATTAGAAAATTTTAAGTAATTGAGGAGTTTAAGTATTTAAGGTCTAAATAATTAAGGTCTTAAATAGTTTAAGTATTTAAGGTCTTAAATAAATAATGAAAGTAACCAAGATAGCCATGACTTAGTTTTAATTCATAAAACATAGTATGAAATCATGAGGATGGAAGCAGAAATGATCAAATGAAAGAGAGAACCCCTGTTGCCTTTTCATATTCTTAACATTTCCAAGGTGGACGATCTCTTCAGGTTATTTGACTTTAAACTATAATTTTAATTGTTCCATGAATTTTGTCATATCTAATTAAACAGGTATATTTGCTGCTGTCCATACTGTTCTCAGTGAAAAATGATATAATTAAAAATGATATTTGTATCTTTGACAGACAGGATAGTTCAGGTTGCCCTTCCATATTACAAGGGTCAGGAGATTTGAAAGTGTATGATAATTTAGTACTTCTGGGAAACATATGCATAGATGTAGGCAGGGAAAGACCTGATCCTAGTTCAGGTTGAGTGGGAAACACTCACATCTAGCAATTCAGTTATTGGGACACACACTGAGAATAACTAGCTAACTAGTTTTTTGGCATGTCTGTCACTTAGATATTTAAAACAAAGTTTTGAGAAAAAAAAGCTGTTTAAGTAGATGGTTGAAATATAGCCCATGGTGGTTTTAGATAGAGCATGGAAAACCATGAAGAAATCTGTGTGAGTGTATATATATATATATATATATATATATATATATATATATATATACCTATTATCTTAAATAAATAACTGAACCTTGGGCTAGAGATAAACTCTATCTTGAAAAGGTAAATTCATGCTGCTAAATTATAAATCAATGTAATAGTATTTCTATATTCTAAAAGAAGTCAATCAAGAGAGTGATAATATATGATTGTGTTTTGACAGAAGTCATAGAGCACTTTGCTCTTTTTCTTCAGTCCTACTATGTTGGGTAAGAGCAATGTTGTGATGTCAGAAAGAACAAGCTATGGATTTCTATGCCAACACTTTAAGTTGTGAAACTTTCAGGAAACTCATTGGTACCTATGAATCCTATCATTCTAGTTTATAAAATGAAGAAAAGAAAAACACTGTATCGTGTGTTGTGAGGATGAAATGAAATAGGGGAAAAAATGTTTGATATGATACCTGACACAAAATCAATGATCAGTGGTAATGGTGAGATAAAAAAGTTGATAGAGTTCATTCAAAAGTAGTGATGAGAAAGAATAAGATTACTTTATTCTTTTCTAGGTTAGATTCCAACTCTTCAATAAACTTGTCACACAAGTTAAAACAATTTTATTAGCTAAAAACTAAATTTCTAAATTATTTATTCTTGAGCATCTGTTTCACCCACACACTTTAAAGTAATTACTCATTTCACTCAAACTTGTAATGTGCATTATTTATGATTCTTTGATGAATACCTGTTTTCCCCATGCAACTGTCTCTATGAGATATAGTTGTATGAATTTTTGTTGTTATGAGTATATGAATAATAGCTAACAATCAAGTGTCAAGTAATTACTGGCTAGGGAATTCACAACCGCTTGAATAATTTTGTCAGAACTCTATAATACAAAGATGGTAATTTAATAGCCAAAGGGATATAATATCTACACTTACCTTTAATTTTATATCAGCTGATATTATCAGAGACTAAAATAGCAATCACATTGAAGATATTTTACAAGTTTGATAGCTTGATCCCTCTACTGATTCTCTCCTACCATATTGGTTGTCACAAAATGGTAAACCTAACAATATAGAACTTAAAATGTATTTCCCAGATCTTATAATCCATCTTTTTTAAAACTTCTTTTATAATGTCATTTCTTGAAAAAATATATATAAATACTTAACTAAACATTATTATATTCACACAAAAATATTAAAGTGAAATACTCAGCAAATTCTATTAGGAAGAGCATCAGATCTAGGGTAAAATAACTCTGATTAAAGTTTTGTTTCCATTGGTCTTGATTTTATTTAAGATTTCTTTCTTAACTTTCTCACAGCTGCCTTTACTTTGGATACTTTAATTAATAAATCATTTGCATTTTTATAATGCTAAAATGTGTGACTTTTTCCAAACTGAAAATTAACCTTGAGTTTACTACCATTCCTTGAGAATAATTTAAATGAAGAATTCTGGAGGAATTTATACATGAACGTTTGTCCCCCTTTTCCTTCTCATTATCCTGGAAGAAATACCCTTTCTCTTATCAAGAAAAAGCAAACAGAAAAAATAAACATCTACCCACATGCACTCTGTATCACATCCTGTGACCCCCTCCAGAACATTTTTTGCTCCCCTATAATACTAATTTTTCTTATTCTGTATTGTCATTTTTTTTTATTTTTTTTAAAGATTTTATTTATTTGACAGAGAGAAACACAGCCAGAGAGGGAACACAAGCAGGGGGAGTGAGAGAGGGAGAAGCAGGCTTCCTGCCAAGTAGGGAGCCCGATGTGGGACTCGATCCCAGGACTCCAGGATCATGACCTGAGCTGAAGACAGTCGCTTAACCAACTGAGCCACCCAGCCACCCCTGTATTGTCATTTATATCATTACAGAAATATACTCTCAATCACCACAGTTGAAAAACAAAAAAATAAAGTAAAACCATATCCTGACACTAAATTTCACTTTTAATCACCTTCATGCTTCTTTCTTTCTTCTTATCTGAATTTCTTGAAGACATTGTCTACACAACCTATTTTTATTTTCATACTTTGTATTTATAAGTTTGTATAGGGTTCTGCCCAAATTTTACCACTGAAAAAACCCCTACATTACTAAATCGTATTCTATGTCCTCAACTTATTCATTTGACAAATATTTACTGTACAACTAACATATGCCAAGAACTCTCCCAGTAATGGAACATATAGTGGACAGCAATGTAGAAAATAGTCAAATATCCTCTTTCTTTAGGAAGCTGGTATTCAGATAATGAAAAGCACTATGAAAAATAATTCAGAAGGGTAGTGGAATGCCAGGAAAAATTCAACTTTAAATAGGGTAGTGTAGAAGACACCACTGAGAACATGAGATTTAAGTGAAGATATGAATATATCAGAGATTGAGACATGCAAATATCCAATGGAGGAATTTGCCAGGAAAAGTGAATGTAAAACACCTACGTAGCCACCATGACACTTTGAGAACCATTAAGTGTGTTGCTGTGGTGAGAGAGGGTACAAAAAAAAAAAAGTGAGGTTAGCAAGGTAAAAATGCTAAATCAATAGGTAAATTAATAAGTAATAATATGTAAATTAGACAATTTTTTTTTAATTAGACAAGATTTTCCTCTGATTGAGAAAGAACCACTGTAAAGTTCTGATCTGAGGAATGACAGTTACCTGACTTCAGATATTTAAACTATCATTTTGGCTGCATTATTTCTAATAGACTATGGAAAGCCAAGGATGGAAACAGAGATACCTTTTGGGAAGAAAGGGCAATGACCCATGCAAATGTAAGTGGTTGCAATGGAGGTGGAAGGAAGTAGTTGCATCATGGATATTTTGAGGTAGAGTTGATCATGACTTGCTGATATAAAATGTGACAAAAAAATGAGACAAGGATGATTTCAAGAATTCATTCTGAGCAATCAGAAAAAAATAATTGTTATTTGCTGATCTAAGACTGGAAAGAGCAGCCTTTGGGAGAAGATATCAGTTCAACTATGGAGATAATAAGTGTGAGAAGCATATTAGAAATCCAAGTGGAGCACTGGGTGTGGGGAATGGGGAATGAATCTTGGAACACTGGGAAAAAAAAATTTAAGTAACAATAAAAAAAATAAATTAAAAAAAAAAAAGAAATCCAAGTGGAGATGCAGTAGAGGTGCTTGCATATGTCAAGCTGGAGTTCGGGGCAGAAGATATGAGCTGGAGATGTAAGTTTGGCAGACATTACCAGAGTACTCTAATCCACAGGACTGCATGAGATGACCCAAAAACTCTGGGCAAAAAGTCTGTCTGCAGAACAGAAATCTGGGAAGAAATAAAGGAGACTGAGGAGGAATCACCAGTGAGGTAGGGGATAAGCAGGCTAGGAGCTCTAGAGGCCAACTGCAGAATATGTTTCAATGAGGAAATAAAAATCAACTGTGTCAATTTCTGTTACTAAGTTCAATAATACAAAGACTGAGAAATAGTGACCTCCATTCATTATAAGGGCAAAATGACTGGAAGTGATCTAAAAGAGAATGAAGTAAAGGAAATTAGCTATAATGAATATCAAAAAAATCTTCTGAGAACTTCCTGAGAAGGAAAGCAGAAAAGCTTTCAGTGTATGCCACACATTGATCACTCCCTTCTTCTGGAAATAATCAGTTTTCAGAGTTTATACAAAGCCATTCTCTTCTAGTTTTCCACTTCCTTTATTAATAGCTGGAAGATTCTTTTCAATCCTTTGTTGGCTCCTGCTCATCTGCATAAATTTAAATAGTGAATCTCTCAGGGTTCAATCCTGGGTTGTCTTATCTCTGACTTTGCACTTTTGTGTCTTTTGAAGGAATTCATCAAATCCCAGGGATTTAAATTGCCCTCTCTATGGGAGAATCCCAAATGAAACTCCAGTTTAGAACTCTTTGTGAACTTTGGAAATAGATATATATATTCCCTTTTTTATCTACCTATATGATCATTTTTGTGTGACACAAATATACTCTAAAACTCAAATACAAACAGGCCTCAAAGACCACATTTTTCTTTCTTTCTGCTATAAAACATTTTCTTCCTTGACTCTTTTTGTTTCTTACCAAGAAAATTTTAGAAATCACTTATATTTTTTTTTCTTTTTCCTTATAACATCCAGTTAGTCAGTAAATCCTGTCAATTTTTTTTTTCAATTTTATTTATTTATTTGACAGGGAGAAACACAGCTAGAGAGGGAACACAAGCAGGAGGACTGAGAGAGAAAGAAGCAGGCTTCCTGCTGAGCAGGGAGCAGGATGCCAGGCTTGATCTCCGGACTCCAGGATCATGACCTGAGCTGAAGGCAGACACTTAACCACTGAGCAACCCAGGCACCCCTATCCTGTCAATTTCAATACAAATTTATATCAGAGCTGTCTTCCTTTCATTTTTATTTCCTTTTCTTAATTCAGACAGTACAACATAACTTTTCCCCACTTTCATCATTATCCTCCCACAGTACATTTTCTACACAGATGTGGAAGAAAACAATCTCTTCAAAGATTAATTCATATTGCCCCTCTCCTGCACAAAATTCTTCCATGTATACTTTATCAAATTGCCGGAGGACGTGAACCTATACTACTGCAGGCTGGTCTCACTAAATTCTGCTGTTTCAGCCACATGGGTATTTTTTAGGTTTTCAACCTTTTATGCTGTTTCTTCTGCAGGACCTTTGTTCATTCTGATTAGCTTGTTATCAACAGGAGTTGTCCTTTGGCACTGCCCCAACTCCACTCTTCTCATACTAAACTTTGGCTTGTCTTATGCATCACTCCATCAGGGAGATATGTTACTTGGATACCTAACTAACTTAGGTTCTGCATTCCCTACCTTATTCTTTATCCCAGCCCCTTCCATTCTTTCATGCCTTGTTTTCTTTCAGTCTATTTAATACATATGTGTGTACATGTACACACACACATAAATGTTTAATTTTATTTCACATTGCAACTACATTGCAACAACCATGAATGCAAAGATTTTGCTCCTCTCCTTTATTGTCATATACCCTAGAAAAGTACATAGAACAGGCTCAATAAGTGTTGGGTGAATAAACTAACGGTTGGTTAAAGGATTATTATGGGCAGTCTGTGGTGGGACTTCAGGAGAGAGCAGAATGTGTCTCTTAAGGAACTTCATTAATAAAAGGGGACCTGCACGTAACTAAGAGACAAAATACCTTAAGTGGCCCATAGTAGTATAAACGGTTAGGTAGAAATGTATAATAATATGAGCTGACTTTTTTTTTAGTTATTAGTATGTAAGTCAATGTGTTATTTCCTTAAAAACAATTACATTTAAAACAACTCTTTGAAAAAAAAAAAACAAAAAAAAAAACAAAAAAAAAAACAACTCTTTGAGATATGGTGTGTTAACATCTCTATTGTACATTTGAAGAAAATAAGCCAAAAAACAGGATTTGAACCTAAGCGTCCTTTTCCAGAGTTTTCATTCATAACCATGAATCATAAAAAAACTCATTCCTCAAAAATTATTTAAATATTTTATATTTTATTCTGATACATGTTTTTTTTTTCACTTGTGTTAAACTATGGTTTTCAAAAACCATCTTTGTAAAAACAAAAAATAAATGTTCGCTCATGGAGAAGGGAAAACACTGAATCAACTATGAGCCTTCTTCAATGAGGCAATCAGTTTTAATTAAAAAGAAATCATGAAACAATCTTTTTCACCTATATGCTCAAGTATCATATTGAATTTAACTTTGCTGTGTTGATAAGAAAACTGGAGGTCAGAATTCAGGAAGTTAAGGAAAGATCCAATTAGTTCACTAATCTGATTGTGCTAAAGATCTGAAAAATGATTTAATTTGACTAGGTTACATATCATATCATAAATTATACATCTTTTTCTTATGTTTCCTAACATTTGTTGTAAAGAGATACAGATTTTCCTGTCAACTTTTTACTTAGGGAACATGTTATTATTCATCCGACATCTATCACAACTGACCTAAATGTTTACATGAATTTCCAGTTTGTGAAAAATGTTTAAATAATTACATGAGGTTATAAATCATGGTAAGTATGAGAGGTAGTGGGAATTCAGAACCTGCTACTATATTTAATAACTTAATAGAAATTAACTTGTATTGAAGTTACTAATTTTCCTTGTTTGCTGACTTTTTCTTCATATATTTGTTCTTCAAAAATTTACCTTTATTTTACACCCTATAAAAATCACAGTGACCTACTGTATGTTAGCACTTTCCTTGTTACTGTTTTCTTTGTGGTATTTTTTTTTTAAGATTTTATTTCTTTATTTGACTGAGAGAAATACAGCTAGAGAGGGAACACAAGCAGGGGGAGTGAGAGAGGGAGAAGCAGGCTTCCTGCCAAGCAGGGAGCCCGATGTGGGGCTTGATCCCCGGTCTCCAGGATCATGACCTGAGCCAAAGGCAGTCGCTTAATCAACTGAGCCACCCAGGCGCCCCTTCTTTGTGGTATTTTTAGTAAGTGTTTTTGTCAGTTACCTAACCTAAAATATGGGTAGTATTTATTTTATCTAACATTTGAGATAAACTATTAAGACAATCAGGGTACCTCAACAGTAAATATTTTATGTAGTAACAAAAACCAACACTGGCTCTAAGAAAAGCAATGCAGAACAGAGGATATGAGGAAAAGGGAAGAAAGTACAGATTTGTAAATTTGGATTACTTAGTGAGATATTTTTAGGAAAGAAAATGAATAAAAAGCATAATTGTGGAACAAATGGGAAAAAACAAGATTTGAGTCCAGACATTCTGCTTCCAGAAATACTATTTACTACTATGCCATAGCATCTAGAAACCAGTATTACTATTATCTTCAAATTACATAAGAAATTGTATATTTTAATAAAGCATAAATAAAATCTAAATAATTATGTGTCACAGAATTATAGCCTTTACAATATATTTCTACCACTCTGTGAAGACACTGGCCTCAGATATAAAATATTTATTTTCCAACTCCTATGTTTATGTTATACATTTACGCTCCCCACTCTCCAAAAAAGTAAAAAGTAATGACAGAAATACACTGTAACAACAGAATTTATTTCAGAAAAGGATTTTTCTTTTTTGTTTTTATTGACATCATGTTGATTAAAGAAGCCCTCAGATATAGACATTTTTGTAAAGTTTTCTATTAAGTTTGTACCACTTTTAAAATGTGTTATTTCCTAAGTACCAAGATCCCAAGGAATAAAATCCTCTTGTAGGGTATGAAACAAATGGATCCCATTCAGATTCAGATTGATTTTGGCCTACAGCCCATTTAATTAAATGAGAGTGCATTATGCAGAGGTATTAAGGAAGTCCTCTAGCAAAAAAAAAAAAAAAAAAAAGAGAGAAGCAAAGAACTGTGCATAAAAATACATTATAAATTATAGAAGGAGTTTTCACAGGAAGATCTGAGTACTGTAGAGTCATCTATACACAAAGTTATACTAAAAAGCACTCAATATACAATGAGAAAACATGAGAGAAAATAGAAGAGTTAAGGGACAATGGAGAGGAAAGTTTAAATATTAGGTCCTTTATTTCTGAAATAAAGTTGTCATGAAAAAGTACCTCAACCTCATTTCCTTTACCTCTAATCAGTGGTGGTAGGGAGATCATTTCAGCAGAAGATTTAGTATTTTGTTTTGTTTTTCTTTCAAGGTAATTTAATAGCTCTGGAGTCAATAGAACAACTCAGTCAAAAAAGTTAAAAATTTAAATCTGTGCACCAAGAAATAACTTTAGTTTACTTTAGCAACTATTATTCAGGATTTCAGGGAAAGGAGATAAATGAATTAGAGGACAAATTTCTAATTTACTGATTAAAGTATTTACTTGTGGTTGGCAATATTTAGCAAATATTATTTAAAGATATAAACGATAAATAATGAAATTGTCAAATTTTTTAAAGATTTTATTATTTGTCTGAGAGAGAGATAGAGCGCAGCAGGGAGAAACAGAGGGAGGAGGACAAGCAAACTCCATGCTGAACACAGAGCCCAACATAAGACTGATCCCAGGACCCTAACATCATGATAAATAAATTATGCTTCTGCTTCTAAAAATAAACTTCAAAGATAGTAAATGAATGAACGTCATCTTAGGACAGATATGTGCTCTGTGTTGACGTACTTATGAAATATAAGCTATGTGATTTATATTAAAATCATAGAGAAATCAAGTTCATTTGATTACTTCTCATTTAGAGTCAGAGCTACACACTAGCTCTCCTAAAAACTTATCCTCATAATCAGGTATATAAATTTTAAAAAATATATACACATGATCTCAAATGGTCTGTCATCACCTTCAAATCATTTATGGAGAGTCTCTCACGGATGTACTATTTAGAAATGGCATCATTCAAATTTTTAAAAATTATCTAAAAAGAGAGAAATGATTATATAATCCAATGTCCTCATTTTCTTTATGAGCAAATTAAGATTCAAGATATTCAGTAATTTTTATATTGTTAACCAGAGACATAACTGGGATTCCAGTATATAATTTTAGATCTTCATCTTAATATTAGTGCCTCTCCTAATTTCTCTTACTGAAAAAAAAAAATTGAAGTTTGCAGTTTCCTATTTAGCATACATTCAACCTAGCCTCCAGAAACTTACAAGTATTGTCTGATTTTGCATTATCTATTCCTTGTCGACATTTCCTATTTAATTTATGAACTATACAATATCACGAGAGTTAAATCACAATGTGAGAGGTAGATTATTGAGAGAAAATTTACAACTAAAAGAAAACAAAGATGCAAACCATACATACAAATATCAAGTACTGAAAAGGATAAATAGAGTTCCTATTGGCTCTCACATATTCTGGTAAAGTATAAAGATTGATTTCAGCAAGTGTGTAAACATTTCCATATATGTATGCATATGTGCATGTAGAATGAGTAACAGGAGGTTAGAACGGGGCAATTCCTGATTTAGCTTTCAGTGGAAGCATTAATTTAAGACATTAAGATAGTTAAATGAATATATGACAGATTAAGCTTCTTTTTTTTCAAAATACACTTTTTTAAAAAGATTTTATTTATTTATTTGACAGAGAGAGAGATCACAAATAGGCAGAGAGGCAGGCAGAGAGAGGAGGAAGCAGGCTCCCCGCTGAGCAGAGAGCCCAATGCAGGACTTGATCCCAGGATCCTGAGATCATGACCTGAGCCGAAGGCAGAGACTTAACCTTCTGAGCCACCCATGTGCCCCAGCAGATTAAGCTTCTTATGGGAATCACTTCCAAAAGAAATGTAGGGAAATCTATTTTGGGACTCTTGGACTCTTCAGACACAGCAAATATATAAAAAGAAGACAAAGAGGAGAGAAGATTGGTGCAATTATTTCCTTTGAGAGAACCCTTGTAGATCATTGAGTACCCCTTCCCTAGACTTTCTGAAGGAATGGTGGAAGAATGATACCTTCTGGTGTTAGTCTAGTGATTCAGTGTGATCATTCAATTATGAAATTTGTTTCGTGCAGTTGGCACACAAAAAAGACTGGTGTCTGTTCCTGTCTGAGAAAGCTAAAGTCAAAATCACACAGGAATAAGGTAAAACTGACATCTGTTGAAGAATTTCCGAGGGTTAGAGAAGATAGTGGTTCTGTGATGAGGTAAGCCCACTTCTTGTGTTTCTTAGAGCAAAATAAGAACAACAAAAATAAAACAAACAAAACAAACAAACAAACAAACAAAAAAACACACAGTTTCTGGTCACCAAGGAGGATCATGGGTTTTGGAGATTTAAAATAGCATCATCTGGGAACCTATCAAGTAGGCTACCTGAAGAGTAAAGACGATCTTAGCAAATGAAGGCTGGGGGTATCAAATGGCTGGAGACCAACTCTGGCAAATGTCCATTTAGAATATAGATGCACTCTCTGGGGAAAGAAATCGTAGAAGAAATAGATCCAGCTGGAATCCCTGAAAAAGGCCACTGGACTGCTCATGACAGACTCAGCCTGAAAATCAGGACCAGAGAGAATGTAGATGGTTTAGGACTGAGGTCAAGACCAAGCTCTTCACCTCTTCTCTGCTCCATCTTAGTGAAACCTAAAACAACAGCCAATAAGGAGTTTAGAAGAAAGAGGAAGCCACAAGATAGAGGGACAGAAGAGTCGATTTCAACCCTCTTCTTTATTTACACAAGTACCTGGCTAATCAGTGCTAGGATAGGAGAGAGAGAACTTAATTTTTAAGGGCATTTAAGATTTTGATTCATAGCTGGGGCTTTGTAATATACTAATTATAGAATTGAAACTATGTCTCTAGTTTTATGGCTGAATTGCATCCCTCCAAAATTCATGTGTTGAATTCCTACCCCCAGTGCCTCAAGATGTGACTGTATTTAGGGATAAGTTCTTTAAAGATGTTAAGTTAAAATGAGTAGCTTAGGATGGGCCCTAATCCAATATAGTTGATAACCTTATGAGGAGAGAGATTCTGAACATGGAGAGACAGACACCAAGCATGACCTTGCACAGAGTAAAGGCCATGTAGGGACACAGCAAGGAGGTGACCGTCTGCAAGTCAAGGATAGAAGCCTCAGAGGACGTCAAACTTACCTACATCTTGATCTTGGGACTTCGGGACTCTAGAATTGTGAAAAATAAATTTCTGTTGTTTAAGCCATCCAGTCTGAGACCATTTATTATGGCAGTCCTACCAAACAAGTTCACCAGGCTAATGTGATCATAAGAGCTGAGTTTTCAACCTGTAGAAGATGCATGTTGAGGGCACCTCTGCTGGAATAAATTCTGGAAATTATTTTTTGCAATCTGTTAGTATATCCCACAATGAAAACTAAAAGAAATCTGAGGCTTTCTTAAAAGTTAACATGCATTTGGATATTTTACTTTTACATGTGGTTACCACAGTGCCTGAATCAAATAATGAATATCCATGTGGAGAAAATAAAACAATAGGACATATGAAATCATGCCTAAGGTAGATGATCAGAACATACTCACTCAGAAACATTCATTCCATTTCTTAAGTATAAACAAACCTTCTCAGTATCTTTGTGGTAGGGAAAAGACAGATCTGTCATACATGTCTGGCAGAATAATAAGCATGCCGAAGGGAACCACAGAAAGGAAAATAAAAAGAAAAGAAGGAAAGAAATTGTTTTTCAAGAAAAATAATGTTTTAAAATTTTTAAAAGGGGAAACTCAGAATTTTGTTGAATTATTTTATTTTACAGATATATTTTAAGCTGCTGCTGAGGGAAATCATAATTCTTCTAATTATAGATTCTAAAGTTATGACATAAGGCAGATCCCCCAATATAATGATCATAAACAGTAAGTAATAGAGGCGCCTGGGTGGCTCAGTCCTTAAGCATCTGCCTTCGGCTCAGGTCATGGTCTTGGAGTCCCAGGTTTGAGCCCTGCATTGGGCTTCGTGCTCAGTGGGAAGCCTGCTTCTCCCTCTCCTGCTCCCTCTGCTTGTATTTCCTCTATGACTCTCTCTCTCTCTCTCTCTGTGTCAAATTAAAAAAAAAAACTTAAAAAAAATAAGTCGTAAAAAAATTGGTGAACAGCAACACAAGGCTGAGGAACAATGGGAAAACTGATACTATATCACATTCCCTTAGTGTTATTTATTGAACATACTCCCTACTTATAATTGGAGAGCACTTATGGCTCAGCTGTCATAAGAGGGCTGTCCACTGCACCTGCTGAGGCTACACAGTGAAGCAGCCACTGGCCACTGTGGCTTTTGAGAATTTGAAATGTAGCTAGTAAGACTGAAAAACTGAATTTTTAATTTTATTTTATTGTAACCAATTTTAATTTTAACTTATAAATAGATAGCATGAAATATTTTTTCATTAAATGCTATCATTTTAGCATTTTAACTGTTGCATTATGTAAGATGGTGCTACATTTTACCTGTTGCATTATGTAAGATGCAGTTTTGCATTGAAAGTGTCGGAAACATACATTATGCTGTGTTTATTTGAATTTTTTCTGCAGACTGTAAGAATTACAATGAAATCTCAGGAAATAACATTTGCTAATACACTGAAATGCCATATTTATTGTTATAATTATAAGTAAATTATTCTTCTAGCCTATTAAAAATCAACTCTTCCCATTGAAAATTTAATGTTAAGCATGAGTTGTGCTATGAGTATAAAATACATTTAGATTTTGAAGACTCAATTTTAAAGTATAACACAGAGTATATCATTAATATTTTGCATTACTGTTGAAATGTTAATATTAGGGACATAATATAATAGTTGAATGTAATTAAATTTCATTTTGCCTATTTCTTTTACTTTTTTTAATGTGGCTACAAGGAAATATAAAAGTGTGTGTGTGTGTCTACCACTGAAAGAAACTTCTGTGCCTGGGGTGCCTGGGTGGCTCTGTTGGTTAAGTGACTGCTTTCAGCTCAGGTCATGATCCTGGAGCCCCCGGATCGAGCCCCACATCAGCTTCCTGCTGGGCGGGAAGCCTGCTTCTCCCTCTTTCAGTCCCTCTGCTTGTGTTCCCTCTCTAGCTGTATTTCTCTCTGTCAAATAAATAAATAAATAATCTTAAAACACAAAAGAAGAAAAAAAGAAACTTCTGTGACTTACTGACATTGCAAAGAGTAAAGTAAGCCAAATAATTTTTAGACTCAGAAAAATTGTATTGTTCCGTGATCAAATGACCTCAAGGTCCTGAAATACTAAGGAATCCATTCAAGCTAATGAAGTGGAGGCTGGTCCTAGATCTACCAACTTCTAGTCCAGTGTTCTTTCCAGAATAATACTTGTACAAAGGAAATTTTATTCCTGGTAATCTCTACCTCTCACTATCTTTACAATCTTAATTTTTATTGGTATTTCTTATTGCCTCATATCTACATATCTGCCTCAGGAAATTTAGCTGGCTTTCTGTTATGTCGATAAACTGGAAAGATAACTACTTACTTGGAAATTCAACAAAAGTATAGGAACACAAAATCTGGAGGTTCCTGTTAGTTAGGGAAACTCACCAGTACTTTTAGGTTCTTGGCAGAAAAGAAGGATATATCCCAATGCAGCAAAGTTGCTTTCTTGTTAGATCAACAATACGTTTTAATTTGACCTTTTTCAACAAAAGTACACTGGGTAAAATGAAACTATTGCCTTCCCTAATAAGGGTTTTATACTTCTTTAACCTTAAGCTGTTTATAGCTATAAATTCTTTCTTGGATTTTCCAATAACAGTCAGTAGTACCTGATCTAATAAAAAGATAAATCAGCCTATAACAGCAGATACTGTTATTGTTTGCTTCACCCCACAGACATATGGTAGAACAAAGAATACACTTTGCTGGCATTTCACATAGTTAACTTGTAAGTTACTTGCCTGTTAAATATCTGATGTAGTCTACTGGGACTGATTTTCATTTTTATATCTACTGTATTGAAACCTGTGTTAAATGGAATCCTTTTTTCTCTAAATCAACAAACAAGGACTTATATTATGTAATCAAATAAATGTGAGTTTCCAACTAATTACTGTGAAAAGCTGAGATATTTTCAGTTCAAATAATACCCCTGTTATTCATAACATGCTTGAAATTACCTTCCAAGTCATTTTTAGCAAAACAATAAGGGTGATGAGGGTTCTTCTGCTGCTGCTGCTGCTGATAATAGTAATAACAACTAACATTTTATATAATGCTTACTCTCTGTCAGACACTATTCAAAATGCTACCCATATATTAACTAACTTAATAACTGATATCACTGTTTTATGAACATGTCACTTCTAATCAAGGAAAGTGTATTTCCACTTACTTTTTTCACCAAATTTGATTCTCAATGAATTTTAGCCTTTTCTAAAAATTACAATTTTTTCTACAAATTTGCAATTTTGAAGATAACTAAGGCTAGAGTTCATAGTGAATTTAGCACAGGCTTTCAAAGCAAAAACTTCTAAAGATTCAAACCTGGTTCTGCTATTTTCTTTTTCTTTTTTTTTTTTTTAAGATTTTACTTATTTATTTGACAGAGAGAGAGATCACAAGTAGGCAGAGACGCAGACAGAAAAAGAGGGGGAAACAGGTTCCCTGCTGAGCAGAGAGCCCAATGGAGGCCTTGATCCCAGGACCCTGAGATCATCACCTGAGCTGAAGGCAGAGGCTTAACCCACTGGGCCACCCAGGCACCCTGGTTTTGCTATTTTCTAATGTGACCTTAGGCTTCCTACTTTTTCGACAGGGCTACAGTTAGCTCAAACAGGACATTTGAGTGAATCAGACAAATAAGCCCCTTTCTCTGGGCGATGTGGGATCAGGAACAAGACTGAGCCAGATGTGCACAGCCCCTACTCTCCACCAGCCTGAGTATACTTATACAAGGCAGGCCTGCAATATTTGTTCCAGAGTCTTTCTTTCTTGTTTGGTAAAGTAGAGACAATAATGCAATCTCTGGGATACTGTGAGGAGTACATGAGATAAGGTGTATGCAATTACTTCGTAAATTGTGACACACATATATGCACTTATAACATTCAATCTTTTGTTCAACATTTATTTGACACCTATAAAATAGTAAACTCTGGAAGTGCAGGGATAGAAGAACAAGTTTCTGTCTTTGGGGAGTAGCAAATTATAAAACTATGAACCAATGCAGAATTCATTTTCTAGGTTTTATATAGTAGATAGAATATTTATATTGCTCATATATTTTAATTTGCACAGATATGTGTTATTCTTGTAAGTAAACAATACATCCTTTTAAAGTAATCTAGTAGTAATGGACAGTAGTATTTTTTTGCTGGTCATTTTGAATTAGTCTAGAACTAGAAGGTCTAGAATGATATAAAGAATACCAAGTAGGGGTGCCTGGATGGCTCAGAGGGTTAAGCCTCTACCTTCAGCTCAGGTCATGATCTCAGGTCCTGGGATCGAGTCCTACATCGGGTTCTCTGCTCAGCAGGGAGCCTGCTTCCCCCTCTTTCTCTGCCTGCCTCTCTGCCTATTTGTGATCTCTCTCTCTGTCAAATAAATAAATACAATATTTTAAAAAATAAAAAGAATGCCAAGTAACAGCTGGTAGGGACTGGAAACTGAATTGTGAATGCTGGTCACTGGTAGTATCTAGTATTTAGAAGGTGCTCTGTTGTGACAGATATGAGCCATTTGTTATACTCCAAGACAATCCAGTAAGTCTTGAAAAAGATGGGGCAGGTCAGGAAGGCAGTGCAGATGCTCTTGGCCCATCAAGAGTGGTATTTATTTATAAATCAGTATGATTTCAACATTTTGATAAACTGTACTGCAATAGTGCATTGACTAACATAGTTTTATACCACTGATATCAAATCACCATTCTAATCTAAAACTACTCTGCAACTTTCATTACTTAAGCCAGGTGCCCAAATTCTAAGAGTTTTCCTGGACCATGTATTTTTTCACTTCCCCAAAGAGCTTGTATTTTCTTAATTATAATATTTCATAAATTATTTTTTTCATGGAATTTTCACTCATCTTTTCATAGACTAGACAGGAAACTCTGAATTTAGGAACTTTATAATTTGCAGAGCCTTGCTCAGGTCTACTAAAAAGTAAGTGCTCAGCAATATTTTTGTTGAACAAAATTGGATGGATAATAAGTGATGGAATAAATAAATGTAGCATAATAATTCAAATGAGGCTTTGATCTAAAAATTATTATAGTTTAATTAAATAACATTAGCAATATATCTGCCTCATTCATACTTCAGTTAATCACATACCTGAAAAAAGATTAGGCTAATTAATAATAAATTTTTTGTCACATGAAGCCAATCCTCCCATTTATATCTTACAGGATCATTTCCCAAGATGTGTCCTAAGGAAGAACAGGTCCAACTTACAAGATATTATTTGCTTAAATCAAATAATCAACTTAAATTTGTTTAACCCAGTGATTGTGGAGCATTTGGGGCCCCAAAATTAACCGTGTGGCCATCATTGCCGTACAACTCGAAACTTAAGGAAAATCCTAATAATTTTTTTTTAATCATTTGAAGGCATTTTTTTTCTAAATTACCTTTAACTATTTCTGGATATCTGTGAATCTGAATTAAAAAGTCTAGGGATTTTAATTCTGTGATGTTATTTTTGAGTGTGTGATGTTATTTTTAAATGGCATGGTAAAACTGCCTATGAAATTAATGTAAGGTCTGCAAGTATTGCTTCAGACTCCATTCTTCATACCAACATGGAAGAATCAATCATATACAGTGTGTTTGATTGCTTGTACTTGTTGTGCTTGATTGAAGAAGCCCTTTGGAGATCATCTTATGCAATTATTAAATCATTACTAAAGACAAAATCCTCTGTTCAATATACTTGCCATTGCAACAGAATTTACAAAACACTGAATTTTGTTTGTTAAACACCAACTTAATCAATTATCTTTTGTTATGTGCTCATCCTTAGGTGATGTCACAAAACTGTCCTCACTAGAGAGGGTAAATGGAGGACAGTGGCAGAAGGAAAGCAAATGGGAACTAGGGTAATCTAGGGAGGGAAACGAAGCATTTCAAAAATTCTTAATATGAGTATCATATATGAATATTAAATGGAATAATGTTGAATCACCATGAGGTATGACCATAAAACAATGGCAATTTTTGTAATCTACTAAATGCCTTTTGAAATACAAGAAATTCAAACAATTATAAACAAAAAGTGTTATCCATGAATTCATTATATTATAAAATCTTAAAATACTTGATAGAAATTATATTAACTGAAAATATTAGCCCAAAGTTGGTTGGGATAAGATAGTAAATATTATCGACTTACATATTTTAAAAAAAATCAATTTATAATTATAAATGTAGGTTAAATAACATTATAAAATCACTACAGGATATATTTTAAATTTATGTAGAAAATGTAATATGTGTATTTCTCTGAGGAGATCAATTTTGAACTTAATAGCTGGACTATTTTGAAAATCTAAAATATTTATATTTCTTGTTACTGTTAACCTTGATACTGTGGACTTTCCTCATTCTTTGAGCCCTTGGGGAACTCTTTGATTTTAGAGAGTACTTATACAACTTTAACTGAATGTTACATTTTTTAAAGTTCATATTTAGATATTAGTCTTGAGAGTTATGTTATGGTGAAAGAGAATATGAAATATAAATTTCAAATAGTTTCTCTTTCAGAGCAAGGGGCAAAACTGGAAGACATAGTTAATAGAACTTTACAAAAGCTATGATTAGTGAAAAATCAGGACAGGAGACAAAAAAAGTTTCCCCACCATCTGATAGGAATGGAAAGTCTAAGCTGCCCTATTGTGTGAAAACTCTCAGGGAGGATGGAAGTTAGACATAGTACAAGCATCTATATAAATTTGTTAAACTATATTTGCTAAAGGAGTTAATTCTGAAATCTTATAGCATTGACTTATGGAAAAATGTAAGCCCCATAAAGATATACACAGATTCAGCTGAGCACCAGAGTAGTATGGGTTCAGCAACTACCCTTTTACACTTTACTGACTGATGGGTACTGGCTGGCAGATAGGGATGAGTGAATTAACACAGAGCCAGGACCCTGCCATAGGGTCATTATGGTAAAGGAAAAATAAATTTATAGTAGAAAATGAGGCTTCAAGAGCTTCAGCTAAAAGGTAGATGAGAAGACCAGCAAAAGGGTCATGGAGTAGAGTCAGAAAGGTGGATGACTGATAGTGCTTAAAGAGCATACCATAAGTTACCTTGTGGATGCCAGCAGTAGATGTCTACAGGATTCCTAGTTACCAAGAAGTGACATTTCCACTGAAACTGGTTAATATCTATGAATCAGGGCAAGGGTTTAAATATGGACAGGCCATTTTATCCCATCACTATTAGGCCCCGTAGGCTATCACTTATACCTAGAAATTCTCTTTAAAAACAAAGGAAGTGATCTAAGCCCTGAAAGTTTGAGCTTTTGCTCCAAGGAAGTTGAGTTTACACAAAAGAGGTGTTTTTCCTAGAAGAGACTGAAAAGTTTATCCTATCATTAACAGGAAAATATGAGCCAAATTAAAATGTTATATGAAAATGTTGATGGCACAAATTGCATGGAGCACAGTGCATGAGGCATAAACAATGAATCTTGGAACACTGAAAAAATAAAATAAATTATTATTTAAAAAATTAAAAAATAAAAAAAGAGTTATCTGAAAATGATTTTTTTTCAGTTGCACAGTTGTCAAGTAGTATATTTTAAACCAACTATATGTTTTAGAAAGTATCACTTTCTTACCACTAGATATTTTATAATTATCTCCTATTCATAGTAGTTGTTGTATTTGAAAATAGTAATGTAAATCACATTGATTTTACTAAGATATTTCTGGATTCTTACAAATTTTATTAGATTATAACATAAAGTTAATATAATTTGCCTTTCACTTTTTAAGATATATCAACAAAGGGTTTATGTAAATGGATTAAACACTGGCCTAAGAAAGAACACTTAGAAAACCATAAAGATTTTATTTTCAGCATTAATCTTTTTAAGAAACAATCAAAATATTGGCTTAAGGAAAAAACATTTAACCAATGTAAGCCTTAAAGATCTTTTCTTTAAAGTAACAGTTCATGATATTTTCCTTCTTGACTATATCAGAATCATTCTCATATCAATGTTATGGAGACTGATTCAATTCCTTAGAAAATAATGAAAATTTTACAAAAGAATCTCCATATCATCTTTAATATACTGATTTATGTGACTATTTCTTAAGTACATACATTCTTTCTCATTACATTTTCTTTTTTTTTCTTTTTTTTTTTAAAGATTTTATTTATTTATTTGACAGAGAGAAACACAGCTAGAGAGGGAACACAAGTAGGGTGAGCGAGAGAGGGAGAAGCAGGCTTCCTGCCGAGCAGAAAGCCCGATGTGGGGCTCGATCCCGGATCTCCGGGATCATGACCCGAGCCGAAGGCAGTCGCCCAACCAACTGAGCCACCCAGGCGCCCCTCTCATTACATTTTCTTGCTGTACTTTGCTTAAAAATGCATTGTCACCCGGTTTTAAGTGATCCTCTAATCAGAATCTGAATGTAGTGTTTTCAAAATACCTTTTTATCCTAAATGACATCCATCAATAACTCTGGGTAGTCTCTGTGTTAATGCATATAGTTAACTCACAACCAGAATAAAAGGACTATAAAACAGCAAGATGAGAAAAATGAAATATTATTCCTAATATTCTACTCTATATCTAAATTCTCATTTCATGTATTAAAACTTTGGTCCAAGTCTAAATAAAGTCAGTCATATGGCTTAGTTTTAATTCCTAAATGTTAAAATGTTTAGAAAGATAAAGTATTATACCAGAAATTGTTGTGTGACTACAGTTAAGCAAAAAAACTCACTAACATTCTGTTTCTGATATACAGTCCTTCACTCGGGTTCCTAGTTGTGTTTCACAGTGAAATGTCTACTTCAGAGAAATTTGAAATGAAATAATAATTAGACAGTTTATTGTCAAACACATCTACAATTTCCGAACACAATTTCGGTCTGAGGGATATATATAAAAAGATTAGCATAAGTTTTAAGGAGGGAAATGAAAAAGTAAATATAGTTATTTATGGAAGAATTTAATTCTATCATTATCAACTAATATCATAAAAATCCTTAAATGTTATAATGGCAAGGACGATAAAACATAAAGTTACTTCACAGAGGAAATGTTATCAGGGACTTTTTAATGTTTCTTTTGACAGATCAGTAGTTGCTTAGACCATTTTGACTATTAAACATCTTCATGATCTCTGCTGGTTGTGTAGACAGTGTACTAATTACAATAATGAACTCCATAAACCAGACAAGTTCCTTAAGCAAAAAGAGAACTTTCTTTTTTTTAACCTTATAATAAAATTAAAAGGAAAAAAAAAGAGAATTTCAAGACAAAAATAATGATATAGTACTAAATGAGACCTGAAGGAAAAAAAAAAGTGATGTTAATAATAATATCAAAAGGAAATAAGTGCAAGATTAGATGTTATTCTCAAACACCATACACAGTGGAACTCAACATCTTATGGAACTCAACATTTTATTCTCTCAAAACTCAATAAATGAAAATAACTAGCTAATTTCCTAAGCTTAAAATAATGCATTTTGTATAATGTACGAAAAGGGGATTATTTTGAGATAATTCATGTACAGTTTATGAATTTTCCCACAGTATGTACTCACTAAAAAGTAAATAATACCTACCATAAAATAAAATATATATAGAAAGAGTATATCTCCTGAATTGTGTTAGCAAAGCCCTGTCCATTGTCTTCATCAGGAAAATAGCCTAATTGTCTATGTTCAACATTTCTGTTAGAGTAAATCATGTACACTTACATTATCTGAACCAAAAGTTTTGATCTTCTCTTACTATGTCCCCCTTCCAACCTTGAAACCCTATGACTCACATTGATGGTTATCAAATTAGAGGAGGAATTTTGTGATTAGAATGCTGGGATGAGATTCCTTGTGCTTTATTACAAATAGACCAAGGTACGCAAAGAAAAACTGATGCCTAAGCAAAATCAGAAAAAAAAAATACATCAATACACAGACTGTATTGATGCTGTGCTTTATTTTTAAATTTGAACTCTTATTTTAAAAATTGTTATGTTTTTATAACATGACTGAGTATATTTTTTTAAAAAATTAATTTTAAAATTGTATTCTAAGGAAAAGGGAAAGCACTTTCTTCCCTGGAGAAATGTGGGAATGCACTTATAAAACATAGGCTTTTTCATTTTTATATGTCGGTCCAGGATTCAGATTTCGGTTTGATCACAATTTTTTTAAACTATTTCTATACCACGGTTAGAAAGTGTGTTTCTCACTCACTTCCTATGGTTGATATTTCTTTCCACTGAAGCATCTTTATTTATTGCATGTCTGACTTTTACTCTTAGAAATCCTTATACATTTTGATTGCATCATAATTACATGTCTAGCAACTGTTACATTTTTTTTTTTTCCCTACTGATGGAGAAACCAAGGCTCAAACAACTCAGATAGCAATTAGTAACCTCACAACTCCAATTCTTAGTCTTTCCCTTATAGACTACCTTGGACCCCTGATAACCTTATTTATCTTTGTTCAGTAACTCTGCACTCACATTTATGTCAAAACATTTCGAAATCTAAGAAATAGATACTACTTCAAAGTTGTTTTTCACTTAAATTATGTGTGTCTAAAATGTCACAGGCCTCTTTCTGAGTTTTATGGCAGTGCATTTTTAATACAATTGGAGAGTTCCATTCATTAAATATGTTTTTCTCACCAAAAGACACACAGCTGATCCCAAGAAGGATGACAACCTCTTTGAGGAACTATGTAATATTTTCCTTCCTAGCTTTAAAATGCACTATATTTACTATTGATGTATCTTTGTTAAAATGAAAGTAAGTGCCTATAAAATATTAATCTACATAAGAATAATAACAAGATTATGGAAGAAAAGGGAAAATCAAAATGTGATAAAATCTGTAAGAATTTACTAAATGCAATCTATTATATAGAAATATTCATATATTTGGATAATTGGAATTAATTATATGCTGTACTTCCTAAACTTACATGCCAAGGACAATTTTATAATTATCTATAGCTACAGCATCTTTGCACATTAAAAAAATGTGAAATGTTGAATAATTTAAAAAGAGAAATGTTGCAATAATATTTCATAGTTGAATAATGGAGACTGATGGGTAAAAACAATACTTTTAAATAACATCATCTATCGGTAAGGTTTTATGTACTGATGATGTCAGATGACAATTGATATCTGAAAATCTTTTGATTTAAAAATGAAGAACACATGATCAAATATTCATAGAAATAGAAAAGAAATAGATTCTAGTTTATAATAAAATCAAACGTTACGAAGGTTTCAGTAAATAAATACGAGAACTTCCAAATATGACAGATAAGAAAAATTATACCACATATATATGACATAGCACAATTCAAGTTCTCATTAGAAGAAACTTAATGAAACTTGAATGCAGGAACAATTTTAAAAACAAAGACTAATGATATTGAAATATGTTTCTTTGGGCGAGAGTTGAAAATTAAAGAGGAAAACATTTTGAAGAATAGTAGAGTTAATCATAGGATTTTCAAAAAGGGATTTCCAATATAAATAAATTCAAGGGGGAAAAAAAGAGTCAGTTTTATTTTACATAGAAGTACACATATTCAGTGTCAAATCTGGGAAGGGGGAATCAATTTACATATCAAAGGCAATTTATTTAAATCAAGACTTTTCTGAGTATTTTTGAGTTAAAACAACATTTGTTAGTGTGTTATCCACTACCTTTACTTAATCCTATTTAAAATATATCTCAACCAATAAGGAAGCTACCTTCTAACACAATTTAAAAGACACTCTTAAGGAAAGCAGGTTAGTGTGGCTATGTGCCTACTCCATCCATGATGGGACACACTATAAAACACAGCTAATGCCATTCGGGAACTTTTTAGTTTGCAGTTAATTTTCACAGTTTGTTTGTTTGTTTGTTTAATAAAGAACACAGGTTAAACAAAAATGCTTTGGAGAAAATAATCAGTCTTTGAAAACCTAGAGCTTCATTAAAATATTAAATGAATTCAAAATAATAATAATTCAGTAATAATCACTGGGTACTCATTAAGCATTTGTGTTATTAAGAAACTATATTATATGGAGACCTGGTTCTGACTTCTATACAATATATTCCATAATTTTTGTTCTCTTTCATTGTCTTCAATCTAGATACCAGTGATATTAAATGGTAGCATAGTACAATGTAAAACAGGTTGATTAGCATATCATGCTAGGGCATGTCGTTCAGGTTGTAAGAATTATCAATTCTATAGCTATTTAAGTTAGCTTCTTAGAGGGTTTTTTTTTAAGCCCAAATTTGTTTATAGTTTCAAGAATTACTTCTCCAAATGAATTTATGTTGTGTAGGTAAAATATTGTTTGGACATAAGGCAGTTAGAAAAATCAGGCCCAAATCAGGAAACTTTTAAAAGGATACATGTAAAGGTAGATTTTTATATAATAAAACTTTTCCTTGATCATATTATAAAGTTTTAGCTTCCTTTTTCTTAGGCCACTTTATTTCCTCTACATTGTGTAGATATAGATTACACAAAAAATTACCATCTTTTGAACTCCTTTTCCTGAAGAAAATAGAAAAGATGCATCCCCCATAAAACACTTTCTTTCTGTTTTACTGCAGTGAATTCACTGTTAGGCTCTTTTTCACTGCTGAAACCAGACAAGCAATACTAGAAAATCGAATTGAACCTGAAGGTACTATAAAAGTCAATTTAAGATCAGCAAGTAGAATATTGAAACTAATAATTAAATACACAAATCTACTGGCAGTTTTGCACTATTGCCTTATGATGCAAAATAACTCTATCTAAAGATACCAGTTTCATGAAACCATACTACATAAAGCAAATAAAGTATCATTTTATTTTTGAGATAGATCTTTTTTTTTTCTCCAGGTTGAACATTTAAATATAAAATACTTTATTTCTATTCTGATAAGGAAGAAAAGACATCTGACTGAAAGATGCCGTGAATCTAGTAGAAAAGATCACCACATGAGTCAAAGATGATACTCCTTTGAATTTCTGCCATACCATCCGCTTTAACCCATTGCAGAGGAAAATTAGAGTCATAAAATCATGTGGCTAGAAAAATCCAAGAGGAAGCTGTCAACCCAAAGAGATAAAAAAGCTCTACAACAATTTTTTTTTTCAAAGAAAGAGACCTCTGATTCCTGAAGTACAGAAAAGTTTTATTGGAATTAAATTGGAAGTTCAACAAAATATTATTTAAATTTAAAGTGATACTAGCTGAAACTGGTAAGATTCAAGATAATATGGTCTGGACAGCAGCCTTTTTAATAAAATATATAAAAGTAATTGTCTATGCATATTTAATTTTCAATTTTAAAACATAATATTTTATGAGTACTGTATTCTGAGAAATGCATAGATTTAAGAGCACATTTGAACTCATGCTTCCATTCAAATTAATTACATTAGCAATATAAATTTTAGATTTTTCTACAGTGGATTTTGTCTAAAATCTTTACCTTTAAGTTATTATTTTAGGGATTTTTATTATAGTAATGCCCAATACATTTTTATAAATGACAAAATCCCAATCACATTAATTTATTACTATTATTGTCAGAAATCTCATTGATAGGACACCTATAGATAGGTTACTGGTCTTTAAAATAAAAAATTAATTGTTGAGATTTATATTCCAGAAAACATTATGTGGCCTAAAACCATTTTAGGTATTAACTGTAAGCTGCCTAGAGTCACCATATTAAATTTGTAAAATGCCTAAGACTTAAGACTACTAAAAAGGAAAGCATTAAATAAATTAAAAAAGAACATAAATGGAAAAATGTAACTATGGTGGTGCTCACAATTCCTTTAACAGGAGCTGATACACTACTGAGAATGAAATGAATTATAAGTAGTCTGAGGATAAAGTACACTAAACCCACTTAATATTAATAAACATTGTAGAAGTTACACTCCATCTTCATAATAATCTTGTTCTAAATAGTTTTTTCAAGTTAATACATCAAATACTATATCCTCTTATTCAAAATTATGCCTGTTAATAAAAATAATGGATAATAATCCTAACAAGGTTAATTAAAGTAGTGATAGCAATCACACTGTATATGAAAATGATTTGCAATTGATGGAAAGCCTATTTACAACTGCAGGTTTTCTGCAGTGTTCTGTGGTACAGCTTGAGGAATCATATCTATTTGCTGAAGCAGTTTATTAAATTAAAGCATGACATCTGTTACATATTGTCTTTTAGAGGTCATAATATTCTCTCTTTTTAACATAGTGCGATAAAAACCAACTAACTTTTTCTATTTTTATTTATTTATTATCACATTATTGCCTCAGCAAGAGAATGACCATTTTTGCTTATTCAAATTACCATTTATTAATGCAAAATATATATTTGCTTCTATTGCAAAATCCAGCTATATATACCAAAATCACTTCACATACAAAAAGAAACAAAGGAATTCATTAAACATACCTTGATATGGAGCACTAAATCCACGATATCGATGATTGCTGTCTGTAACAAAATGCAGTCTGAGCCAGTTTTTGTTGCTGATAATCGGTGGTGGTATATTCATTCCAGATAACCTGAATTATAAAAGACAACAAAAAAAATCTTTAAAAACTTTTCAGCAGTAAATGTTTTAGCTGAATTGGGATCCAAAGAAATGTCCACCTGTATACAATATTCATGACATTGCATCATTAATTTTTAAAAACAAATAAATTAGTTATTTTATGCATAGAAAGTCAATCATAGAATGTGAGACTCCAAACATGCTTTCTAATCAGATTGCATATATTAATAAAATAAACTGTGAACTAGATATAGTTTTTGATTGACAAAAATCTATTGCCTAGATAATAATAAACATAAAAGAGACTGAGCTAATGGTGCTGTTCCTTATGATCCTCAAATATATATTGATACAGTACAGTTAGGAAATCAAAACACTTCAAAGCAATTGATATACTCTTTCTACCTAATATGTTTTTCATATTTCATAATCTATGGCAAATTTCCAAATTTTTTCCATAGGACAAGCATTCTTTAAATGTGATTTCCAATACTATAAATATTTGTGATTATCTTTCATTATAATGTATACTTCTATAATGCACTGAAACTCTGCCCCAGTGACAGACAGAAAACAGACTGTATTTTGAAGGTGTATTTATTCTCCATATATTTAATCACTAAAGTACCAATTCATAGTCTCCTTAAAGCATGGAACTTAGAGTAAAACTTTGAAACTATGCCCCCAGATACTAGTCATGGTCAACAGATGAGGTAACTCTCTTGTTCTTTATCTTTTGAAGACTTCCAGGGAAGCAGTTTCTCTAATTTCATTCAGTAAGGGAATATTACACCCGTATACCTACTCATTTATTCTTTTTTTAAGATTTTATTTATTTGACAGAGAGAAACACAGCCAGAGGGGGAACACAAGCAGGGGGAGTGAGAGAGGGAGAAGCAGGCTTCCTGCCGAGCAGGGAGCCCGATGTGGGACTCGATTCTGGGTCTCTGGGATCATGACCTGAGCCGAAGGCAGTTGCTTAACCAACTGAGACACCCAGGCGCCCCATACCTACTCATTTAAATCCTAGCTGTGTGCTATAAAGCCAAAGTAAAATATTCTCAAAAGCTAGACTATCACATAGTGAAGGAGAGTTCTTCATTAATGCTTCCTAATAATCAGTATATGCGTATCCTTACTATTCTTCAAAGCTTTTGCTTCTCTTCATTACACAGCAAAATAGCTGGTGTATGTGTGTGTGGGGGTGATGATTACAGCTCTTCTCTCAGTGCTTTGCAGGTAGTCATTCTAGGGGACCCATATGAGGAAACTGGAATATATGTTACACACATTAATCAGTGTTGAGATGCAGACATGGTGATACAAGGACTATCCAAATTGCCCCCTTATTTCCCCCCAAAACCTACCTTTCCCGTGATATTTGGGAAGTAGCCATCATTTTCCATGGATGAGTATCTGCATAGAAGTATCAGCATAGAAGTATGAATTCACCTTTACTGTATCACTATGGGCAGGGATATATACAGAGGTGTATAGAATGGTCTTGGCAATATTATTGTGTGATTCAATGTTCATGACTCTAACTTGAACAAGATGGGTTCTATAATAAACAGTTCTCATCCCTCCTTCTGCTTTGCAATGCATCTTCTCTAACTTTTCTCTATTAATGCCTATTTTATCTTTTCACAGGGGTGAAAATTTATTGTTGCAGCTGCCTCCTTTGTTTATATCTGAATTTAACAAATACAGATATGTATATAATTTTATAATGTTAAGACTCAAGTTTTAAATTTTTACTTCATTACTTTCAAACTATCCAGGTTATGTTTACCTTGCTTGCTGGTTGGTTTAGTTTGAAAAGCAATTCAATGAGAAAGTATTCAGATTTTATACAATTATGTTTTCAATAGACTGGCATGTTTCATGCCAGGTTTTGATTTACAATTTGGTTCCCTTCACTTCCTTGATTTCTTGCCCATAAATATCCATTACGGAAAGTTTAAATTATTTTTGATAGTCTGCACACATTTCTAAGTATAATGAGACTATAATGCATGGATGATTGTCATACATTAAGGTAGGAATAGGTTTGGAAAGAGGCCCTTAGAAGATCCAGTAGATGAGAAACAACTCAACAAGGACATCAACAAGTGAGAGAGGAAAGAAGATAAAACAGACAATAAAAAGGATAAACTTCCCATCTTTCCCAGGGACATCAAAGATAAGTTCAGCAATCCAGGGTAGAAAGTGAAGTATTAGCTACTATGGAACTGTGGTTTCCAACCTGAATTCACCTTCAGGAATTGAGAAAGGTGGAACTGAATATATTAGAGCTGCAGTAGCTAGAGGCACAATACACATGAGAAGGAGCAAATAATGGCATTTTAACAGGGGTGCAAATAAGAAGATATTTTTAATAGCCTCGATGTTTCAGCTTATGAAGCAGAACTATAGGTAAGCCAAGACACTGAAGCAGAAAGCAAGTACACCATGGCATCTCTCTTTCCATATTATAGTCTCCTAGTAGCACATATTATTAAAGATAATTTACACAATACAGCTTTGTCTATGTATTATGGAGCAATCTGGGAAATACACATACATATTTCTGCAAGATATTTCATATGCTATCAGGACATCTTGGAAATGGAGGATTGAGAATAAAGCCTGCCTAGAATGATTATATTAACTTAATTCAGACAACTTATTAAATACTGAAGGTGATAGTTCCTAAATATAATTCACTTATACATGCTATGGTCATTTGAAGGTAAGCATATGGGTTCTTTCTATTAATAAAAATTTTCTTGATAACAAAGATATTTAGTGCATGGAACAGTTACTTACTGAGCTCTGATTATATGACAAACAGTGATGCTAAGGCCTGGAAATATAGTAATAAATAAGACAGACAAGATCCACAATCTTGCAAAGTGAAAATAAAGA
This sequence comes from Spilogale gracilis, assembly GCA_004023965.1. Classification (NCBI taxonomy): domain Eukaryota; kingdom Metazoa; phylum Chordata; class Mammalia; order Carnivora; family Mephitidae; genus Spilogale; species Spilogale gracilis. The sequence continues at coordinate 119,336 of PITA01000423.1, read as the reverse complement.
AGGTGACAAAGATAACTCAATAATTTAATTTCAAATGGTGATAAAGGATGTACAAAGACATTAAAGAGTAATATGATAAAGAATGACTAGAAGAGGAAGTACAAGATGACAGAAGAATAGGAGACCTAAATTTCATCTGGTCCCAGGAATTCAGCTATATAGTTGTCAAACCACTCTAAATGCACTCTAAATACACAACAGGTGATCAAAAAGAATAAAAGCAATTTTATGAATAGAAAAGTGGCCACTTTCTGGAAAGTAGAATGTGTGGTGAAGTAAATCTGAGGTGATATACAGGAAGACAGACCACTGGGGGAGGGGCCAGCTTTCCACAAGCAATAAAGCAGTGGAGCACAAAATCAGAGCTTTTAGAAGTCTACTGCACTGAAGGATGTCACTTCAGAGACTAAATGGGGGGTGAAGGCCTCTCAGGGACAGTGTGGTCTCAGGTCCCAAGGGGTGACAGAAAGACCAGGAATGCTGAGTGCAGCAGAGCTCTCAGGTATTAGAGTAGGAGAGCTGGCTGCAGAGACAGAGGTGAGGAGTGGTTTCTCAGCTCAGGGTTACCTTAAAATGTGATCTGAGGCACAGTCAGGCCACTGCTCCTAGCAGATCCCGGGAGATCCCCTCCTTCCTTCACCAGGAGGAGTGGCGCAGGAGCACACAAGAGGGATGTGCTAGGTTTGGAAATCCAAACAGGGCCATGTGACAGAGATAGAAATGCTCTGTCACATGCTGGGTGAGCAAAGAGAATAGTCAGAGACCAGGGAGACAGGCATGATTGACTGCTTTTCTCTGAGGGTACACTGGGGAGTAGGGCTCTGAGCTCTTGTCTCCTGCAGAGCCAGAGACTGGGAAGCTACCATTTCCACTCTTGGCCCCCAAACCTGTATGGAAAGTGTTCAGGGAACAAAAGCTACCAAGAGTAAACCTGAGCAGATTACTTAGCTTGGCCCCTGGCAAAGGCAGTGCAATACTGCCTAAGGCAAAGACATTTGAGAATGACTGCAACAGGTCCCTCCCCTAGAAGATCAGCAAGAATATCCAGCCAAGACCAAGTTTACTGATCAATGAGCAGTGGAAAGGACCAGTGCTAGAAGAAATAGCACATAGAATTCATGTTTTTTTCCCATGATTCTTTAGTCTTTCAAATTTATTTTTTTTAATTTTCACTATATTTTCCTTTTTTCTATTTGTGAAGGCTCCTTCTTTCCTATTTTAACCTACTTTAAGTATTCTATCTTCCCAATATGTTTAAATTTTTTTAATTTTCATTTTTATAGTCATAGTCTATCCCTTCATTGTATTTAACCTTATTTTTTATTTACACATAAGTTTTTCTTACTTAAAATTTGGGGATACAGTTTCTTCCAACAGACCAAAATATACCCTAAATCTAGCATAGGCTTTCTGCTGGTCTCCGCCTGATGACATTCTTTTTTTTTTTTTTTTTTTTTTTTTTTTTTTTTTTTTTTTTTCCAACCAACTTTTTTTTTTTTTTAAGATTTTATTTATTTATTTGACAGACAGAGACAGCGAGAGAAGGAACACAAGCAGGGGAAGTGGGAAAAGGAGAAGCAGGATTCCCACCGAGCAGGGAGCCCAATGCAGGGCTTGATCCCAGGAACCCGGGTTCATGACCTGAGCTGAAGGCAGATGCTTAATGACTGAGCCACCAAGTGCCCCTCAACCAACTTCTTCTCTTATCAATTCTTTCCTTTTTAAAAATCTATAATAATTTTTATCTTACACCATATTCCATCTCTTTGTCATGATGTTTGTCATGACATATATATATATATATATATATATATATATATATATATATATATATAACTTCTACCTTCTTTAAAATTTTGGGGGGGGAGTTCTTCTAACAGACCAAAATACACCTACAATCAAGTGTGTAACTCTGTTCTAGTCATCAAAATAATCATTTTTTTTTCCTTTCTTATCCCCCTGGTTTCAGGTCTCTCCTGATTTGGTTAGTGTATATTTTTCTGGGATCATTATTTGCCTTTAGTATTTTGTTCTCTCATTCATCTATTCCCTGGACAAAATGACAAGGCAAAAAACTAACCTCAAATGAACAAACAAACAAACAAACAAAAAACAAGAGGCACCACCAACTTCTGGGGACCTAATCAATACAGACATTGGTAAGATATCAGAACTTGACTTCAGAATGATGATTATAAAGATGCCAGGCGGGCTTGAAAAAAGCATAGAACATACTAGCGAATCCCTTCCTGGAGAAATAAAATACCTTTCTGGAGAAATAAAAGAAATAAAATCTAACCAAGTCAAAATCAAAAAGCTGTTAATGAGGTGTAATCAAAAATGGAGGCTCTCATTGGTAGGATAAATGAGGCAGAAGAGAGAATTAGGTATATACACGACTAAATGATGGAAAATAAAGAAGCTGAGAGAAACAGACATAAACTACTGGACCACTAGGGGAGAATTTGAGGGATAAGTGATGCCATATGATGAAGCAACATTAGAATAATTGCGAGTCCAGGGGCGCCTGGGTGGCTCAGTTGGTTAAGCGACTGCCTTCGGCTCAGGTCATGATCCTGGAGACCCGGGATCGAGCCCCACATCAGGCTCCCTGCTTGACGGGAAGCCTGCTTCTCCCTCTCTCACTCCCCCTGCTTGTGTTCCCTCTCTGGCTGTGTTTCTCTCTGTCACATAAATAGAAAATCTTAAAAAAAAAAAAAAGAATAATTGGGAGTCCAGAAGAAAAAGGAAGAGAGAGAGGGGCAGAAGGTATATTGAAGCAAATTATAACAGAGAATTTCCCTAATTTGGCAAAGGAAACAAGCATCAAAA